>JAACJT020000016.1:868378-885208 GCA_009936485.2 Gymnarchus niloticus | reverse complement strand
AATGCGATGTCGTGATTAAAGCTGCCAGACCCGTTGACGGACGCTCTCCCCCCGACACACCACAGCCCCCCCCCCCCTTCCCCCCCTCCCCCCCCACGAGCGCCCCCCACCAACCGCCCCCCCCCCCCCCCCCCCCCCAAGGCGTAACTGTATCCTGGCTGATGAAATGGGTCTGGGCAAAACCATCCAGTCCATCGCGTTTCTGGAGGAGATCCACCGCACGGGCATCCAGGGACCTTTCCTCATCGTCGCCCCACTCTCCACCATCGCCAACTGGGAGCGTGAGTTCCACACCTGGACAAACCTAAACGTCGTCGTCTACCACGGCAGCATGGTCAGCCGGAGGATGCTTCAGCAGTACGAGATGTATTTCAGGGACTCTCAGGTACGAGGCAGCGCTGAACCATGGGTGTGTCTGACGTGGCAGCTTGACTGGGTCTGTATCTGCTGTATCTGTATCGTTGGTATCTGCTAGGTTTGAGTTGATGCAGCACGCAGTACCACAGTTAGGTTCATGGTAGGTGCAGTGACCTTGGGCTGCTCACCTTATCTTAAGCTGGACGTGATTATCCAGTGCTCCTGCTAACAGGCAGCATCTGAGTGAGGCCATCTTGTTGCCGAGCCTGTCCGTAGTCCTCTCATTCCAATGCTGCCGACTCTGGGGCAGTTGACCATGCGGGATGCCTGTGTCATGGTGCTACTGCACAGCCCCTTCTCTCCTTGAGCCCTGTGTTTTGTGTGTCTTGCATGGAGAGCGCATTCCTTGCAGGTTTTCTTGCATCATTGGCCAGTTGGAGTCTACATCCATTAACATCTGCACTGACACATTTGTGCTTAAGTATGTGAATCACATGCACTCCTTATGTCATGTCTGTTACATGCAACCTTACCCTCGCACCACCAGGCCTGGTTCATTGCACCCTGCCAAAACCTAAATATCATCCACCAGCCTCTTCCATTGAGTGATGCTCATTTCACACATTCCATTATTAAATGTGGTTTTTAAAAACCCTGATTCTCAAAATGTCTAAGCATGAAGTTCACATGATGGACAGTGAATGGTGATGGTTTGTGTTGCTCTGTGGTCCATTAGGGCATCGTGATTCCGAGATCTTATAAGTTCCAGGCCATCATCACCACCTTCGAGATGATCCTTGGGGGCTGCCCTGAGCTCAACGCCATTGACTGGCGCTGCATTGTCATTGATGAAGCCCACCGGCTCAAGAACAGAAACTGCAAGCTCCTGGAGGGCTTCAAGCTTATGACTTTGGTTTGTGTCCTGTGGGAAATGACCCTCTTTAACACATGTTGACATAAGAAGCTTTTGGGAAACAAAATCACCTGATATTTGTTAGTGCCGGGTTATGGCCTGCAGCTCTAATTGTCAGGATATTTAGTTGGAGTGGATCTCAATTCAATGTTCAGTTCCAGGTGAGCGTGGGTTTTACCACCGAGTGAGTCAGCTTGTATGTGCTGAGTGTACGTGGTCTCTTTTTACAGGAACACAAGGTGCTCCTGACCGGCACTCCTCTCCAGAACACAGTGGAGGAGCTCTTCAGCCTGCTGCACTTCCTGGAGCCCTCACGGTTCCCGTCTGAGGCCACCTTCATGCAGGAGTTTGGGGATCTGAAGACAGAGGAACAGGTAGACTCTGCTCCCTGAGATCCGTGATAGTTCCGTGTGGCCGCACCCCGCTGTGCTGTCACGTGACATGACGAGCATTGCTTCTTTATCAGATCACTTGACACTTCATTACACACGCGCTATGCTGTGAAGCAGCTTGCATAGCCTAAACCTTCAGGCTTCTGCCTGTGAATACTTCTCTTCGTCAGTGCAGCCTGAGTCAAGTCCCATTCTGTAGTTATCTTCTTGGTTTTGGAGTTGCTAAGTTCTCTAACCGCTACACTTGGTGTTACTGTTTATCACCAGTGGAACTGTGCGAACTGTAATGGGGGGTCAAATGGGAAGGGGTCAAAGCTGGCGTGTGTCTGAAAGGCCTGTGGCTTATGCTGTGCTGGAGTCTTCAAATGAGCACTGACGCGAAACACATTGCTGTTTATGTCAGTTTTGTACGAGGTCAGCCTGACATTTGGCTCTGCTGAATAAGCAGAAATCATTGCATATTGCTGATGTCCGGGCTTTAGAATCTGAAGACAGCGAGGCACTCAAAGGCCTCGTAGTCAAATACGAATTGAACCCCCATCTAAGATCTGTCCTCTTGTTTCAGTGCAATGCTGATTAGGAGCAAAGTAACTGTTGTGTCTTCCAAAGGAGAATTCCAGAGGGACTCAAGTCATTTCTGCTCCTAAACGCATGAATCAACATTGCACATTTGCAGTGGCATTTCTGAGTTCTGCAGTACTTTTGAGATTCTTTCTAAGTGTTCATGCCTTAAGCATGGGCTGTTATGCTAAAGATTGTCCGCCAGGTATTAGTTGCATAGCCAGCTTTTCTAGGAATTGATATCAGAGGTGAAACTGAATGTCTGCCACACATTTCCAGGTCCAGAAACTCCAGGCCATTCTGAAGCCAATGATGTTAAGACGGCTAAAGGAAGACGTAGAGAAGAAGCTGGCACCCAAAGAGGAGACCATCATCGAGGTGGAGCTGACCAACATACAGAAGAAATATTACCGTGCCATCCTGGAGAAGAACTTCTCCTTCCTGGCCAAGGGTGCTAGCCAGGCCAACGTACCTAACCTGGTCAACACCATGATGGAGCTCCGAAAGTGCTGCAACCATCCGTACCTCATCAAAGGTAAATGACGTGAGGAGGTCGTCGCCGTTTCACCTGATGACAGGTAATAAGCGTGCCTGCAAGGTGTGCCTCAGGGAAATTTTCCACACCTTGAAAGGACTGTGAATGCATACAATGCCTTTTTAAATGATACGTTGTTGTTGTTGTTGTTGTTGTTGTTAGTCAGACATGAAAAGACTTAACATGGTGTCAGCCAAGGTGATCTAGGTAGTGTTTCAAAGGTGTCTTTCCCATCCCCTCTAAAGCTTCCGGTGTCTTTTCGGTTAGGGAAAAAAAAAAAAGGTGGAATTTCCGTATTGCCCTCACTGTGACCGAACAGAAATACCATGGACTAGGAGAACATGGAGCTCTTAATTGCCCACTATGGGAGATTAGTTATTTAAAAAATCTGAAAATGTCAGCCGTCTCTCTGGTCAGTGTGCACGTGACCTTGAGTGGCCTAGATTCCGCTGCTTTGGTGAACAGAATCACAAAATAATCCCTGTAAAAACACCCCAGTGCTTTATCACACTTAATGCTGTTATCGTCTTTGCACCTGCGAACCAGTTTATCGTAATCGTTTTGTGTTTTGAGGAAGACTCTGCTCTCCTCTCTTTACCTTGAGTCCCAGCTGGGATGGTGCCCAGGCATGAGGGTTAGCTTTGGGAAAGCTTGCCTTCAGTTTGTCCCAAGAGCCAGACATTTTCACCCGTTTGTACACAGCTATGGTCCACCACTGACTTGGGCTTCAGGATGGAGGGAGGGTCATGGGCAGGAGTCAGGTGCCCTCTGACATACTTTCTCTGAGGCCCACGTGTACGTTGCTGTCCTCTCCACCCATTGGTCAGCCGGCAGTCTTCTCCCTTGCCCCCACCGTCTTCCCTCCTCTCCACCCTGTCTTCTCACTTGCCCACAACCGTCTTCCCATACCTTAAGGCTTGGACCCTCGTTTTTTGATGCAGCACCAAAATGTCATTAACGTTCGTGGTGGACATGGATTATAAGGCATTTTGCAAAGCTACGGTATGTTTCAGTCAAACTAGTGCTGATTTTTAGGACTACTTTGCCCATGCATGACTTCAGTTTTAAATATCGCATGCCATTTATGTACCGTGTGGAGGTTGAAGACCACAACCCTCCTACTGTTTCCCAGGAGCTGAGGAGAAGATCCTGGAGGATTTCCGGGAGGTCTACAGTCCCGCCTCCATGGACTTCCATCTGCAGGCCATGGTACAGTCGGCTGGCAAGCTGGTCCTCCTGGACAAGCTGCTGCCTAAGATGAAGGCTGGAGGCCACAAGGTCCTCATCTTCTCCCAGATGGTGCGCTGCCTTGACATCCTGGAAGACTACCTCATCCAGAGGAGGTAAGTGACCTGAGAGGTGAAGGTGCTCTGGAAGGGGAGCCGATGCATCTATGCATGCCTTAAGCAGTCAGTGTGATGTTCATCTCCTGTGTGTCTGTGTGTGATTTGTGCTCTAGGTACCTGTATGAGAGGATAGATGGGCGTGTCCGGGGAAACCTGCGACAGGCTGCCATCGATCGATTCAGCAGGCCTGATTCAGATCGCTTTGTCTTCCTGCTGTGTACGCGTGCGGGCGGTTTGGGCATCAACCTGACTGCAGCAGACACCTGCGTCATCTTCGACTCTGACTGGAACCCCCAGAATGACCTTCAGGTGCACGCGAGCTTGTTTTTATAGTCGTTGTATAACCCCTGTCTTATTTGCACCTTACATTTTTAAGTTAGTTGTTCCTTTGTTTGTTTGTACACTTGTTTGTCGGCCGCTCAAACGCGAGGCCTGTTGCTGTGTAACTTGGCTATTGGTGGTGCTCTCAGTTTCCTGCTACTCTACTGGCAGATTTAGCCTGGTCTGATGCTAATGATGCTTGACTGATTTGTTCCTCTGGGGTCAGGCTCAGGCTCGCTGCCACCGGATTGGCCAGAATAAGGCAGTGAAGGTGTACCGGCTGATCACCCGTAACTCCTATGAGCGGGAGATGTTCGACCGTGCCAGCCTCAAGCTGGGCCTGGACAAGGCCGTGCTGCAGAGCATGAGCAGCCGGGAGAACGTCGGACTTGGGGTAAGTTCTCCTCCAATGTGATGTACTGAGCACAGCCTCCAAATGTGAGGAGACCGCCTCATCATGCCCCTCATTTTCCCCGGCCTCCAGCAAAATGTGCAGCAGCTGTCCAAGAAGGAAATCGAGGACCTGCTGAAGCGAGGCGCTTACGGGGCCCTCATGGAAGAGGAGGATGAGGGCTCCAAGTTTTGTGAGGAGGACATCGATCAGATCCTTCAGCGCAGAACCAAGACCATCACCATAGAGTCTGAGGGCCGTGGCTCCACGTTTGCCAAGGTGAGAGAGGACAGTCCATTTTATGCTGGGACTGCTTCACGTATTCTTGCTGCTTGTTGTAAGTTGTAATTTTTTCCAAAATACTGTTGCCTTAGGCCAGTTTTGTAGCCTCTGGGAATAGGACAGACATCTCTTTAGATGACCCCAACTTCTGGGACAAGTGGGCGAAGAAGGCAGAGATAGATGTGAGCACCGCTGATGGCAGAGTAAGTATGGAGGCTGCCTTGCGCTTGTCTGCCGGCTCGTCCGGTTTTCTCTGGCCTCTCATCGTCTCCCGTCCTTTTGTTTGTTTTTCCTCCTTCTGACAAGACTCTCGCCCCTCCTCCTGTTATGCAACAGAACAGCCTGGTGATTGACACCCCGCGGGTCCGGAAGCAGACGCGACCATTCAGCGCCACTAAGGGCGAGCTAGCGGAGCTGACGGAGGGAGACAGTGACCGAGAAGACAAGCCCAAGCTTCGACGACCGTACGATCGCCTCGGCAGCTATGGCCGTACAGAGTGCTTCCGCGTGGAGAAAAACCTGCTGGTCTATGGGTGAGTTAGCATGTGTGCACTCCGCTCTACTGCCACCTGCTGGAGGTATGGCATGCTTGCAGAACCTGTGATGTGCATCACTGCCACCTGCTGGTGCCTCTTTCAGTTACATGGTCACAAGTACTTTGTGCTGATCTTGACTAGCTGTGTTTGCAGATGTTAACCTCCTTTCCGACTCATGTTAAGTGGCTCTAGAAAAAACAGTGTGTTGCGTTTATGATAAATGAGTCTGGTTAAAAAAAAACAAAAAAATCGGATGCGTGAGAAGCTGTAATTGTCCCGTGTCTCAGATCCATTGTCTGTCGTAATTTACTTGCTTCATGTGGTTGCTTGGGTCTCCATTATCCCCATGGGAAGCCGCCTAAATGTAGGTCTGCCGCATTAGTGCCCATTCTGAAGCTGTGCTTGAAATGTCTAGGTGTCTGGGTTTGACGGTAGGGAGCGGCGGGCTGATCCGCACTGTAAGGGGTCTCACTTGCTGCAGGTGGGGCCGCTGGAAGGACATCCTGCAGCATGGGCGTTTTAAGCGGCCACTCAGCGAACGTGATGTGGAGGTCATCTGTCGGGCTCTGCTGGCCTACTGCTTGCTGCATTACCGTGGAGATGACAAGATCAGGAGCTTCATGTGGGACCTTATTGCTCCCTGTGAGGCCGGCCAGATGCGGGAGCTGCAGAACCACCTGGGTGAGGCTGCTGGTGCATGTTGTCTCCTCCAGGCTCACCCAGCCGCTTGAGCTCCTCTTGGTGAACTGTGTGACGTGATGAGGTACTACCCTTTCAGGTCTGTCGACGCCGGTACCACGGGGCAGGAAGGGCAAGAAGGTGAAGGCCCAGTCGAGCTCTCTGGACATGCACAAGGCGGAATGGATCCAGCAGCATAACCCCGAGCACATCCTGCAGAATGACAGCTACAAGAAGCACCTGAAGCACCACTGCAACAAGTGAGCTTGAAATCCCGGACTGGACCATGCTATTCAGATGGCGTCAAACAGCTGCACTCACTTTCGATTCCCAGCAACCACCCCCCCCCCCAGCAAGCTGTGGTCTGTGGCGCCTGGGAGCTCTGTAGAACCCCAGACACACATACCTCATGGCGGCTGTGAAATAAGACCGTGTCATGTGATTATGATTTGGTCTAGTTGGCTTCCGTTGTGCACGGCCGGTAGGACAGATAGACTCGGTGAAAATGAACAATCGCCACTCTTTTTCTGCATGACGAGACAGCAGCTACCACAAAGTTGCCATTGTTTTGCAGAGCAGGGCTGCTGAACACAGTAGATGCCCAGTGGGTCACTGGCACGCCAAACCCATATCTGCCCCACCCCAGCTGCCCCCCTTTTTCTCTCTAGATTTGGTGCTCATTTTTGCCCTGGAGCTGCATGATGAGCCAGACTGTCGGCGCAGAGCCCCTGTCAGTGGAAGTTGTAGACATGCGGGCATTTCCTACAGCCTGTCTCTCTCTCGCGTGTGCGTGCGTGCGTGCGTGTGCGTGCGTGTGCGTGCGTGTGCGTGCGTGCGTGCGTGCGCGTGCGTGCGTGCGCGTGCGTGCGTGCGCGTGCGTGCGCGTGCGTGTGTGTGCGTGTGTGTCCGTCCGTCCGTCCCCTCCCCTCTCTGTCGTCATGTGTGTCCCTGGAAGCAGCTGCTGCCAGGAGACAGAGGTAGCCCACCGTGAAGCAATGCTCGAGGGGTCTCTACCCTATTTGCAGCTGATGATTGATTGGTGGACAGCTCAGGGAAACAGTGGTTAATCTTATGGCTGGGGGTGTTTATGAACACGAAATTGAAGCGGAATGAGGCGAAGTACGACTGCCCAGTATGGAGCTGGGGTGAGACTCGAGGCGCTGCAGTGAGGGCGTGAAGTGCGTGAGAGGACTCCGGCCCGCTAGCGTGTGGCTGTGTGTCAGGCACACCTCTCTCTGGCCACGTCACTTTAGCTTCTTCCCACAGAGACTGCTGCAGGAAATGGTCTCCACGGTGACTCCCTCCTCCCACCCCCGTAACCTGATCAGTCTGGGGCTTGGTCTACTGCACATGTCCCCGGCATCAGTTTTAAACTGGTTATCCTATAGAGACTCCAGAGTCTTTCTGAGTTTGGAATGTGCATCAGCAGAGTATGAGACAGACAGAATGTGTTTCAGCATGACCGGGTCCCTTATCTCTGTGAGGGAGGGTGCTCTTGGCTGTGTTGTGGTGATTCCAGCAAGTTGAATATGCCTGGACTCTGATCTTTGGGAAGGAGGGGGTGCTGGGGCTCGTCTCTCCTTGCCGTAACCGCCCAGCCTTGTGTGTCCATGCAGGGTCCTCCTGCGAGTCAGGATGCTATATTACCTGAAGCAGGAAGTCATCGGAAATGAATCCCAGAAGGTTCTTGATGGCGTGTGCTCCAGGTAAGGCCTGCTGAGAGTGCTGAAGATGCTGCCTGTCTTCCAGGAAGTCCACTTTCAATGTTCTCATGGGATTTCTGGTCTTTATTCAGTGAGATTGAGATCCGAGTCCCAGAGCCTGACCACTCTGACCTGCCAGCCTTCTGGTGGGATCTGGAGGCAGACAAATGTCTCCTGATTGGGGTCTACAAACACGGTGAGCCAGCGAGAGAGGGGGTGGGGTGCTCTGCTGGGGTCAGTCTGGCTGGACCTTGCGGTTCTGCCTCAGGGGGTTTACATTCCCAGGCATGAAAAGCCTTTTAACTGAGGGGGGGGGGGGTCCGCTGTCATCCATGCAGGATATGAGAAGTACAGCACGATCCGTGCGGATCCGGCGCTCTGCTTCCTCGAGAGAGTCGGGCGGCCAGACGAAAAGGCCATCGCCGCTGAGCAGAGGGCCAGTGACTTTGTGGATGGGTAGGTCTCCAAGCATCTGCTGGTGGTCCGACTGGACATCTCCTACTGCTTTAATCCTCCACCTGGGCAGATCATCTGAAGCTGTGATTCCTTTTGGTGAACCGGTATAAGAACCAAATGCTCCATCTTTCGACTGTCGTGCGTACTATAAGTTTTTGCAATTCACTGAACTTCTGAAGTGGTTTGGATAATATTTTGGGATGTCTCTGCAGGGACGTGGATGACCCAGAATACAAGCCAGTGGTAGCCTCACAGAAGGACGACATCGAGGTAAGACCAGGACTTGGCGCTGTCACTGATGTGACCTTAAAATGTGCAGAAGTGGTCTTGGGTGGAGGTCTGTCTACAGCCTGGGAAGGAGGCAGCATTTAGCTGATGTTCTCTGCTTTCTACAGGATGATGTCTCGTCACCTGGAGACCTGGTCATCGCTGATTCTGCTGGGGGTCCGTCTGCTTCACATGACAATGATTTAATATTAATAGCCTGCAGCCTAGTAATATAATGATGTAATGTTTAAAGCGTAATGAATTCAGTGGCATATGTGTTCATCCCAGACGCTTCAGAGCCGGTAGAGGGAGGCGCTGTGTGCTGGCCCACATCCTCCGCCCTCACAGCCCGGCTGCGCCGTCTAATCACCGCCTCCCAGCGCTACACCAAGAGCAGACAGATCCTGCGCATCCACCAGACGCAGCAGGCCGCCCTAGCCCCCGCCGGTCCTACGCTGCCTCCTCCGGCTGACGCCATCTCTCCCAAGATGGCTGCCAGGATCCAGCGGCAGCAGCGGTGAGTGTGCGTGGCCTTGGCTGGCCTCCTCGTGCCAAGCGCCAGTGGCATCGTGCTGGCATTAACCCCCTCTCGCCGCGGCCCGCCCAGGTGGACGAGACGGGAGGAGGCAGACTTCTACCGCGTGGTGTCTACATTCGGGGTGGTGTTCAACCCCGATGCGGGTTGGTTCGACTGGACCGAGTTTCGTGCCATGGCACGCCTGCACAAGAAGACTGACGAGAGCCTGCAGAAGTACCTGGGGGCATTCACGGCCATGTGCCGGCGCGTGTGTCGCCTGCCGGCCTGCCCGGATGGTGAGTGGCCTTCTGGTGCTGCCTCCTCTGCCCCCCATCATCTCCGCCGCTTCTTCATGTGTCCCCAAATTCCTCATCCCTAGACTCTGCGGAACCGTCCATCTTCATCCAGCCCATCACGGAGGAGCGGGCGTCCCGCACGCTCTACCGAATTGAGCTGCTCCGCAAGGTACGAGAGCAAGTGCTCTGCCACCCACAACTGGGTGAGCGCCTGGCTCTGTGCCAGCCGGGCCCCGACTTGCCCGCATGGTGGGAGCCGGGGCCCCACGACCGTGATCTGCTGGTTGGGGCAGCCAAGCATGGGGTCAGCCGCACAGACTACCACATCCTACGTGACCCCGAGCTCAGCTTCATGGCTGCCCAGAGCTGCTACGGCCAGCAGCAGGGGCCCCAGTCTCGTGCTGCCACACCGCTGCTTCATCCCCAGAGCCAGGCTGCATCGACGGTGTCCCCCTCGACCTCACAGGAAGGAGACTCCAAGAGGGAGCTCCCCATTGAGGAGCAGGATGTGGAAGGGAAAGAGCAGCTTCTGTCTTGGAGCCCCAAGACGGCTTCGCGGACCCCCGCTGAATTGGGCAACGAAGTCATCCCACTGAAGAGGGGGGCGGGGCACACCGATTCATGCACCGAGAGCCAGAGGAATGCTAGAAAGCCCTGCAAACAGAGAAAATCCCGTTCTTTCTCCAGCTCCTCTAGACACTCCTCGTCGTCCTCTTCGTCCTCTTTGCGATTCAGGTCCAGCTCATCTTCCTCGTCATCTTCAGGTTCCTCATCATCCTCTGAGAATGGGGAAAGTGATGCAGAGGAGGGAAGGAAGGATGGTAAGTTTTGAGAAGTGGGAGAGCAGAGCTTGATGGGCCGCCCCCATTCAAAAAGCTCTGGTTGACACGGTCTCTGTTCTCTATCTGTCTGGCACCCTTCTCTCTGTCTCTCTCGCTCTCTGTCTCGCTCGCTCTGTCTGTCTGGGAGTTATTCACATGGTTTTCACACTAACATGTTTAGCGGTTCCTCTCACCATCTCTGGAGGATCACCTGTGTTGGACATGTGCTTCCAGCTGTGCCAGTGCTGAACATCAAGAGTTTTGATGATGACAGTGTGGCATCCCTGAGCACAATGCAGGACGAGACCCAGGACGGCTGCCTTCCTGAGACCAGCCTGGCAGTCTCCTCAAATCCTTTCCAAGCAGGATATATGCTGGCTGCCTCCTCCTGGCCAAAGGTGAGAATGCAGACTAGCTCACACCCCCTCATCCAGGAACCCAGGAACGTACACTCCAGTCTGTCACACCTCTGTTGTCCCTAAAACACACCACATCGCCCCCTGCAGGACCGAGTGATCATCAACCGTCTGGACAGTATCTGTCAGACCGTGCTGAAGGGGAGGTGGCCCACGGCGAGGCGTGCCTGTGAGGGCAGCATGTTGTCCTCCTTTTACACCACTAAGCTCCTGGACAGTCCCACTGGTCCCAGGGACATCCCAGGACACCCGGGCTTGCGAGAGGACCGTGCTGCTTCCCCTCGCATGGCAAAGGTGAAGACGCATGTACCAGAAAAAGAGTTTACAGTCAAAATCAAAGACGTATGTGTGCTTTTCCTTCATTAGGACCTGAAGCATGGTGTCTGCTTTACAGCATTTACACCTCAGACCTTCCATGTGCACGTGCGAGTCCTGGTTTCAGTACTACATTTAAGAGCAGTCATTTCTGGCACTGCTGAATCTCTCAAGGTCTCCCCTGGATAAAGGGCTGCTTTATATTTATCTCATATTTGTCTTAATGAACTTGTCCTGCTCGGTGCTGACCAGAGGAGGATGGGCCTTCCCCTTGAGTTTGGTTCCTTGCCACTGTCACCTTTGGCTTACTCTCTGGGGACTGTGGGCCCGGGACTATGTAAAGCGTTTTGTGACAGTGCTTCTTGTTAAAGGCGCTATATAAATAAAATTGAATTGAAATTCTGTATTTTCCTTGACCGGCCCCTGAGCTTTCAGTGTCTGTTTTTTGTGACCATCAAAAATCATTGTGCTTTAAATGTCAGCCCAGTGCGCTTAGAGTGGCAGCTAATCGTACAGTAAGAATAGCTAATTCACATAGCTCATAGATAAGGGTTTTGTAAAGTATGCATTCTGTTTGATTCCCTTAGCCCAAGTCTAAGAGTTAAATAGAGGTCGGTGGGGGGATTGTAGCACTGAACAGCATTGCAGTGTGTTCTAACGTTCTGACCAAGGTACATGGAAAGAGTTTAGTCACCTAGACAAACATACTGACTGAAATACTTGAATGCCCTTACACTAATGTACATCAGATTCTGTGAAATCTGTGCTGCTTGTATACATTTGACTTGTTTTTTTTTTTTTGCTTCAGCAGGAAGGAAGTTTGAAGATGACGTTTCAGAAGCAGAGCCTGCTGCCAAGGCGTCCCCTGCAGCGCGAGGAAGGAGTTGCAGGCCAGCAGCAGTACCTGGCCCGTCTGCATGATCTGCAGGCTGCCTCTGATGGCGGCCTGTCTGATTTCACCAAGTCTATGGCCAGCACTGCCCAGGGTATGTATATGCATATTCATATATGTAGGAGGATGACCGTAAACCACCCAGGGTGTAACGTTGTAATATTTATACTCCTAAAGCAGCAAAATGTATAAGGGAGTTTCAGCAGTGGTCCCCTTAAGTTCTCCTGTCCCTGCTGCTCAGGATATTATGAATGACATGTCCTCATCTAGCCCGCCTTTCTGAATACAGTCGGTGTTTCACCATTTTGCCGTGCAGTGCCGTTGAGTTTTTTTTTTTTTTTTTTTTTTTTTTTTTTTTTTTTTTTTTTTCTTCTTTGTTTTGTTTGTGTGTGTTTGTGTGTGTGTGTGTGTGTGTGTGTGTGTGTGTGTGTGTTTTGGTATTTATCTTGGGGGGTTAGCGGGTATCTCAGAACAGCCTGAACTGCTTTAGTAAGTAGCCTTGCATCCATTTTCCATCCAGGTTATCTAAGTGAGTTTTGGTTTGGTAAATGTCCACCTGAGTGTGAAGGACATGAGATCAACACTAAGCGATGACTCTGTCTGAGTCTTCCAGGCTGAGTGGAGGGAGGAGGTAAAGAAGCACTTTGAAAAGATCAAGAGCGAGGGCACCTGCATCCACCGGCTGGACGAGGAGCTGATTCGCCGGCGGAGAGATGAACTCAGGTGAGACCCATTTTGCAGCTGGATGGAGTTCTTGCTCTGTCACCGTTCACACGTGACCTTTTACCTGCCGTCTCTGGCAGACACGCCCTGGACATCCGGGAACACTACGAGCGGAAGCTGGAGAGGGCCAACAACCTGTACATGGAGCTGAGCACCATCATGCTACAGCTGGAGGTTCGCGAGAAGGAGCTCATGAAGTAGGTGTCCCCAACTCCTTGCTCCACCTTCTCAACCCCTAAAGCGGTCGTCAGATTAACCCGGCGATTTGCTCTTCGTGGAACAGGCTTGAACCAGAACCTTTCGGGTCATGGAACTAACCCGAGACCAGCCCAACGTCTCAAGATTAGGAAGCTGCCTTCAGATCTTTGGAGCTCAGTAAAAACCCTCAGTGAACGAATGGAGACGAAAAGTGAAATATGCCTTATTTATAACTTGGACTTATTTGGCAGCCATGCCGGTCTTCCTGAATTACTCTGCTGCTGTCATTTTGAGCTCTGATTTAGACTTTTTGGTAAATACTATTTAAATTGGGCAAAAACAGATAATTATGTACTTTAAAAGACCCTGGACAGGACTAGGTCACTGATTTGTATGCTTCTATGGATTTTCTTAAACCACTGAGTTTCCAGAATTTTCTATATGAATCTCTGGTCATTGTCCTGACTGCAGATTTTTTTTTTTTTTTTTCAACAAAATACTGTGCTCCAAGTCATGGTCTAACAACAAAGTATTTCTGTTGTGCACATTGCAGAGCTTCTCAAGCTCCTGCGTTTAAGATAGAATTAAAGATCCTCAGTCTTTCAGTTAATGTGACTTTTGTTTCTCCCTGTTCCTGAGGAAAAATGTGCTCCACTCTGCCCCCTGCAGGAGAGAGCAGGCAGTGGAGAAAAAGTATCCCGGGACATATAAAAGGCACCTGGTTCGGCCCATTGTGAGGACCAACGCTGTGGAGAAGTTGATCAAGAAAAAAGGCAGTGTGTCCCACAAGCCCGGGGTCCAAACAGCCAAAAGGTCAGAGGGCACTCACTGACTGAAATGAGGCTCTGTGTTAAACAGAGGAGCCAGTCATTAACTCTGTTTCTTTTATAAATGCGTGTTTATTTATCACAAATCGGTGGGACCTCTTGTCTCCCTCAGACCAGACCTGCTCCGGTCTGATGGGATATCCAGCGTGGAGACCCTTCCATCTCCCTCGCCCCTCTCGGGCAGCCCCAGGGTGTCCACCCCGCCGGGCAAAGCCAGATATCGTGGCAAGCCTCGACACCGGCGTGCTGGCAGCAAGGGCAGCCATAGCGAGATCTCGGCGGTCCTGCGGAGTGGAGCTGGAGCTGCGGAGGAGCAGCAGCCCCTGCATGCTCCTTCCGAGGGGTCCCGCCTGCCACTGCAGGGCCGTGAGGATGCTACCGCCAACTGCGCCAACAACCTGCGCTACTTTGGCCCGGCGGCCGCCCTGCGCAGCCCCTGCACAGACCACCCACACCGCCGTGTCTCCATCTCCGGGCCTGATCTGCTGTCCAGCACCATCCAGGCTGACTCTGGCCGCCGGGACCTCGGGCCTCTTTCCCCCTGCTCTCAGGCACATCCCTACCCTGGCTGCCCCCCCTGCCAGGGTGCTGCCTCCACCCCCAGCCACCCCCAGCTGCCCCACTACTCCCTGCTCAGCACCTGCGAGGGGTCTCCCTCCTCCACCCATGCCCCCGCATCAGCCCCCGAGGATGAGCCCCGGGACAAGGGGGCCCAGCAGGAGCTGGAGTCCCCCACCAACCTCTCGGCCCCGAGCCTGCCCCGCACGATGCGGCCCCTCAGGAAGGTGAGAGGTGGGACCCCACGGAAGGGCATGGATATGGCAGATCGACATAAACAAGGCTCTGTGATGTGATTAAGAAAGTGTAGTCAGACTCAGCCCAGAAATGTGTATGATGTGTCCTTAGTTAGTGGAGGAAGTAAACTTTGGCTGTGTTCACGCCGTGCTTGTTAATGCAGAGCCCCCTCAGATTCGTCAGGGCTGACAAGTGCGTGTGCTTCCAGGGAGGCGATGAGTCTTCCGAAGAAGAGGAGGGGGAGGTCGACAGCGAGGTGGAGTTTCCACGGAGACAGAGGTAACAGAAGTCATCGGTTTGGCAGCTGACGCAGTCTGAATATGTTTTGAGCTTAACTGCTATAGACAGAGGCAATGCCAAGTGAGTCAGAAGTTCAACAGCCTGTGGAAGGATCTCATAATTGTAGATAGGACAGACATGACTGGTTCAGCAGGATCTGCTCAGACTTAATAGTTTCAGGTTTTTTTCTTTATTTTTTTGCTGTTAAGCATGGGGGCTAATCGTTACGGACTGCTCAGTCCAGGAGGGCTAAAGTATCAAATTACAATAAACTCTCACCACACCCACGATCCAAGCGATGTGTGTTTAAGAGGACTACAAAATCAGTCAGTTTTGTTATGTAGAGGAATGCAATTACTAAAAAGAAAACGGGAGAGTCGC
The DNA here is from genome assembly GCA_009936485.2 of Gymnarchus niloticus. Lineage (NCBI taxonomy): Eukaryota > Metazoa > Chordata > Actinopteri > Osteoglossiformes > Gymnarchidae > Gymnarchus > Gymnarchus niloticus. The sequence continues at coordinate 870,010 of JAACJT020000016.1, read as the reverse complement.
TTTCAAATGAAAATTAAATGATTACGCTATCACTCTTGTCCCATTTCTTGTGGCTCTGCAGCAAATTTTTGGGCTAAAGAGCCTTACTTACAGACCTAATGGTGAAATGACCATTCAGTCAGTCATGGGATTCAAACTAGCAACCTTCTGGACACAGGCACTTACTCCTAACTCAACAGACCGCACACCTCCCCTAGAAGAGCATTGTATGGTGGGAGAGACATGCCTGACCACAAAAGCAGTTCAAGTTCAGCCTGTATTCAGGCCAGGCGCAGTAAGACTTCCATCTTTCCCTTGAAACCCCACCCCCCCCATCCAGGCCACACCGCTGCATGAGTAGCTTCCAGTCCTACTCCACATTCAGCTCGGAGAACTTGTCCGTGTCGGACGGCGAGGAGGGCAACACGAGCGACCACTCGCATAGCGGACCCCTGGAGCAGCTCAGCGGCAGCCAGGAGGAGCAGTTGGATGAGCTGCTGTCACACACGCCTGACATCCCCATCGACATCTCCAACCAGTCCGATGGCCTGTCCGACAAGGAGTGTGCCGTTCGCCGGGTCAAGACCCAGATCTCCCTGGGAAAGCTGTGTGCAGACGAGCACAGCTACGAGGTGCATCCTGGTTTTTTCTCCCATTTCTCACAGATTGCTCCCCCCCCCCCCTTAACATCCACAACCATTACACATATGCAGTCTCTGCAGTCATTGTGTTCATTGTTGGGTGCAGTCTGTAATATGCTAATGCTAGCATCCACATTGAATGCAAGCTGCATTGACGGCGTAAGTCACACTGCGTTTCACAGCAAAGGAGAACTGTAAACCTGCTTACCGTACTGAAAATGCTCATTATTGCTGGCATCTGTCCTTTACCATCTTTATCCCTAGATGGCGATGTTGTGCTGTGACTTAAATTTTAACTCATCAGATTTAAAGTAATTTTAAAAGCAATTTAATGTGCATAATGTAATTCAGTACTTAATGGAAAGGTTTGATCTGAACATGACCCTGCTGTAATTTACACCACTTGTATGATTAAAGCAGAGTGGGGCCTCGTTTGGTTTCGGGTTCACGGAGTCCTCACGAGACCCTCATCTTCTCCACAGAACCCACTGCACTTCGGAGAGTCGGATTGTGACTCGTCCGAGGCTGAGTGCTCCGACTGCACCGTCAGGAACAACAAGCCCAGCGGTACCTCCACCTGGTGAGAGTCCTGGTTTGGACCAGCCTTGCCAGCCCCCCACCCCGACGCTCAAGAGCCCCTCATCCCCACAGATAAAAGGCAATAAGAGGAAACTGTCGTCCCACACCAAGGACTGCCCCCACCCACCCTCCCCTGACTCTGCACATCTCAGCAGCCTAAGGCAGGGATTCCCATTTGTTAATAATATTGTAGTTAGTGTAACATTCACAGTTTTATTTTTGAGTTGAATGAGAAAAACAAAAGAACACTTGAGGAAGAAAAAACAAAACTGTAACCAAACTTTGTATAGTGTGGAGTATGTTTGCTAAGAATGAGAATGCAGCCGACGGGGTGGGGCGTCTGTGATGATGTCACTGGGTCTTGGGTCCCACTCCCCCCCCCCCCCCCCCCCCCCCCCCCCCCCCCCCCCCCCCCCCCCCCCCACCCCCCCCC
>JAACJT020000016.1:832112-868278 GCA_009936485.2 Gymnarchus niloticus | reverse complement strand
TCTAGCCCGCCTTTTTGAATACTGTCGGTTTTTTTTCATTTTGTCGTTCTGTGCCGTTTTGTTTTTTTTTTTTTTTTTTTTTTTTTTTTTTTTTTTCTGCTTCTGCCTCAGAGGTTTTCTTTTATGGTTAATGTCAACCACCTTTGGGGGGGGGGAATTCTTGACTGTTCACTTGAGTAGCGAATCGCACAAAGTTTACATTCTTTGGCCTGAGGTGATGCAAGTACAGTCGTGGCCAAAAGTTTTGAGAATGACACAAATATTAATTTTCACAAAGTTTGCTGCTTCGGTGTTTTTAGATCTTTTTGTCAGATGTTTCTATGGTATACTGAAGTATAATTACAAGCGTTTCATAAGAGTGTCAAAGGCTTTTATTGACAATTACATTAAGTTTATGCAAAGAGTCAATATTTACAATGTTGGCCCTTCTTTTTCAAGACCTCTGCAATTCGCCCTGGCATGCTGTCAATCAGTTTCTGGGGCAAATCCTGACTGATGGCAGCCCATTCTTGCATAATCAATGCTTGGAGTTTGTCAGAATTTGTGGGTTTTTGTTTGTCCACCCGCCTCTTGAGGATTGACCACAAGTTCTCAATGGGATTAAGGTCTGGGGAGTTTCCTGGCCATGGACACAAAATTTCGATGTTTTGTTCCCCGAGCCACTTAGTTATCACTTCTGCCTTATGGCACGGTGCTCCATCATGCTGGAAAAGGCATTGTTCGTCACCAAACTGTTCTTGGATGGTTGGGAGAAGTTAATCTCAGAGGATGTTTTGGTACCATTCTTTATTCATGGCTGTGTTCTTAGGCAAAATTGTGAGTGAGCCCACTCCATTGGCTGACAAGCAACCCCACACATGAATGGTCTCAGGATGCTTTACTGTTGGCATGACACATGATGGTAGCGCTCACCTTTTCTTCTCCGGACAATCTTTTTTCCGGATGCCCCAAATAATTGGAAAGGGGATTCATCAGAGAAAATGACTTTACCCCAGTCCTCAGCAGTCCAATCCCTGTACCTTTTGCAGAATATCAGTCTGTCCCTGATGTTTTTCTTGGAGAGAAGTGGCTTCTTTGCTGCCCTTCTTGACACCAGGCCATCCTCCAAAAGTCTTCACCTCACTACGCGTGCAGATGCATTCACACCTGCCTGCTGCCACTCCTTAGCAAGCTCTGCACTGGTGGTGCCCCTGTCCCGCAGCTGAATCAACTTTAGGAGATGGTCCTGGCGCTTGCTGGATTTTCTTGGGCGCCCTGAAGCCTTCTTCACAACAATTGAACCTCTCTCCTTTGTCATTTTCATGGAAAAGAGGGACTTTGCAATTAATTGCAATTCTTCTGATCACTCTTCATAACATTCTGGAGTATATGCAAATTGCCATCATAAAAACTGAGGCAGCAGACTTTGTGAAAATTTTAATATTTGTGTCATTCTCAAAACTTTTGGCCACGACTGTAGGAACCACGTCCTGGGTGGCCCATGATTCTCTCCCTGCCCCTGTGACGGCGTACCGAACGGCCCACGATCACCTTTCTTTCCCTGTGACATAGTGCCTGATGCTCACCTTATCTGACCCTTTGCCACTCGGTCCATAGGACAGGCCGCATTGAACAGGACCACAGACATACAGCCCATGATGAAGAAGAAGAGGGGCAGGAGAAAGAACGTGGAAGGAGCAGGCATCCTGTTTATGGGCAAGAAGAGAGCCCCGGTGGCCCATGATTACGTAAGGGAGCCGGCACCTGTCGCCTTCGGGTCTCTCTGGCCTCTAGATGACGCTGTTCAGTTTGATCTTTGGCTTTCAGCTCCTAGTCCTGCACTGCTCCCTCCCCACATATCTCTTCCACCGCTGCCACGTTTAGCCTGCATCTGGTCCTCAGTACCGGCTGCTTTGCAGAAATGTGTTCCACACAAACATCTGATTAGTAATGGATGAACTTTCGTGCCAATTAAACCTGTTCATTTGCATTTGCATCATAGCGCAAACCATCAGCTGTATAGTCACCAGCAGGCACAATGGTGGGTCGCGTAAAGTTTGCGCCAGGCTCGCTAGATGACAGCTTGGTCAGTAACCACAGCTGAATGCTCTTGTAGGTACCTACTGGGTGGTACAGCAGTGCCCCAGGCAGCCCTGCCCTGGCCTCCTCGCAGAGGCACAGACAGGACCCTGAGGGTAGGGTGCCTGTCATCAACCTGAAAGATGGGAATCACTTCAAGGGTGACGATGCCCCCAAGAGGAAGGACCTGGAGCAGTGGCTGAGGGAGCACCCAGGATTTGTGGCAGACGTAGGCACCTCCCTCCCCGTGAGTCTCCACTGTCTTCTCACTCTGTGATTCCCCTAGGGACCTTGGGCCACCCGTGGGGTTGTAAACGATGCATAGTGATCACGTCCAGAAAGGCCTGCAATTGGACCCTCCAACCCCCCCCCCCCAGGGTGCCAGCAGGGTGCAGTTTGCAGATGGAAGGCCGAGACAGAAGCGACACCGCTGTCGGAACCCCAGCAAGATGGACGTGAAGAGCCTGACAGGGGAGGAGCGTGTGCAGATCATCAATAGGAGGAACGCCAGGAAGGTTAGCTGCCAACGGCCCTCGCGGCGTGGGGGGTGAGGCGGCACCGTCTCGGCCAGGCTGAATCCACACCGTCGCGATGTCATCCTTTCTCTAGGTGGGCGGTGCCCTGGCTCCTCCGCTGAAGGACCTGTGCCGCTTTCTTCAGGAGAACCCGGAGTACGGTGTCCCCCCAGAGTGGGCCGAGGTGGTCAAGCAGTCTGTGAGTGTCCCCAGGCAGGAGGGTGACGTCACTATTGCTTCTGAGTGCACTCCTTCTGCATGTCTCAGTGCTCATTCCTTACCAGCACGGCTGTTCTCCTTCGCCTAGGGCTATCTCCCCGAGAGCATGTTCGACCGCATATTGACTGGGCCTGTCATTCCCGAAGAGGTCAGTCGGCGTGGGCGGCGCCCTAAGAGCACTCCGGTCAAGGCGGCACCAGCTGGCTCGACTCTGCCTGCGAAGCCCCTGCTGGCCAACGGCCTGCTTCCTGGCATGGATCTGTCCAGCCTGCAGGCCCTGCAGCAGAACCTTCAGAGCCTGCAGGCCTTGCAGCTCAGTGCCGGCCTCATGGGCCTGCCTGGAAATCTGGCCAAGACCGGCGGCGATGCCGGCGACATGGCTGCCATGTTTCCCATGATGCTCTCCGACATTGCGGGGCCGCCAAACCTACTGGGGAAACTTCAGGAGGCCGCGGCCGATGCCAAGGACGTCAAGAAGAAACGCGAGAGCAACGGAGCGGACCCCTTGGTTTGCGGCGGTGCCCCCCGCAGCCCCGCCCTCACTCCAGAGCGGACCAAGGCCCCTGAGGAAGAGCAGCCCAGTTCCGCAGCCTCCGTCACCAGCCCCCTTTTAGCGCTTAACTCCCTGCTGCTGTCCAGCATGCTCTACCCAGGGTTGCTTCTCAGTCCAGACCTGAACCTCCCCCTGCAAAGGTCAGTCAGTGCCCCTTCCTCCCCACCCGGCCCTCCCGGAGAGACCCTGGCATCAGTGAGCGAGGTGCCGGAGGAAGAGGGGCACGGCGGGGGAGGCTCGAGGAAAGCGGATTCCACGTCAGGGTCTGTGAGCTGCCCTTCGCCGGGAGACTCGGAGGACTGAGCCTGGTGTCTGGTTCAAGAGTAATAGATCCATTTTCATGCACTGATTTATTTATTATTATTATTTTTTTTTTTTAATTATGAAACTGAAAACTATGTTAAGGAATACCAGTTGAAGGGACGATGTGACATCTGAAATGAAATTTCAGTGTCTCTTCAAAGGTACAATATTATTTGTTGCATGTACACTATTGAAATGTGTGAAAAGCTGTTTTTCAGTGAGGAAAAAAGGTATTATTTTGAGATTCATTTTATTAAATGGAAAATGAATTCTCAATATGAGCTTTGCATATGTATATAATCGGGGTAAATATTTTGTAAATACTCTGTGTCCTTGAAATTAGTCTTCAGAGCATCAGCAATAAGTTGGGCAGCTCGGGAATGTCTCAGAAGCTGTGGGTTCTGTGTGGCCTACACACCTCAATGCATGATGGCAACCTGACCACCCTGGGCTCCCGTGGAACCTCCTCTCCATTACCGGAGAGCTGTATGTATGACTGTCGGGGCCCACAAGCCCTTCAGCAGTGGGTCATCGTTAACTTAGTTGCACTTTGAGTGTTTGCACTAATATCCAGGTTATTTTCACAGCAGTCACCTCCTCCCGGGGGCCATAAAGCACAGCTTCAGGACCAGGCTGACAGCTCTTGCACTGTGCTACTGATATTAATGAGAAAATCAGGTAGACTTCTGTCTTCTCAAGACTGCGTCAGAACTGTGCTGTGTCCTGCAGTTGATCGTGCAGTATGTGGCTGTGGACTTCGCTCTGGCTGTTTGCTTTCCTGAGTTCCGCTCATGTCTTTGAGCGTTTCCCACTGATTTCCTGTTATCCAGAATAACCAAAAATTGGTTTGTAGGAAAGATGTCCAGTAACAGGCTTACTTTCTACGGTGTGAGACTTCTGCCAGATGTAATGTCAGGGCTCTGCTGTCTCTTCTGTAGAGGTGCTGCTCTATGTACACATGGTCATGCTTGCCCCACCGTAAGACCGGCTCATGGCTAGAGAACGAGACAGCTGACAGGCATAAGGGGGATAGTATGAACGGCAAGGCGCAGGACAGTAATAATTAGACTATCAGTGTTTCTTTCTGGCCATGCCACAGAACCAGAACAAAGCAGAGCACCTTCTTAAAGCTGACCTGGGTCCATTCTGTCGTTCTCTTCTGCGCTGAGCTTCCTCAGGCAGCCTGTCCCGATACCCTCTGAGGCACACTGTCCACCTCTCTTCTGAGACACCGGTGATTCTGACTTTACGTTGTATGCACACCTCCACGAACTGGTTATGTTTCAATATTTTCCAGCGCCTTCCAACTGTAAGCAATTTTTTTCTGGGAATTGTGTTTATTCACCACTGTGTTAAATACTTATTTATGCCTTAAACTTAAGATTCAAGTTCCAGGTATGTATATTGTCAGACTTTTTGTCCTGTGTAATATAACACACACACATACGTGTGCATCTTCCAGCTGGGTATGGCCTTACGAACAACGAAGTGAAGACAACGCAGTGTGGCTTGACACTCAGTCGTCGGACTCGCTCAACTTCCCGTGTGGCCACGGAGACGTTCGGCTCATGGTCTTTGTCGTGTACACGTTTAGGATATGTAGTGCCTCGTTGGATTTACGATGGGTGTATATCAGTATTGAGGGCCATATATGCATTTGTGATTTTTGAATTTTATTCTTTTTAAGTAAACAGACCACTTTGTTTATTTGAGCTGTTGAAATTCTTGTGTGGCGGCTCGTTGAACCCCTTAGCAACCCGTCGTTAGGTTATTTATTGTCATTTCCTTAGGTTCGCTATACCAATACGCAATAGGAAATAACTATGCAGTGTACTTCACATGCGTAGTGCCACTAGTTTGAACCGGTCCGTGGGGGGGCCCCTCCCTCACCAACCTGGTCGCCACCCCCCCGACCTTTCTCTGCTGTCCCATGCAGCGTTCTTGGGCATTCGAACCCGTGCCATCGCTTTCAGGTTGCCGAGCCGTCCTCGACGCTCACTGTATCTGGCTTTCGCGGAAACACTGTAGTTCGTGATTAATGCCTAAGAACCTTCCCTCTGGTACTTTGTGGATTGGTAAGTAAGGACGGGGGTCGTTGTGTCCCTGCAGTTCTGTGGTGTATATTTCAGTAGTATATTTCACTTCTGTCAAACGGATGTCTGCAAGTGGTGGACATGGCAGACCACAAAGAAAAATGACCAGTATGCAAAATAAAAGGGGGGAAAAAAAAAATGTTCACACTAATACTTGAGTTAATGTCAGATGGATTAGTGTAAGCTGTACGCGGGAAGGTAATGATGGCTTCAATATTCCAGTGTTCCAAGCTTGGCATGTTGAAGGTCATTTCGATGTCCAGTTTTCTCTTGGACCGTTGTAGTACATGAAGGCTGTGATTTGTGTAGTCTAATAGTGCGTTATGTAGTGCTGGAGATGCCGCTCAGTCGTCTGTAATTTATTGAATTACTTTGTATGGAGTTCTATAGAGGAAAAGGAAACTAAATTATTTTTATTAAACTCTTTGACTATTCACAATTTGTACCTTTGTGCGTTAACTTGATTTCATCACTGTTCTGTAAAATTGGCTGGATTTTAAAATTTTGTTGCAAGTGCTTTGTGTCACGATGTTTTAAACGGCTGTTTTGCCATTTGTACTTTTTTTTTTTTTTTTTTTTTAGAGCGTTAATCACTCTTGTCCGTACATTTCAAGCTGTGAGAGTCCAGGTAGTATGTTTTACTACTGCCCCTTTACCCAGGAATGTTTTTGAATTGGTTTTGATAACTTATAATTGGTTTGTATTATTTATTGAGAGAGGAAGTGGTCCCCCCCCCAAGAAGTTCTGACCGAGGAAGACGCAAGACTGGCACCCTGCCTAATAAAGCAGCTTTTTCTGTAAGGGACCACACACACACATCTGGAGAGATAAGTGCAGCTCCAGATTGCTGCTGTTTGTGTACGTTTCAGCAGTGCTCTGATCAGCATGTTGAGAGAGAGAGAGAGACACGGCACTCGGCCCCAGAGTGATCGGCGTGTCGAGAGAGAGAGTTCTGAATTCAAAGATCCTGATGCCTTTCAGACAGAACTGATGTTTCCACATACATCGTCACTCCATGCAGCTATAGACAAAATTTCCCAAACCTAACTCCAAGATGACAAATCTCCTTCATTGTTAGAAGCAATATTTCAATTTTTTTCCACAAAAGCTTCATAGTAGGTTATTAAATGACATCCTTGTTTGTACATGCAGTTGGTATGTTTTGTATTATTTGGAAACTGTACTGCATATACTGTCAGGCTCCCATTTTCAATATTAACATTTCTGTAAAAACGAAACTGCACCATCAAACCAAGTGTTAAGTCACTCGGTGTTGCTTAGCAATCTGGTGACAATAGGTCATAGCTAGTAACAAATATAAACTGAAACTTTAGAAGCAAAATACTTGACTCGTGCATTGACAGTAACTGGAAGTTTTAATAGGTTGTTATAGAGACCTGGACTCACAACAGTAGCGAAGCCTGCGTATTCAGGTAAAGGTTAACCCACCAGTTCCCATACCTGCAGGACTTGTCCAGGAGACGGTATTCGCACCATGGGCTGTAGTGCAGGCAAAGGTGCTGTAGTTGTGGACCCCAGCGAAACACCAGGCAAGAAACCAGATGGAGACGATTCCTCAAACAAGGCTGAAGAAGACACCACTGTCATGTCAGAGGTTCATGACAGCGTGATCGAAGTTTCAGCTGATAGTTTGCCCAACCATTGAGTTCTTAATGTTCTCCCTCAGGTGAGATGGGTTTCTCTGCTTTTCTTAGTGCTCTATTGCACCTGTGTGAATTTCTCTATTTTAACTCCTAGTGAGAAAGATTTTTTTTTTTTTTTTGTTCATTTCTAGACAATGTTCAGTGAGTGAGTTTCATTCCCCAAACCTGGGGTTTCATTACAACTAACATCTGCACTTGAGTGACCTGACTATTCAAGTCATTTTTAAGAAAGTAACACATTCTGTCAGTTTTCTGTTTGGCTAACCTTCTTCGGTGCTTTTTCAAACTGCATTTAATTATACACAATCCTCCAGTTTCGTAAACTGTAATATAGCCATATGGTGTACTTGGGTAAATGTTTTACGAACTGATATTAATGGCCACATGAATGCAGTTTTTCCATTTAGAAGCTAAATTAAATCTCGTCTGAGCTGCAGGTTACTGCTGCGTTCCAGTTCTACTGATATTCTCTGTTCTAGTAGAGACACCCTGCACTGTGAGCTGAGACACAGCTGACCTGAAAACAACAGGAATACCTGAGGTCACCCCCTCACCACAGCCTGAATAATGGAAGCTAAAACTGTACCTCAATATTTCTTTGATAACTGTAAAAAATATATATATTTAGTAATGAATCTGTAATAAAGTGAAGCTGCAGAACTACTTGGTTGGATGACTCCATGCATTTTCTATCGACATTTTAGTGCCCAAGATGGGGTCACACTGGATGGTGTGCCAGGTTATCACATGGTGCCTGTATACCCATTAGGGTCAGTTTACTGATGCCAGTTAGCTGATGTGATGTGGGGGGAACATACAGACTCCAGGTGTAGTACAGCTGGCGATTTGAACCCCCTAGCCCTGGCTGACAATGCCCCCCCCCACCTGGAAAATTCCTTATATATAATTATCTTCATTTCACCTGAAGCCATCTGCGACATTTCTCATACACTAACTTCACCACCATCATCTGGACCTAGATGTAAATCATGGTATTACTGGGCTGCCTGGTCTTCTTTTTTTTTTTTTTTTTTTTTTTTTTTTGGTTACTTGGATACCTCTTGACGGTCTATCCCATTTGCTAGGCTGGATGTCTAAACTGGGATGTGACGTGAGCAAGTATGAAGCACTGTTGCAGTAACCAGACAGGTGTATGGATTTTCTGAGGGGAGCGTGGCAATCGGAAAGCTTGGTAAATGTGGTCCTAGTGTTTGAGAGTCCTCTGATATGAGAGCGCTTGGGCCCAAAGAAAGCATCCATCAGAATTCCTGGGTGTTATGATATCTGACTGTCTGGTGCATATAATGGTCTTACTGCAAACAAGACTGACGTGAAGGTGATCCCGTTTTCAATTGGGTAAGTAATAGACATTGTGCTTGTGAAAAGGTGAAAGCTAAATTGCAACTCAATTTGCAAATGCAACACTGATAAAGATTGTGCAGGGAACATCATCCTCGGCATGCGTATCTTTCGGTACCCTCCCCGGATTTCTTACAAACAGGTCATACAAGTTTAATAAATTTGCTGCCACAAGCTGGTTTAACAAAACCAGAATTAGATTTTAGTACAGTATTTACCTTCTGATTCTCGACAGCAAGTGATGTATCGTGTGAAACTCTCCATGTAAGACACAAGTCCACGAATGCTTTTACAATTTTTTTTTTTTTTTTTTAAACAAGAAGCAACACTAAACGACAACCACCAGTGGTGTGAACTTGGCATTATTATTACTGCCTTATATTTTGCATATGGAGAGACTACATGTCTGATGTCAGTCCCACACCTAACCAGCCACACCCAGCATACTCCACCTTCTCCTCCTCAGATTATTGAAACTAGCTGTCAGCAATCAACAAGACCTCTAATTACCCCCGGCTCTCTCGTATCATTGTGAGGCATAGTGTGTTTGGTGGTATGTTTTTGATTGCTGCTTGTACTGGTTTTTGGTGTTTTTGCGGTTTTTGGTGTTTTTCCTGTTTTGGATTTTTGAACCTGTTTGCCTGGATATTAGAGACTCATGGATTATGGCTTTGATTTGTTTGCCCCGTTTCCTGAATGTCCCGTGTGCCAACCTTCTGCCTAGCCCTCAGCTTTAAGTATTGTCTTTGCTCTGCCTCACCTAAAAGCCTGTTTTCCCTGCACTTGGATTCATTTAGTATATTCATTATACCAATATGCAGTGATGGCGGGATGAAGCCTCGTCAAAGCACCGATGTTTTCCAGCTAAATGTGTCAAAAATGGGATTGCGATTGAAGCTTCACGTGAACATTGAGGACACCTGCTGGTAAAAAAGAGAAAGACAAGAAAGTGTTCACACGAAACTAAAGTAATTCAGTTGGAGAAATGGTATCTGCTTCTATGGTGAAGTGGTTAGTGTATAACAGAAACATGCATTGTGATGTGTTGGTTCAAAACCAAATGTAAAATCCTGCAATAATGCTGCAAACTATTTATCTGACTATATGATAACTCCACCATAATTGTTGTCATATTGTGCAAGTTAGTATCTTGTACGGAATGAGTGAATTATGATTGAATCATATGCATGTATCTGGTTAGATTGATGTAAAGAGGACAGATGTGTAGAGCAACTGCTTCTGCAAGCTGAATATAGAATAGGGCCTGTGTTTGTGCTCATTCAGGGACAGTGTGGCTGTTTTATACAGCAAACATTGGGGGATGGGACACTAAGTATTCTTATTTAAAACTATATTTTTTCAAAGTTTGGAGACTTAGGTGGTTCCTTTCATTGGACAGCACATCACCAGCTTTGGAAAACATGTTCACATGGTGCAGAAGATGCTATTATGAATGGCTATGAATCTTGCATAAATTAGCCTCATCAATCTGTTCCTTTATTGATTCTATGACAAGAGGAAGTATAACATAAGCAAAGTTATGAAACTCATTAATCTTTTTGTAATACAACTGAACCAACTCTTGATGAAGCTTTTGAACATACCATGGTCAGGACTAGCTTGGCCGATCTCGGTCTTCTCCACGGAAGGCTATGCGGTGGTGCAACTTAGAGGAAATGTTGGCGCATATTAGACACTTTACCTTTAGATTAATGTTACACATTGTGTCATAAAGATGTGTAATTCCAGTGACATTTACATTACACATTAATATGGGCCAAATAAATATGATTAAATGGTAGTATGCTCATATTATATGCAAATGGATTTTTGTCAGATATTTGAAAATGTTCTTAAATTGGTGAATACTTTCTCTTAGCACTCGGCTCCATCGCAAGAATTTTAAAAAGTCTCTACAGGCGATCAACCCACAGGTTGTCTGCTTTCCCTCTCGGTACAAGTAGTCAAAATTCGACACACTTCCTGAACCAATCAGGGAGGACTTCCCCCATGAAGCTTCAAGTGTCATCGCATACATTATTGGCTATTGACCATACAAGCACCGACACAGGGTTTCAGCAAAAGCAGCCCTGAGCACTCAGCACAGACTTTGAAGAGTTGGTATTTGCCATAACATCACTGCCCATATGCATGTTACAAAGAAAGAAATTCTTAATTAGTGGAAGAGTTTAATCTGTTGCTGTTTATGATCTTATGTCTTGGTAGAGCTCTGTTCAGTCAAGTTTGGAATGAGTCCTGTTGGTCTTGGTGACTCTTGTGGGCTCCTGCAGGGTGAAACAGATGAATTTCTACTGTATTTTACCAGTCTGCCTACTGTCCAGGTGGAGAGTGAGATGCTGGGAAACTCTGGTGGCTACTCTTCAAAAGCTCAACTAGGAAAGAAAAATACGATTCTACTATCAGAAGTCTGACAATATCATGTAGTCTGGTAATTCCTTTAGCTAGCACTTGAACAGCCCCAAGAACACACTGGAAGGTATGTTAATTCTGAATATGTGGTGAAGAGACTCTCACTTCTAATGCTGTACTCAAACATTGGCCGCCTTGTAACAGGGTTTATAGCACCTTTTGTTTTGAGGAATGTACATTACAACTATGAGTTTAACCTTAAGCACTACTTTGAATTAGGAATACATGTTCTGAAGAATCTCTGATAGTAATAACTGGTTATTTTACATTTTATGCTTTTACCAGAAAATTTGAGTTAAAGCAGCAGAACAGGATTTCGGGTTGCCTTCACTTTTGTAGGATGGGTGCAACAGCCGCCATGATCAGGGAATGTTTGCTTCTGAAGTTGTGTTCTGAAACTGAACACTTCATTGCCAGTATAGATGATACTAGTACTGGTTGTGGGTGGAGCACATAACACAAGACAATATGATTTTCGGATAACGGCAGCGGTACGTAATAAAGTAGTCGATTTATCAAACAATAACCTACAGATAAATTATGAACAGGGTTATTAATAAGGGTGATCAGTTAGCACTAAAACTGACAACACTCCAGTAAGTCAAATGCCAAGGGTTATTTTTAATTTAAAATATTTTTAAATTATTTTAAATATTAAAGAATTAATGTCCAAAATCGTTACTGCCTCCTGCAGGTAAACATTACACACTTGGTTCTAGTCTTACGTAAGCCAATGTTACTGAATTTGAACGATGGCGAATATCCGACACAGGCATTCAAGCTAACCGACACTGGTAATGCCAGTTAATATCGTAAATGACGGTATTTGGAGGAATCCTGCGCGGCATATGGACTACAAGCAGACACTTCGAACGAAGCAGAGGCGCGATTCGAACGAATTAGTACGGAAGCATGAGGCAACAAGTTGCTTTTACAATAAGTACCGCCAGATGGCGCTCCCGCTATATTCTTGGAACAAAGAGTCCTTTTGCCGGGGTGTCATATCTCGATCCCGTCCCTATGCTGAATGGGCCTGGGTTCAGACTGGCCCACCCCGGGGTCAAGTGCTTATTTTGCTCGAATTCAAAGATTTTGTAATAATCTCACAAATGGATCGTTCATTTAAAAGCTGCTTAATCTTTTATTACATTTTAAGCGGACGGTGCATTGATTCATTATTTATTTAAAGCCTGTGGTCACAATGCGACGTGGTTATTTTGTTCGAATTTGAACCTACTGACGCGATGATGTCTGCATTTTACATGGTAAAAATGCCGACAAAACACCCGTTAATTTAGTTAATAGAAGTCTGGTTTAATCAAAGAAGCTTCATAATGTTTTTGAAGGGAAGACATGAGACATGGGTGGTGGCAGAGAACCAGGAATTTGTCAGAATATGTTCTTCCCAGCATATAGAGCTTACTTTTTTCACTTCTAAATTAATCTGGACCTCAAAAGTCTCCTGGTGTCTTTGTGCAACCAGTAAAGTATGAATAATAACAGCTCTAGAACAGGATTAAATGCCAACCTAGATATAAATTCAATAAATTCACAGATCCGTACTAAAATTGGACCTGTTTCGTCTCTCTTGTTAGTCTTTCCATGCGATCCTGTGCTGTTTTTATTTCTTCTTATTTGTAGGTTGGACAGTCTGTGAAGTCCCAGTCAACCAGCTTGTGTAATGTCCCGTTTGAGCAGGAATTGTATTTATCTCTGTCTGTCTTCCCATTTCTCTCTGATTTGAATTTCTGGGCCTACGTCACTTGGAATTACGTGTCACTTTATTTGCAGCTGTCACGCTCAGGACCAATTTCTCTCCCTGGCTTGAACAGTAAGCAAAAAGCATCATTTGAACTGGGATATTCTCCATACAATTTACTAAGGTGACTTATTTGTCATGCTGTATATTTTGAATGAAAATAGAAATGGAAACAGACCACCATGGTCTTTTTAAATAAAGATATGGTATATTTTCACAGACCTTTTGGTCGTGCTATGTTCTGAGTAGGAAAATGCCTTTAATCCTTGCAGTTGTCCACTATTCTGTTAGAGTATTAGCTATTCCAAATCCAGTTTTCAGAAGCATTACTTGATATGTCTAATCATCCATTCATCCATCTTCCAACCATTTAATGTCGATGAATTATGGATAGATATTTCAACCCCACTGAGTGTGTGGGATCATCAAAATCCATATTATTGATAATTTATAAAATATTTAAAATTGCAGCCAGTGTTTTTATCTGTGATTATAAGTATGAACTTTCTGACCTCATCGCTGAGCTTTAACTGAACATAACATACTAAACATAAAGAATTCAGCATAATTTGAAAATTAACAAACACAGCAGCATGTTTTATTAAGCCAGCTTTGATACCCCTTTACTCTTCTGCGAAATACTGCAATAGTGATTCGTGATTCTGAACTGCAGGTGATCCTTGGATTTTCTTTCTACAAAGGGTTAACTCTTTATTGAATCCATTTCCAGCAAAATGTTAACTGTTATTTTTATGTTAGGGTGATGTTTGATTTTCCCATCTGGCTAGCTAGTCATAATTTCATCCTTAAATATTATCCATCCATCCACGCATTTTTCTGACAGATTAACCCTGTGCAGGGTGGTGGGTGGCCAGGAGCCTATCCAAGGAGCCTTGAGGTACAAGGCAGGGGACACCCTGGAAGGTGTTCCTCTTTAAATATCATTCTTAAATCAGGTCAAGCCTTTCTGAGGTACTTGTATGCACACTCTAAGATTTGTATCAAGGACTGTTGGAGTACCAATCGCCGATTCACTTTCTCAAAAACATATTCCCAAGAATGTTTAGCAACATGCAGGAATATAATATCTCTTATAAAATGGCATAACTATAATTTCTCAATTTTTGTTTTTAGAAATCTGTTAAGCGCTTTGTGACAGTGCTTCTTGTTAAAGGCACTATGTAAATAAAATTGAATGAAATGATCAGCAATGAAAATGCAGTAACTGAGTCTCATGGTGTTGCTGGGTTGCGGCCATCCTAAATCCAGATGTGTTAAACGGAACCCAATGGACTAATTAATTAAAATGTTATGATTGGCAAAGCAGAATGTGCATGCAGTCCAAAATAATAAGCCCAGCTCCTTGGAATAAACTTTAATCACATATTATCAACATGAAATGACACTGGAAGGGTACTGAGGACCTGGAGTGGAACATTACTTTTTCATACTAATAGCCACATTCTTTACAATAAAATAAATAAGGATGAAAATGATTAGTCTGGCCTGGCTGCCATGTAACACACCTTCATTGTTATTGTTTCTTGACACATGAAAAGGGCGAAAAAGACCGTTACGTAAATCTCATGACATGTCCTGTTTGTTACATTCACAATCTAAATTCTGGTTTCCCATAAAAGCACTTAAACAGATGAGCTAGTAACGACACACTGCAGTGTCTCTGAAGACCAATAAATCAGACAGATGGTGTTTTTGTCCACCTTCGTTGTGTGTTTTTTTTTTTTTTTTCCTCCCTGCGTTCTCCTTTAAAAAAAGGTCACTGTGATAACTTGGTAACTAGGTCACTCTATCTCCTGGCTGTGTCCCGGGTCTTTATTCATCTGTTCTTAAACATGGTGTCCCATTTCAGAGCACTCTCTGCAATCGAAGCCGGCTGACTAATTCAGTGCAAATGTGACTTTGACTTAAAAAAATTAATATTTTAAAGGTACAGTGAAAATTTCAGGGATCACCAATGGAACAGACTTTAGTTTAAATGGGTGTAAATTATTATTTGTTATAACCTTAAATGCATGCACAAATTTTTGTTGCATTGTAATAGTGTTAGGCTAAGATGGTGATTTTACTGTGTGGTACTAAACAAATGCAATGCTTTGTAGTTGATTTTGAGGTGCTGTTCAGAGGATTTTTAGGACTTCCAAAGCTAGTAATGGAATGTTGCTATAAGACAGCATCCATCAGCATAAGAATGTGTTTGATGTCCCCAGCATTTCATTTTACATTTTTTACCTTTTCCTTCCCCATTCCTTGGAGACTCCTTAAGTTGTAAACAGGGGCTTGTATGATATGGGTGTGTGAGCTCTGTATGAAGATAGGGGCTATGGTGCCTTTTGCTGCATCTCATAGCTGTGAGTGCTTCATGAACAATGTCTTCCACAGAGAGGGCCATGCTTCCGCTTGAGGGTCCAATTTTGACTTTCTTGTTTCCAGGTTTCCATGGTGATTACTGCTGTCTTTTGTTAAAAACAAAGTCCACTCAAACTTGAGGTTTGCAATAAGTCCTTTGGTCTGAAATTTGCAGTAAAGATTTTGGTTTGTATTTGTTGTGTGAATATGTAAAAGATCGGAGATTTATTTTTAAATGCCAGGCTACCTTCAGCCAGTCTTAGGCACGGACTGTGGCTGATGCGTTCTCATGGACGGAGACATTCACATGGTGTTATCTCACAGCGAAAGTGGAGAAGTAAAGTTCTCCCCCAGGGCCCCTCCGGACCTAATCTTCCTGCCCTGCTTGAAATAAGCTTGATGAGTAAGATTAATTAAAATGGACTTTAACATCACTGAGCATAGTGCCTGCAACTCACATGCTTTCTGTGTAA
Source organism: Gymnarchus niloticus (assembly GCA_009936485.2). Taxonomy (NCBI): domain Eukaryota; kingdom Metazoa; phylum Chordata; class Actinopteri; order Osteoglossiformes; family Gymnarchidae; genus Gymnarchus; species Gymnarchus niloticus. The sequence continues at coordinate 852,485 of JAACJT020000016.1, read as the reverse complement.
GAATGCTCCCCCAACCAGATATTGCAGGAGATCCATGAAGGTGAATGTAAAATGCATTGTGCAACTAATTAATGGATGACAGTGCCTTAATTGTTATTCATTACCAAGCAGTGTCATTAACAAAAGTCAAAGAAGGTGTGTGTGTCTGTATGTCACTGGTGCTTTACTCGTTTTACAAGTACAAGGGCATTTAAGAAACTTAAGAAATGGTGGCTATCTGTGAGAGGTAAGCATTCAGCACATATAGATTGTTCTCAGCAATCTTAAGGGATGCACCTCTTTCCTGCACCTGGGGAATCACATCCAAAATCATGGTCCAACCCATGGTTTGGCTTTGAAAAATCCAGCTTCGCATGAAATACAAGCGAAGAATGAGCTGAGAGCAGTCGACCTGACGTAAGAACACGGCTCTGCTATTAGGACTTACCAACTGCCTCACAGCCTGGCCTGCGTTCAGACAGGGAAGAGGCTCCGGCAGGCTTGATGTTATGGAAATGGTCCAGTGATTTCCAGACATGGAGAGCATGGTGGCCGGAGTGCTGTGATTTGTAGCCCGAGCTGGTAACAGATGGACACTTCCACACTTCCTCTATGAACGGCCTCTCAGAAAGTCATGATCAGGAGGGGCCGTCGTATGCGGTCTGAATGCTCCTCATGAATTCCACAGCTGCGCGTGACTCTCATGGTAAGTTGTTCAAGTGAAATGGAAGCCTGTATCTGTACCACCTCAGTCAACACTGGTACCTAACCTGCTTTTTTATGGGTACAGTTTTAGCATTTATACTTCGTTTGTTGCTGTTTTTTAAATGTTTTCAAATGAAACACAAATATTGCTGTATTATACCTCAAGGTGGCGCTCATACATTCCAAAGGGAAAATGTGACAAATTAAAACTGTGTATAGAGTTTTCACAAATCCATTAATTTGCAACTTTGTGCATACGCATGTGATCAAGTGAACATGGGTACTAAATATTTTATGCACCTTTCCCAGCAGCCCATTTCACTTTGCACAGACTTCAGAAAAACCATGTCTTGCTTCCAGAATCGACCAGCGGGGGGCGCTCTCACTTCATTTGACCACGCTGAGCTGTTTCGCACACATCACGCAAAGGTGTTTGTTCTGATTTAGGTCCACTGAGAATATATGAGCAGTAATTATGATATTTCCAAAAATAGAAACTAAAGAGAAACTAGAACTACATGAGCACAGGAAGAAAACCTAAACTCATAACCTGCCATGGGTAATGACGGATTGTTGCACATATAAAACATTTGTTTATCTTTTACAGCATTGATCAATTGCATTCAACATTGTATGAACTGTGCAGAGTGCAAAAGGAAGCTTTTCCTAGCTTCATGACTTAAAAATGTGGCACCCTATCATTTGAAAGCATTGCTAGTTCTTCATTCTGTATTGATCTTTACAATGTTTGTGGATGTGATGTAATACAAGGCAGTAGAGTTAAACTGATAGAATCGACCATGTGACGACCATAAGGGTTATGCTAAGGATTCACTAGAATGAATCGTATTTTAGTCTTCTTTATCTCCAACAAATGACAGCAGAGCAAGCAATTCAAGAAAAAAACCAATACATCTTCTCACAGACCAACGCCCTCAGTCGTGCTCACGGTTGTATTCTCTACACGAGGCCTTTGAGAAATCGGGAACGTTCCTTGTGATGCACGCTTGTTCCATTATTTACATCCACTCTGTTCATGCCGCTCTCTCATGGTAAGCTTCGAGCAGACTGTCGCTCTGCAGTGAGGCTGTAACACACTCTTACCCTGCCTCACCCCAGTGCAGAGTCTGCTGTCTGGTTTGTCTGAAGTAAGAAGCTGCTGGAAAACCTCTCATCCACTAGTGCTCAAACAATGACGTCCAGCTTGGGTCTGCGTTGAGCTTGTCCTCCATCCTTCTGACTGGTTTTCTGCCAATGGGGATAAACATTCACGGCCACCCTGTCACACACCAGTCTGACATTCCCTGGGAGGGCTGAAGCTTCTCCTTACCCATCTCCCTATTGTTTTTGTCTCTTTATAATGGGCACAAAGATGTTTTTAATTATCTCTGATGGCTTAATTCCTGTTATAGCTCTGTGTTGTTTAAACTTGATATCCTTTTACTGGTTCATATCTGGCTTGTCCAGGCAGCAAGCATCTGTGCTGTCAAAGCCAATATCCTTGCAAATGGCCAAGTGAGGTCCTGCTGGTCAGTAGAGCTGGTCTTGGCATGGTTTTATATTTACTTTCAGTAGACTGCAATTAAACACTAGTCGTGAAATGACTACTAAGGAAATTATGCTTTTAATGTTAAGTTGTACCAGTTATGATTATAGTACATTTTTGTGTTATTACTGCTTTTTCCCTTATAACACTAATTCTATGATTATGAAACGTTAATAATGGTTTCCATCAACACCAACAATGGCATAGCTGCACAAATGGAACATTGCTCTGTACACTCTGTATAACTACGGTACATATTGACATAACTCCAAACAATTACAATGAACTTTTATGATGTTAATTTAAGGGCTCTGACGTTCAGCACAAGTTGAAGAGCAATTGAATGATGCATTTATAGCCTGCTCCTCGTTCTTCTCGGTATATTTCCAACAGCAATTATTCAACATCATCGACAATGTGCAAAATTCCGATGAAGGATGATTAAGAATGTTTATGAATAATGCCTTGGGTGTAATTAGTCTTCATTTTTAAAAACTGTGGGAGGAGTAGTTTGTATTGCTTATGTTGTGTTATATTAAATGGAATGCAGCCTCTCACATTGCTATGAAAATGCATGATGAGGCCACAGCAGATGGGGGCCATGGAGACCCTGTGATCAAATGTGTTAAATGCTAATGGACGTTTCTATAGTAGACATAAGGGAACATTTCAGCCGGCTGTACACGTTACGCACTGATTGGATGTGGAGAGCAATGTAAATCTACCATAGATTTATGATGACTTTGATCCTGTGGTTTTGCAGTAAAGCACTGAAAACCACATAGTTAAACACAAAGACTTCATTGTGAACCAAGCCAATAAATGGACATTAAAACATTATGTAATAAGCTTTCTGATAATTGGAGAAAGGTTTAAAAACATTGGCCCAAATTCAGGAATAAAACTGGCATGGTGTTATTTTGCAGTTGTTTTAATATTGCATATGCTGTCTTTCTGACCTGTGAGACCTTTGTATGGTGATGTCATAGAAGACTGCCTTTTTAAAGTCAACACTAGTTTGACATTACAGAGCCCATACCAACCAGCAAGTCTGAAACATTTAGAAAATTGCAAAAACACAGACTATTTGTGTAAGAGCTCAAGTTTTTTTTTTTCCAGAGCTTCTGTCAAAAATTCTGTTTCCCTTTGTGTTATCTGACATTCCACCAAGATTACAACAACAATTAGTTTGCTGTTTCTTGACATTTCCCCATCAAAGTTGCGGAGCAGAAGCTGGTATTTTTCACATCAAAGACAGATTCTTTAAACCAGCGTCTTCTCTGTGGATGCCTGAGTCTCTCCACATTCCTTTGCTCTTTGAGAAGAATAAAAAAAACACCCCCCCCCCCCACCCCCCCACCCCAAGCTGGCTCACAATAGACCCGGTGATGCCATAGGAAAATAAGGCAGCAGATGAAAAAAGTCCCTTTCATACACCAGGGATGTCAAATTCTTTAGTCTCCTTATCTTTACCTCTCTCTTTTATTTTTTTCCTCAAGTATTGATTGTATTTTTCTCTTCTAACACTGAGATGCCTGATTTGGAATCCAGAAAGTGCTGTATAGTTGTTCTACCGGCATGGAGAAAACCTTTCCTCTAATTGCTGCCAGCACAGCGAAAGCTGATGCATGTATGATCCATATGCATTATCTATAATAAGGTTTGGGCTGTAGCTCTGTGAAGGATATCAGCTCTAATAAAGTCAGCTAGAGGTTCTTAAATCACTTGTGGCTAAACAGGCCCAGAGCAGTGTTTTCAGTAGCCAAATGCTGTAGGGAGACTGCATTTTCAGTTGCCTCTGAACAGAATAAGCTCAGTGATTTACATGAATCCGTGGCAAATGAAAAACTGCCTCATTCACCTTTACATTTCAGCCACATTTTTCATAGCAGGATTGTTGAAGCATACCTTGCATCCCCAGAGCTGCAACGGCTTCATCATGGGAATTGTAATCCTCACGTTGTGCACATGTTCTACAATTCAGAAGAGGTCTGTTTCTCTTCACTGCCCTGCATCTGGGTCCCTTGGCACAGAAACGAGGGAGGGAGCCCTGTTTCGCAGTGCTCTCTGTCCTGGCCATGCCTTGTTAACCTAACATGTTTTTCTGGTTTTTCTAAGGGATTTACACACCCAATTAGCAGTTTGGCATGAAAATCACACTTCAGAGATAGTCATGGGACAGAGGGTGTGGGGGTCAGGTTAATATGACCTCCTTGATAAGGCAGGGCCAAATCCCTCAAACCTTTTGATGGAAGGAGGAATGTTTAATGAAATAAAGCATCAGAGGACTTATCGATCTGATCACTGATAGACCCCTGTTGGTCCGGTGCCCCCTGCTGGCTGTGGCATTGCCCAGCTCTCCAATACCTTCACCTTCATCTCCATCCCTTTGTGGAATGAAGGTGGAATATCGTTGCTGGCTGTGAAAATGTGATCGTTTATGTCCTGCACAGGAACGCGTTCTGACTCCGCCTTGACAGATAACAGTTCTCAGCCAGCATGGAAAAATGCGACGAGGAATGGAAAAATGCCCATTGTACTTCCTTTGATGTAGATCTGTGTTAAAGTAACTTTCTGTATTTTGTTGCAAGGCGTTAGATCAGCTCTGCCTTTTCAGCATTTTTCTGCCCATACCTCACAATCTGTACGTGTCATGCAATTCTGAGTGAGCGTATTGTACCATCATGTAGAGGACTGTTTACTGTTGACATAGCAACAAGAATTCAGGTAAATGAAGGGCCGTGGTTACACTGAAGAGAGTAGAGCAAACCCTGAGGCAGAGTGAGATGGTCATTTTGGGAAAGCTGACTTGTGTATATTTTAATTTGTGTAATTACAATCTGTAAGACATGGGTACACATGTACATTCTTAAAAATATATTTTGTAGTTGAATTAATTACCAGAACTGCTTCAGATATCAATCAAATATTGCCCTGGAGTATGTTAAAATTCATTTTTACACTTTAGTGCTTCGTTATTATAAATGTGGGGTTTTACTGAAGAAACGTGTGGGTGACATGATTTCTTTAGTTTGTCTTTCTTAGATTTTCTTTTCTCTCAGTCACATTTATTTATTTATGCAGAACATGGTCATTTAACAGCTTTAAAGTATCGCTTCCGGCAAAGCGTTGCTGCCCAACCTATAGTTTCCCAGTACTAAAAATCCACTCACAGGCTATGTGCTCATCATTTTTTTATTACTGGTCATTACTGGTCTTTCATGTCTTAAGGTAATAAGTTGCAGCTATTTTCACATTTGTTTGTTTTTTCTTGTCACCTCTGGGCAACACTTGCCTTAATGCTTCGGAATTCTACATAAGACAGATTCCGAGTGCTGATAGGAATATTAAGCGATGCAGCACAATATAGAATATAAATGAGTTTATGTTGTACCGCAGAGCACTCGGAGCGAACGAGAAGACTCCGCTCTTTGCCATAAATCACTGCCATTCAGACTGACTCGTACTCCCAGGGCGTTGTTCAGTCGTGAAACTGGTTTACGCTGCAGACAGAGAGCATGCATGGCTGATTGGGTGTAGCTGACTTATTGACGATAATGAACAGGCAGAGGGATTTTATAATCTCGCCTAGCGCCGTCAAAGGAAGGTTGGAGATGTTCCTAACAGTCTAACTGCAGCTGAGTAAGATTTTCCTGAAGTAGCAGTCTTGCTGTTCCTCCTGCCATAAAGCCAATATCATAATGGAGTTCACATCTGCGTAGCTTAATAGCTGGTCTGTACATAGCTGACAAAGGAGTTTGGTTAGGAATGCAGATGTGAAAGTCACAGAATTGCAGCCTCCTAATGCAGTGGAATAAAACACCAATTTGTGTTTTATTTTTATCTGCCTTTTATATTACTTTGCAAAGTAACATTTTTGTTTAGGAATGATATATTGTCTAATAAGAATTGCTTTTAAATCATATGATTTAGTTAAAAATAGGTAATGTTTTCTTTGTACTAAAAATGGTTAAATTTGAACTTGGGCTCATAGTCAGTTCAGTATTAATGATTACATTTCTTTTTAAGCAGTCTAATTTTGAATGTCAATTGGGAACGTAAGGATTTTGAGCACAGAGAGCTGGAGCCTGTCAGTACAGTTGTATCACCAGTTAATCCTCATGTCAGCTAATCAAAATGTTTGTTTTTCTAATTAAGTTAATCTATAATTTGTTTTAGTTTGCTCAGGCCCTAGTGAGTAGTACTTGGTTTGCACAGTCATCACAGAGTTGGCTTTTTCAGAGTACAGGCAGTGTGTTTCCAAGCTACTTTCAGAAGATCAACATGCTACAGCTGGACAGCACGTTTTATAGACCTCTTTTATAAGGAACCTCAGTCATGAAACAAATTTACAGGTCTTGCTCACAAGAAAGTGAATCTGTTCTGAAAATTGGTTTCATTGGATTTGTTTATGCTGGGAGCCTGAAACTAGCCCTCATTAAATATGTGATTAGACATTGCTGATTGCTGAGGGTTCCCCATGATTCCAGCTCAGTGGCATTACGTGATTGTCAGCCTGTGCAAGTATCCATCCATCCATCCATCCATCCATCTGAAACAGAGTGGTCCATGGGAAAGGTCTCCTTATTGAAGACTAAACCTTCCCTAATAACAGTGGATCGCTGCTGCAGTGGTATAGCTCTAAACACCTCCTGGTTTGTAACAGCTCTTCTATTTTCTCATTATGAAAGGAATCTGGCTGTTATGTACGTTGACAGATGGTAGCACATTTTTGTGGAACCGTGCAAATATGCATATACATCTAAAAGCAATGAGCCACTGGACAGTAGACTTGCAGTTAGCCTGTCCTGGAATGCGATTTCAGAAAATGGATGGATGGATTTTATAAAATCCTTGGCAATTACAGACTTAAAGAGACTCAAACAGTAAATGTCAGAGAGAAAATGGGGATATTTGTCAAAAAACGTGTGGAAAACAGGTGATGTCATAGTACAGAACACACCAAGCAGGGACTTAAACTGCCATGTCTGGCTCCTGTGAGGGTGAGGGGTCTGTGCTTCCCGTACACATGATACTAGTTTAAGACCAATAACACCTGACCAAGGTGGCTCTGTCTTCCTCAGGAAACTCATCCCTTCCATTGTGTCATTGATTTAATGGAGAAGGTTTATTAGTCGTGTTTGGGGCTGATCTATTCAATGTCATAACCATAAGAGAGAATGAGTAGAACTCATGAATAATTCATGAGGGTTGCTGTCTAATGTACTAAGCAGATAGCAAGAAAATGAATGTTTACAGCTACCACTGTTCATATCAGTGCCTTCATATCTGTTGGTTTCTTAAATTGGGGTGTTCAAGAGTTCAGTTTTTAATCAGAAACAAAGCAGTAAAATAGTTCCAAAGCAGGGCCTGTGTAAATCTGTCTGTGCCTCACAATAGCTAGTGTATTAACTTAAGTCTTAAAGTGGACAACCACTATTGGCATACTGTCAAAATTACAACTTTAACTGTAAATGGCTGTATAATGTTCTTCACAAATACTCACTAAAATGTTACTGTATAAGCAACGAGTAACCCCATACAAACCATATGATGGATTATATTTGCCTGTAAAGGATAAGTGTTGTAAATAGTTGAGCTGCTTCTGTGTGTCATCATCAGGTCAAATCGCTGCACAAAACGAACAGACAAAATAGGCAAAGCAACCCCTCTACATTATTAAATGCAGGTGCTGAGTTCAGAGCTGATTTTTCTACAGCATCAATGGAAGGTCACTTGCAAGCATTTAGACCTCGCATGATTTATGTTTTATGGCTTGTTCTCATGATTTAGGATTTTAGAAGTTCGCTCAACAGTCCATGAATTCAGCAGAATTAGCAATAAAAAGCCTTTTCAGAATGGCCATGTGTTAAAGAGGCTCGTTCTTTTTTATACGCAAACTGAAATGATGCAGGAATTTAAAATGTTGCTGTAGCTGTTTATTACTGTTTTCATCGTTAATTCATTCATTGCATGAACTTAAATGCTGTCTTCTTGGCCAGTAGAGAATGGGGGACCTGGTACGACATGTTCCATAATAAGCACCTTCTTTGAGTGTGAGACCCGGTGGCTGTCATGCCACACTGAGGCAGCGCTCCTCTACTGTAAGGCGTTGAGAATTCATTAAATGTGAAGGAAAACTAATTAAAACAAAAAAGTCAGACACGGTACAAATTTCAACAAAGTCCTGGGGATGGCAGAGGTCGTTTTTTTGTCAAAAATCAATACTGAATGCCAGAGTTTAAGGTGCATGCTCCCTAACCCTTACTAATTTTTGTGTGTAGCTCCTTAGAAGCTTTAAGAGTAATTATGGCTGTAGAGTAAAGCTCCCTTTTCATGCTAAAGTCCCGGTGTAAAACACTGGATACGGTGAATGGGGCTGCCTTCCTGACTTTTCCGCACATCTTCAGGAACATGCTCTCTGAGATTGTCACTACATCACTGAGGAACTGTTGGGTTTTCCTTTATCGTCTGTGGACTTCTGGCCGCGGTGGTTCCCTGTGTGTGGGTTGGCAGGTGGCTTTTGGCTTGACCAATGCAGGGCACCCTTTAGCTACATAGCCAGCTTGATTGCTCCAGTCACGTCACCTGATCCCATTTGCAAGTCGCTGCTAGGCTCAAAAATAACTAAATTAAATTTGGAATTGGTTCTGGGTTTGAGGCTGAGCCTTGCAAGATTCCAAGATAGCCATGGCTCAGCGTCAGGTGGCACCTTCATTATGTTTGCCGTTGTTACTATTGGATAATAATTGGAAATGTCATTTATTTAAGAAAAAATGAAAACTACTTAAATGCTGAGGCTTTCGTTCCACGAAGAAGAATGAGGAATACAGGCAATAAGCGATGAATAAACAGGACCCCTCAGACTGTGCTTTAGTCATTTTAATGACACTAAGACCTTGCGATGAGTGTCACAGATTGGTCTGAATAAATACATTTCACTCCATTACAGGTGGTTACTCTTATTACTTTCTCATATGTGTCCATGTTGCCTCTTTAAATTGCATGTACAGTCCACAGTTTAAGATAATTAAATCAGCTGCTGAAAGAACACATTTTGTTTGACAAAACGGTTAATTATACTAAGGTAAATTGATCAAGGCTGGATTAGTAGAGGGTAGAGTGGGATCCATTACAGGGATCCATTACAAATGAATTGGATATGTTACACAGAACACCATTTAGCAGAATTGTAGGCATGCTTTACACCAACCCTTCAGCAATTTTGATGTGTCTGACAGATGTTTATTATGAGAGAGTTTGTAATTTTGTTTTGACAATTTTTCGGGGTGTTAACCCTTTACTGCCCAGACAAATGATCACATGCTATCAGGCGGAAGGTCAAATTCCATACTGTGCAAAATTATTGGCTGTCATCTCAGTTTATGTCACACGGTGGCACATCATATGTTATGCTCCTAAAACACTATTGTTGATTGAATGGTATGAAAAAAAAAACTCAGTAGATTTTCCTTTCGTCATATCCGATGACATTTAAATCACCAAATAATGGAAAACGGAGACATTTTACTCACATTTAAAAAATGCCTAGCTTTGTTGCAAAATACCTATACTTTGATTATTACCTATAAAGATCTTCAATATGAATTAATTGAAATTTTAGCTGAAACAACAGAAACTGTATAAAAAATGAAATGCATACAATCAGCCAAACAGAATGGGAAACAGAGAAGTGCATGGGATGCATTATCAGCAGCTTCAGCCAGCAGGGCCATCCCATCATGCCGTGCTGTCTGCTAAGAGCGGTCTGAAATGCTGTCCTCATCACAACAACAGTGTTTTTCTTTGTTTTTTTTTTTGGGGGGGGGGGATGATAAAATGAAGAATCAGCTAAACCCTGGAGATGCAACATCAAGCCATTTCAAACTGAACTAGTGGATAAATGTATGAAAACCGCTATGAAAATTCTCTCTACTTTCCTTAGCCTTACGAGAGATGTGCAATGGCCAGAATACAGTTTTGCTGGCTTTTTTTTCTTTTGTTGAAACTCATCTCACAAATTCATAGGAGATATACAAGTATATACTATACTGATATGTTTTTTCAGATGATTCAGATAACACTATGTAACACCAATTTTGTTCCTGGATTGTATGTGGTATTTCTTAATTGTTTATAATGTAAAAGTATAGACAATGGCCATTATTCCCCTCAAACTTTGCTTTTGTGACCTGGATAATGAAATGTAACAGGTCACAAAAGCAAAGCTTGAAGAGATAAATAGGTCTTTTACATTTACTTTAGGCATAAGCAGTTGGGAAATAACACTTTCTGGCCAGGAACAAGAAAAAGTAAAAATGTTGTTACCTAGTGTAATATACTGCTCATAGAAAACATATTTAGTGTATTTACTGTACTGCTATTATTTATACATTCTGGTAGCACAGTGAAAAATGGAGATCTTCATCCAAGTATTTACTCGTCTACTCAGACGCTGGATGTCACCGAATCTCGGTTTACCTTCGGGTTCGAAGCTTTAGTGGTGCCGGTGACGGACCTTCTCCATCTTGTTCCGAAGACATCATGGTGATGGTTTAGCTGTAAACTCCAATTTGTTGTTCCCTCAAAATTCAAGTCTTCTGTCGATTTTCAGGTTCTCCTCTGAGGTTTGACTGCATTTGGCTCCATTCCTTGTTTTCTCAATCTCGAAATGTTCCGAAGTCCTTGGAGGTAAAAGGCATCTCTGTAGCACCACTGTACCTTAGCGTAGTGAAGGTACTGGCTCATGAGTTCTATTACTTTTGTGCCAGACCTTCAGTTTTGTTGTTATTGGACCACAAATTTTTTAGCCACGTGAATATCCTCGGTCTTCTTAAATATACACGTCTTCTTGCTTTGGGGTGATCTTTCTTCATGGTGGTTTTTGTTCACATGTCACATTGCCGGGGACATTGCTGCCCATTGGACAGATTCTTCCATCTAAGACACTGAAGTCCGATGTTCTGTCAGAGAACAAAGAGGTCAGGTGGTTCCACATTCTTTGAATATTCTAATGTTGGACTAAACTGAGCATAGGTGAGTTCAGAATGACCTTAGATGGAAACTCACAGCACTAGAGGTGAAGAGTCACAGCCAGACCAAGGGAGCTGAATGTTTCGGAGTCTGAACGCGAATACTGTTTTTTGCGATTTAATGAAAAATATCTTTGCTTTGAAAGAGAGTAAGTAATTTATGTCTGTGTGCCTGCATGCGCATCCAGTGAAGAAAAACTGCCAGAAAAGATTTCTAAAAAAATGTAGTCCAAGCTTATTTTCTGCCTGTGTAAAAAACAAGACAACAAGCGTTGGCATATTTTCATTTATTTGTTTCCTTCAGCTTGCAAACGGAATGTTGCAGCTGCCCCTTGGCTGCTATTTTCTGACTAACAGATTTCTGGAAGGCATTTTCTTTCCCAAGATATTTTTTTGATATCTTGTGGGTGTCAAAACAACTGTGAGGCTGCTTGTAGGCCGTGCTCGTTTAACTACTCCCTGTCTGTTTCTGAAAAAAGCAACAAAAACAAAAAACCATATTGCCGATAATACGTCAGTGGTGTTTTTACTTTGAAATGAACATTGTCAGGATAAAAAGCTGATGATACTTCACATCCACAGACAGATATCTTATACGGTGCTAGGTCTTAAAACAAATGGCTCAACATAATCCAGTACAAGTATATATTTTTCCATAGAGCTTAAAGGTCAAAGGTGCTTAAAAGTGTTGAAGCAATTGACAAGAAATTGTATATACATTAAGGTATTTCCCTTGCTTAACCAGTTCAATTACAGCAACACAGCAGAATACAACCCCCTACAGACAATACAGTCTATTGACCTATTTTAAGTCTGGATGACATCCCATACTGTGCTGGAACAATTAATCACCTGTTCACACTTTATTTGACCCTTAGACACATCACTGTGTACCCTAAACAAAATGTTTTTTTCTTGGGTAATGAGACTGTTCACCATGCACCAACTGTACACATTTCAGACTTTAAAATCCAGTATTAATCTAAACATGCCTGGACCCAGGTTTCAGTCTCCTTTCTGAATATTATGAAATTTGAATTTTTAACTTAACATCTGAGTGATTTAACTGACCAAATGTGTGGTTTCCAAAGCTGACGTAAATGAGCTTTAATAGCACTGGCAGGTAAAGGATCACTTACCTTTCCCTTTAATGTGCAGAATAAAGGCATTATGTTTTTGTTTAAGCGCTTTTAATAACAAGCCACGCCATACTGTACAAAGCGTGTGGAGACGTCAGCACAGGTGTACCAGCATGCAAACAAAAGCCATGCGTACACCCGGCTGTTTTCTGTAATCTGGGAAGTGATGCCACAGGACATACGATCCGCCTTTGATAGAGATAAGAAAGGACGGAGAAAGCTGTGGCAGAGACGCTGCCCCGCAGATGGCAGCCAGTATGACGCTTTGGCTCGGTGACAAAGGGAGGGGAGGGTGGAGGAGATGAAGAGGCGTCCTGGAAAAACCTTCCTGACAGGAGTGGCAAATGAAAACGCCGTTAGCATGGGATTTGTTCTCTGGTACTCTATGTCCAAAGACAAACTGCATGGTTGAACTGACGTCTAATCTGGCCCTGTGTGTGTGTGTGTGTGTGTGTGTGTGTGTGTGTGTGTGTGTGTGTGTGTGTGTGTTTTCTAGGCCGTATCGTACCTCACATCATGTGCTTCCTAGCATACACTCCAGGGTTGTTATGACCGCATAGCAGTTTAAGCTGAATAGAATTCTGATCTTTGACACCATGTGGTTAGAGAATAGCAAGGAGCATGGAACCTTTCTTATGGTGATCAATTTCTGATTCAGTCTCTAATGGAATTTCAATAATACTGTGATTCTTCAATAAAATATGAGGCAAATGAGGTTTTAGTATGTGGATTTACTGCAACACTCATGTTCTGTTGCCATGGCCATATGAGATCCAGTAGATTTAGGCTTGCATGTCTTAAATCAGTACTGTCCTTCTGTGGCCACGCCGAACAATGGACTCGGTTAACCTATGGGGATTCCTATGGAATTCTCTCCAGAAATCCTGTAGTGAACCTGTTTCTGGATGCCAAGGCTCAGAGTACTTAAAACACTGAAAGGTGCTGTTTTATTTAGGATCACACATGTGACGTTGCCCTCCTACACCAATGCCACTAAAATGATGTTATTTGTAGATATTTCATCTTTTGAACATGCCATCCAAAGTATTCCCCTGCCTTGAACCAACCCTATTCTGGATTGGCTCGCCATGACCTTCTTTTGGCTTACTGGAAATGACTGCATTGCTTTATGTTAAAATCAAAACCAAAACTGAATTGTGAATGTGTGCTTTAAGTAAATAATTGTATTTTAATTGCAGTTAGCAAAGCCTTAAAGTTATTGTAGACTTTGGATTTTAGTCATGGAAGAACTGCTGGTTCTGAAACAGATCCCTTGAGGAAACCTGCCTTTAAATCTGCTCCTCTTCGGGCTTTGCTAGCACCATGCCTTCATAATCATGGCCCAGGGTGTATTAACATCGTTAAACTACTGCTTCCCAGTTGTGTTCTGAAGGAGAGGGTCCTTTCAAAAAAAGCCACAGCTGTGTTTACAGCATTTGCGTTCAACAGAACATCTTGTGACATCTCCGGCGATTGATGTCTAAGCGAAGATAGCTTCTCTTTTTCATGCTCTGCCCGTCGCAATCACCTCTCCTTGTACGGCGTCGTTAACAGCCGCAGATCTAGCGCTCGACAGAATGAACGCGGTGAAGAAACAAATAAAGGCATATTTCCTGTGAATCACATTATACAGAAATGTCAATTAGGCTAATGAGTCAAAATTAAGGAGTGTTGTTTAAAAAGCCTGTGGCTTGCAATATCCATTAAAAACATGTAAGTGAATGAGATTTAAAAAATACTGTGTATTAGTAGTTAACAGGTAGGGAACACACTTCCCCATAATACTTTATGAAGTTCTACCACAATCAATCACCTTTTTCAGCACACGGATGTGGATTAAGTCAGCATACTACTAGGTTAACAGATGATAATCATTATGGATCATCCAAAAATATTAAAACCTCTAAACTGTGTTTTCTTTATATATGTGGCCGTGGTGCTCCGGGGCTAAAAGAACAAATATGTTTTTGTAATACAGTTTCCAGTGCAGCAATAAAAGTCACATAAAATGAAGCATTATTCTGAATTTGCCACATTTCAGTTCTGAAACGCTTTATAGGTTTGATACGTGTTAAACAACGGCAATATAAATATGAACTGAATATGCACGTTTGTGTATATGCGTGTTACATTGTCAACTGAAAATACGGAGTTGGAAATTAAACTGTGGGCTCTGAGTGTGCACATGCGGGTCTGTTTAACGTAAATATAAACTGGGCTTTACAGGGAATTATTAAAATCACACTTGAAGTAGAAACATAAATTGTGTGTCACTGAATAAAATACAAGATAGAACATACAATTTTAATGTTGCAGGAGTGGGGAAACTTAGAACATGATTCAGCTTGGCTAAATCCAACTGAAATATTTGAGCAGATAAGATATGTAGGCTTAAACAATTTCTGGTATTCAGTAATTTAATGGTTAAGAATAAGTTTATTTTCCTTGCAGTATATTCAGGCATCAAAAACTCACAAATAGCATCGATCTTCCAGCTCCTTATCTGATACAGGATAATCTCAAGCAGTTTATGACCCAGGACAGGGGAACACCCGGGATGGGATGCCAGTCGATCACAGGGCAGACACACAATGGGTATTTTGGAGACATCGATTTGCTTAAATGCGTTGGGCTGTGAGAGGAAAGTGAAAGGTCTCAGAGGGACAGCATGAAAGCTGGACAGCCAATGAGCTGTGAGATGACAATGTCAGCCACACACAGACCTGCTGTACAATCATGAATTCCTACCTTACTCAATATGAGAAATGTAACTATAATAACAACAGTTTGGGTAATACGAGTGGCCAATGAGCATTCATTGAAAGATGAAGACAGTGTACAGAAACAAGTGAAAAGAGACCAGAATTCATTAATATTAACATACCCTTAAAGAAAAAATGACTCACTTTAAATGGCTGAGACAGACAAGTAAATTGTGACCCAGCTATCTATAAGTGCAGTTTATGGATGACTGAAATACCATAACTGCTGTCTTAACCATGACAAGATCCTCCAAACCTCCAGGGTTATCAATATGCATAGAGTCCCCCGCTATTTCGAGCTTTAGTTGTACAATTATAGTTTTGAGAAGATAAAAAGGGACAATCACAGAGACTTATGGCACATAGTCCTTTTCTGGTGCTGCCATGAATTACGAATAAAATAAATGAGAAATAAATAAAAACAAAGTTGGGGCAAGTTAGTAAGGATTCATGAAAGCACATGAACGGAACTGTTCTGTAAATGAGATTTGGAACATCTGCACTACTTCATTATTGGCAGGGTAATAAAAATGCTAGCCTTCTATTTCCTATTTCCCTTCTCCGTTAGGATAACAGCAGTAAATAACAGACTGGTGTTGGTCTGATGAGAAAACGCACAAGGCCAGTGGGGAGAGCTCAGGCTGGTCGTTCTCACTGATCTCCATTTGGGGGGGGAAATTCATCTGCTGGATTCAAAGACTAATTTAAATGTAGATCTGAGATTCACTGCTGCTCAAGGGCCGCAATGTCGATAAACATGAACGTAAAATGACATTGTGACAGATTATTTCACATTTACAGACCAGAAATGAAAAATAGGAAGTCTAATCTGGTCTCTTAGTTGGAGGTGAAAGTCTCACTTTGGGTTGGAGTATGTTTTAGTCATAGAACCTCACACTCTGAAAAGAAGGTGGTTACATTATCAATTAAGAGGGCATTTCCAAAGTGTAATAAAATGGAGAGAGTAGCAGATCATGCCTAAATGTAATTATTATAAGTCTATATTGTTTTCTGAAAATACCGGTGCTATAATAGAGTCCTTGTCCTGCCTGTGTAAAAGAACCACTAAGCCCAGACTGACATAATGCTGGACATCTTATGGTGTGGCTTCTGGACGTCTTATGGTGTGGCTCCTGGACGTCTTATGGTGTGGCTCCTGGACGTCTTATGGTGTGGCTTCTGGACGTCTTATGGTGTGGCTCCTGGACGTCTTATGGTGTGGCTCCTGGACGTCTTACAGCACAGCTCCAGGACGTCTTATGGTGTGGCTCCTGGACGTCTTATGGTGTGGCTTCTGGACGTCTTATGGTGTGGCTCCTGGATGTCTTACAGCACAGCTCCAGGACGTCTTATGGTGTGGCTCCTGGATGTCTTACAGCACAGCTCCAGGACATCTTATGGTGTGGCTCCTGGACGTCTTATGGTGTGGCTTCTGGACATCTTATGGTGTGGCTCCTGGACGTCTTATGGTGTGGCTCCTGGATGTCTTATGGTGTGGCTCCTGGACGTCTTATGGTGTGGCTCCTGGATGTCTTACAGCACAGCTCCAGGACGTCTTATGGTGTGGCTCCTGGACGTCTTATGGTGTGGCTTCTAGACATCTTATGGTGTGGCTCCTGGACGTCTTATGGTGTGGCTCCAGGACGTCTTATGGTGTGGCTCCTGGACGTCTTATGGTGTGGCTTCTGGACATCTTATGGTGTGGCTCCTAGACGTCTTATGGTGTGGCTCCTGGATGTCTTATGGTGTGGCTCCTGGATGTCTTATGGCATAGCTCCAGTGCCTTCACAAAGTCATTAATATGACCTGGAGTGCAGTTATATAAAACACTGTATGCCTGAAATAATGATGCTTATCATGTTCCTTCCATAGCAGCATCTCTGGAGACTTGATGTGCCGTAATGCTTATTTAACACTTGGGTTATTTTTCTACTTCCAGCAAGTTTGTGCTTAAAGTCGACTACTTCAAAGCATCTAAGCAGCAAAGGCAAATTAGCTTAAACACACAGCAAAGTCTATGTTTTTCCCTGTCCTGCTTTGGTTTAATGCAGCACCATTTGTTAATTGCTTTGACACGATAAAACACAAGTGGGTGATTTTTTTCTGAGAAGACAATGACTTTCTCATATTGCATTTAACCTTTTTTTCACCCTCCAAGGCTCAATGAAAGGAACCTATTTCCCTCAGCTTTGTTTGGGATTCAGCAGCATGAAATTAATTAAAGCAATATCCTTGGTAGCCCCTTCATTTCAGGATATCGCAAGAATGAATCTGCCACTAAATTAAAGCACTGTAGGCAGCCACAGTGGGATTCACAATCAGCAGCAGCCGGACTGTTTGTATGGATTTGTAATAATACCAGAGTTCCTGTGTTGAAACTTGGTCTAAATTACATGGTTATTGGATACTTACTGCAGTTCTAAAATCACACCAATTGGTGACTGATAGTTATGGGTAAAAAAAAAATGTTGTGCTTCTGAATAGAGGAAGGCGAGTCTGTTCCATGGCCCTCATGGTTAATTGAGCAGAATCGTTATGTGGGCCAATTAATTACGATGTGCCGAGAAGATGTATGACCCTGACAGCGAGTTGTGGGTAATCATAACCAAGATTTATTCTCCGATTCAGTGCGAGAGCCATCCTCCACCGGTAAATTAATACACTTTTTTCGGTTTTAAAGAGGCGGGGTCCTGTCAGATAACTACTTGGCAAATCAATGTTGGTCTTGTAAATGTAAAACGGCACAAATTCATCTTGCTAATGGCACAGCTGACAGTGCAGTCCAATATTATGATTCCAGTACCCAAAAAGATTGATTATATGGTCCGCTCCTTATTTACTCCCAGGGAAAGAAATTGATGAACCTGCCGCCTTCGGGAGGCCGCTGATCAAGATGAAAAACAAGGCTGAAACTGTACAAACACTGGAAATGAGGATGACGAGGAAGCAAAATGTCAAATTAGCCATTAGTCCTAATAAGTAGATTTAAGATTAGCTTAACAAGTGTATATAATATACACTCATTGGCCATTTTATTAGGAATACCTAATCGTTAATGCAAACAGCCGGTCACTCCAAGCACTGTATCATGTGGCTGTAACTGAACATTTAAATAAATGCTCGAGAGATCCAGTTACTGTGTGACTAAGCATTAAAACAGCTCGACGCCTGCTCCTAAGTGATCTTAAATGTGGTGTGATTGCTGGTGCCAGACACGGTGGTTCCAGCATCTCAGAAACAGCCACCCTGCTGGGATTTTTATATCCTACGGTGTCTCGAGAACAATGCGATCGACATGAAATACAGTCTGTGCGCAGAAACACCTTGCTAATGAGAGGTCAGAGGAGAATGTGGGACTACTTAATGCTCACAGGAAGGCCACGACTACAAAAATAACAACTTAGTGCAACACTGGTGTGCAGAACGGCTTCTCCCGAGGCCGAAGTGCGTCTTACCACGTACCAGCTAGGTGAGTCTCATGAAGTGGTCACTGAGCATAGCAAGAAATAATTTTAGTTGAACAAAGCCCTTTGGACACACGGAAATTTCAGTGTGCGAGTGTGTCATCTATATCTCCATGAACCATGACATTGCTGCAAAGCTTCACAGTAGTTCCAAATCAGTTTAGGCATTTACAGAAAGACACGAGAAAATGTAGTGATCTTTAGCAGTGCATTGCCAACTCTGGTGATGCTTTGGATGCTAGGCTTACATCAAACATCATTAATTAACTCTGGGTGGAATGATAAAATGTTTAACTGGTCTACTGAGCTCACCAGGATTAATCAGCTAATCTGTACTTTACAGTTCATATCAATGATAGCTTTTCTTCTTTTATTGGTATGTCTTTTGGGTGGAAGTAACATTTGAGTAAGCTTTTTAGCCCAGAAATCAATACGAAAATGTTACAAAAATATTAGAAAATATATGCAAACAAAATAAATAAATGTCTGACCCATTTTTATCCAAAGGCTTGTCAGATCCTGGGTATTGAATTACAGTAGTAAAGGAGAGTATTTTTATTAAATGTCACCAGAGATTATTAACAGCTAAAATGTTTTCATAAGACAATTTGAAGCTGATAGCACTAAGCCAGTAGTAAATGGTTGTATGTTTCTTTGATGAAAACCATAATTAGTAAAGTCCAAATTTTCTTTTGAGTTTGCAATATTTACACAGTATTAAAGTAATTTAAAAAATCTTATGAAATGCTGATATACAGTATATTCAGCCACCGCACAGTATACCTTAAGTCTCAAGTTTAAACAAGTCAGTCCAACTGTTCAGCAATGCAAACCATCTGACACACCAAATATATACAGTTGTTACAGGGAGTTTAAGTACATTTTTTTATATAATTTGGTCATGTGATCATGCTTTCTGGACAAAAATTTGTGCCCTGCCAACTTCCCACAGAGAGGAATCTGTTTCAGCAATAAAACAGGAAGGCAGTATATAATCAGGAAGCTCTGCAGCATCCCTTAATTCCCTGTATCCAATTTGTGCTTGAAATCAGTGCCAGGAGATGCTTCTTTCAATGTTTTATAAGTGTGTGAAATATAACAAAGAACGCAAGATGCTGCTGTGTCATTTTTAGCTGGACATCAATTTTTATCATCTGCTGAGTGATGCACATTAGAAGCTGGAGCTTATTGTTTTAGCCAGATTTGTAGATGAAGTAAGTATGGTGCAGTGATTCTAACTTCAATGTCAGATTTAATTTGCACAGTTGGAATCCAAAAAATATCAATCACTTGACTGCATTTAATTTAAATGTAAGAAGACATAGTTACACTTTTTCAATAATACTAATAGTATGATCGCCAATGCTATGTGCGTTATTACATGAAGCGATACTGGACAGGGGGTTTTAAATATCAGATTTAATTACAGTGAATTTACACAATGAAATGGGATGTAATCATTAATACCTAGAAGGAATTCTTATAAACATTACTAATATAAAAATAATTCAGCAGATACAATTACGTTTTACTCATAAAGAATCTCAACACTTCACATCTAATTTCATATTTTCTTGGATCTGACATTATTTAGATGCTGTTTCATGGTTGAATGAAGTTCTAGCGGAATCTTAAGTTTAGTTCTACTGTGACCAGGCTCCTTATTTGATTTGTTTGTTTAGTCACGCAGTCGTGTCCGACTCTTCGCGACTCCATGGACCACAGCACGCCAGGCCGCCCTGTCCT
>JAACJT020000016.1:796886-809978 GCA_009936485.2 Gymnarchus niloticus | reverse complement strand
TTCCTAGGCCCACCATCACACTCACGTCCCCAGGTAACGCTCACCTTCCTAGGCCCACCATCACACTCACGTCCCCAGGTAACGCTCACCTTCCTAGGCCCACCATCACACTCACGTCCCCATGTAACGCTCACCTTCCTAGGCCCACCATCACACTCACGTCCCCAGTACTGACATTCCACGTTGACCATCTGCTTGTCCAGTATAGCCACAGTCTCAGCTGTCAAGACCCTGCGACCCCTCCCACCCTAGACAGTGATGACATAGTGTCTTCCCTGACTAACCAGTTGATTATACCACTTGTTATGTGTTAAATGATACCAGTGTTGGTCTCATGCTGTGTTTGTAAAGAGAACTATTTGTATGCAAATATGGGGCACCTAATTATTGTTCAGAACAAAATACATGGTGAATTTATAGTAGTAATTTTTCACGATTGCCTCATTTATTGTTAATGACCATATATAAAAAAAACATAACTCACCTCAAATCAGTATGGCCAAAGAAAATGAATTTTTCCAGGAAAAGAAATGTATATTTGCTCCAGAATATTTACCATTTCACATTATATTATGTACAAATAAACATGAATACATTAAAAAAAGTAACAAGAATTTCTCCATAATGTTGCTGATGTTTGGTTGGATGGCTGGAAGAACTCAGCTTTGCTTCCCAAATCTCTTCTTGAGAAACACCCCAGACATTTTAAGTATTAGCCATGCTAATTTTTTCCACCAGCTCACTTAATTAGTTTATTAACTTGACCCTGCTTGAGCTATTCATTAGCCAAACAAGATGTACTCACAGTTAACTTCAGCAAATACATGGGTATATTGGATGGTGCCTGCAAATTTTGAGTTGACTTGAAGAGATGTTTTGAAAGATGTTAACTGACACACTTTGACAAACATAAAGTCAGTTTCACAGCAGCATGAACATAACTTAACCATAATGTTCTTTGCCTGTCTCAGATTCTTATGCAGCACTCTAAACTATATGAACCATATGCTAGATCCTTTCACTGGACAGGTTGTTTGGTGGATAGATTAAACTTTGGATTATGTCGTCTACTGTAATAAGATACGATGAATGGCGTCATGCAGTTGGATAAATATTACATTTTATAAACGACTGCTCTCTGGGTACTGCCGCAGTCACAGAGCAGTGATAATGTTTTTCCATCTTAATTTTATTCGCCCGCTGCTCTCTGATTAGTGAGATGATGGGCTGGTCCTGTTACATAGAGGAATGAAAGGTGAATTAAGAGACGGTGCAGAGGATAAACACACAAACAGGGCTCACAAGAGCTTTGCCTGAAATGGACCAAATTTGACCGATCCTTTCAGGCACACTGAACATCTGCAACAAGCACAAGAGACATCAAGTGTGACAGAGTCCTGAGGTTCTGAAAAGGAGCTTGAGAGACCAAAGACTGGATGGATGGAAATGAGAGAAGGAATTACCTTTATGGCATTGAAGTTATCGGGGTGTTCATCACCATCAATGATCTCAACATCCACTGCACAATCACGGCTCCTTCTTGGGTGGGTCAGCATCACAATATATTTTTTTTTTTTAGAGTAGGCCTGTTATTATGAGGAATATGCATTATCTGAAGGGAATAGAAATGATGATTATTAAGATAATGAATTATTTTGCTTTCCCCCAGTCAGTGCTGCACCTCGATATAATTACTTTTCACTTGTTTAATTAAATTTGAAACGATGCCAGGGTTTGATAATTTATATTCAGGATACCAAATGTTGACAGTACGGCAGAGTGGAAAAACCCGAATGGTTAATGTAACATAATTCAGGCGACTTGTAGCATTGACAACTCCAACAGAGAGGAAATTAATTCTGTTTACTTGATGCATGGACACATGCTGAAAACAATAAACAAACACTCTCAAGAGAGGTTTTATCCAATTTCAAATGAAAACAATGTATGTACTCTATTTATCTGTCTGTCAGCTTTATCTGTCTTATTTATCAATGTATATATATCTCTCCTGCTATACATAAATAAATAACGTATATTTACATTTTGATTTTATTACATATTTGCTGATACTATTGACAGTTATGAATGTACATTTATATAAAACCGATTCACATGGCAGTGAAATTTCCAAGAATTCAGAAACATGCCATCCAGATGGATTGATGATTCTAAATGGACCTTTCTGAGTTGGAGTACGTGGATGTGCCTTCGAGTGCCTTGAAACGGACTGGGTCTGCAATGGAATAGGTCACCACGGCTCCGATTGCATGAGCTGTCATCGATGATTGATGGGTACATAAAATAGAAATGACGGCCACACCATTTCCTTCAAAGTGTAATAAGTAAGAAACAAAGAGTGTAAACACTATAATCACTGTGTATGTGAGAACATCCATCCATGTATCCATCCATCCATCCATCCATCTCCTAGCTGCTGATCTACCCTAGGTTCCTGGAGATACCTGAAGCCCATTGAAGACAGCACAGGGTGTAATGCTGCAGCAGATCCTGTGAGGGGCGCTACTCCATCGCAGGGCACTTGCACTCATGCACTAACACACACATGCAGTAGGGGTAACTTAGAGATGTTGATTGGTCTAACTGCATGTTTTTGGACTCTAGATGGAAACCCATGTGACACTAGGAGAGCATGTAAACGCACACACACACACACACACACACACATTTGTACTTCGAACTTTTTAGAGACCTTCCATTCATTTCTTTGGGCCTAACCTTAATCCTAACTATGACAGGCCTAACTATTACCCAGTCCTAACCTTAACCATAAGTAACACAATAAAATACAAGACTATTGGCTCTTTTGGTTTGTTGCTTTTATTTACAAATTTTTACAAACTTGAGATTTGACTACCTTTGTCTCCACAGCCTAATATAAACATGGTGGTACGCTACATACACACACCAGCGCTGCTAGACCATTGTTCCACTCCTGATTAACAATGTAAAAAATTGTGTGAAACAAAAACGACAGGATCCCAGAATAAATAAAGTAATGGATGCATATAAATACATGTTCTGTACCTTTGATTAAACTATTTAAACTGAAGAATTACTAGTTATTTCAATGAAATGTGATGGCAGTGTATGGAATGAATTTTGTTTCGGTTGGCTTGTGCAACAGTCAAGACTTTCTCCCCAGCTGTGGAACTGTATTATTTGCTATGTCTAGGCTGGTTAATTTAAATTCCTTTTTACAGATCCGAGTGTGAAGTTTTCCGTATTTCCAGTATATTTAAGCAAATACCCGAACTGTAAAACCTTAGTGGAAAAGCATATACTCTGTATACACAATATATTAGATCGGTCAGCGTTTCAGGCTTATTTTTTGTACTATTAATTCACTATCCTTCAACCTGTTTAAAGCTACTTAATATAGACATTTCCTTCATAACCGGGTAAAATGTCGCCTGCTTAAAAGATGTTTAAACTGATCGTGCTGATGAATACGCGACTTTAAAAAACAGTTAAATAAATGTCTTTTGCTGTAAATGTAGACCAGGTGTCGGAAACACGTGTGCGGTAAAGCGCGGGGTCGGGGGCGTGGCGTGCAGCGCAGGGGGCGGGGCCTGGGCCTGGGCTTCTGACACAGTCTAGGTGTTCAATACATAAAGTAGTATTAACTAATAGCTACATTAATAACCGCTGATGGGGGGGGGGGGGAGTGTGGATGATAGTTTATGTCTTTTTTAGAAAAGGAGTACTTGTATTTCAGTATGCGTGGTACTCGCTACTCAACTTATTCTGAACGGCTAAGAAGAGCATAATAATAAATTAAAAAAATAAATAAATAAGCCAGGCGGCTGAATGAAGAGGCAGGACTTGCAGATCGGGCTGAAGTGTTGGCAGTAATGTTGATCAGCCTGCTGTGCCGCCCCCTCCCCATTCAGTGGACCCCTGAACGGCTGAAGGAGTCTGGGAGGCTCTGTACAGCTCGCTCTGCCGTCTTTGTGTACAATAGCTGCTCATAAATGCATGAGCAAACAGTTGGGCTGGGCACGAATATAGCAGCTGAGCAGGGAGAGGAGGCTGCAGCACTGTTCTACCTGTACTTGGATCTCAAAACTGCACCCATCAACTACTGCGATTACTACAGGATTATCAGCACTACAGGCTACGGTTTCCCCCTAATCCCCCGTCCTACCCTGCTTTCTCCCCTTCCTTTTCGCCTACAGATTTTTTCACTTTCTTTGTACAAACTCCCGGAGAGCCAGAGCGCTGCACTCCTTTCCCGAACATGGATGTAAGGTTTTACCCCTCTGCTAGTGGCAATCCTGTTCCCGGAGACTCGGCGACCCTCGATCTGCCCCACTGCCTCGGTTACTACAACTACAACAAGGTGAGGTGCTGCCTGGCGATCCATCGCTCCATTTTACACTCTTTTTGCTGCCTTTCGCTTTTTTTACGCCGTTTGCTTGCTCCAGTGACGCACTGTAACTTTACTTGGTGTTCGTATTTAAACATTTAAACACCTAGTTACAAGGCTGGATGCTTGGCTGACAAATGAAAGCCCATCTTTCAAACTTGCTACATGTTTTATACATTTTAACATTGTGTCCATTCATGCGAGTACTGGACCGTATTGTATATGCATCACCTCAGTCTCTCTTATGAATACATATCATGCTCTCTGTTTCATTTTACGGAGTGTGGACCGAGTACCGGCCCGAGTACTGTAAATGCATCACCTCAGTCTCTCTTATGAATACATGTCATGCTCTCAGTATTTCATCTTACGGAGTGTGGACCGAGTACCGGACTGAGTACTGTAAATGCATCATCTCAGTCTCTCTTATGAATACATGTCATGCTCTCAGTATTTCATCTTACGGAGTGTGGACCGAGTACCGGACCGAGTACTGTAAATGCATCATCTCAGTCTCTCTTATGAATACATATCATGCTCTCAGTGTTTCATCTTATGGAGTGTAGACCGAGTACCGGACCGAGTACTGTAAATGCATCATCTCAGTCTCCCTTATGAATACATATCATGCTTTCAGTGTTTCATCTTACAGTGTGAACTGAGTACTGGACTGAGTACAGTACATGCATCATCTCAGTCTCTCTTGTGAATACATATCATGCTCTTAGTGTTTCATCTTACAGAGTGTGGACCGAGTACTGGACTGAGTACAGTACATACATCATCTCAGTCTCTCTTGTGAATACATATTATGCTCTTAGTGTGTCATCTTACGCCTTTTTTTTTCTTTTAATAATTGTTTCCATGTTTTGCATGGAGAGCAGGCTTTACCACAGTTAATCTGGCGTTGTGTTCGTCTTTTGCATAATTAATGTCACTTCATTCAGTCGGTTTCGAGAGACTTAACCGAGGCAAAGTAAGATTTTTGTTACTCTAAATATATTGCAGAAATGGTTGTCATTATGTTGTTTAAGCATTTTTAAAATGCCCACCTAGGCAGTGTAGTAAGTACTTCTCCATTGTGGTTGGAGGTGGCAGTCCTTATAATATCTGCGTCCTAATTCTCCTGTCCTATCTTATAGGACTAAGTTTCTTTAATAAGAGCTGACGTAAAGTAAGTCACATGTGTGACTTTAACCAATATGTGGTTAAAATATCAGGGGACTAATACGTAGGTGTTGAGTTTTTCTGACATGCTCCAGTTTGGTGACGTTTGACTTGTGATTTAAATGTAGAAATATCTTGTGTATATCAGTAAATTGTTGCAAATGTGTACACCTCCTCCCATACGCTATTTTTGAAGGACTCAGTTGAGAATACATTACATGCTGCATATCCAGTATCCAGGTGGTCTGGCACCTGTTATAGTAATCACATCTAATTGTTATTCATTTGTGTGTCTGTTTAATTCTGTAGATTTGGATATCTGATTTTATCAACAAACTCAGACAATTTAAAAACAGAGCTGGTATCATGATATCATGCACGGATCAGAAGAAAATGACATTCAGGGTTTTGTTTTTTTTTAATACACCAGATGCTACTGCATCTCGTTACCCTTGTGGTAAAACAAAAGAAATTTGAAGGTGGCATTAATGAAAACAGTGTAGGCATGCTAGAACGCAGGACAATCCATTACCTCGTTGTTTCAGAATGAACACAGTAACCATACCACTCTTGCCTCATACATGCAACCAGCTGGCGTCCAATCTGACAGTCAGTTTAGCTGCCGGAAGTGAACCCTGCACCCTAGCTGGCTGTTTTGGTTTGTGCCTTGTTGGCAAGGCTTTGGCCATGTTTGATTAGCCCAGGCATGCCCTGTGTATGTTGAAGATACTCCTTCCAAAGTAAATAGCATGACTGATTTTCTTAGCTCATGTAACATAGGAATTTTGATAAATGTGTCACACACATTCATTGTTTTAACTTATGACTTAAATAAATATGCACATACACTGTCAGTGTGTTTGTATTCTTGATAGCTAGTCTAGTCCTAACCTCATTCCTTTCTGGATAACTGAATATATTGCTGGTGAACTGGAATGTCCAGATATAGAAAATGTCCGTGTGTACTAATTTACATAATTGGTGTTGTGGTCCTGACATACACCACATTTGTTGCCCTTGTCCAATTGCCTACTCAATGTGACGGCTTTCCTGTCCGCACGGTGAGTTTGGCATTGGCCGGTTGTCATTTCTGTCACTGTAATCTCTGTGGGCAGTGAAAGCCATCAGTTGAAATGGAGTTGTGTGTCTCCCCTGCAATCTGGTCTTCTGTTAGCCATCTACTTCACAATCACTCGGTGAGAGATCATGCTGAGATAAGTGCTCAAGGTGAGATGGTTTCCAGTGGGATGGACTTGTCATCAGCCATTACTGGGAAGAATACTGCAATAAAAAAACAGAACATCTTACGTCTGTTAGAAATTCCAGGAGTAGCAATTTGCAAATGGAAATGGGGTGAAGCGGATGGCTCTGGTTTTTGTTTTAAGCATAGGGTTAAACAATCTGATTGAAGGGGAATTTCAGTGAAACAAGTTCATTTCTGTGACCTTAGACTGTATGTATCCACAGAAGACTTTACTTCTTAGAGAGATTTGGCCTTCAGAAACACTGAATTTGTTAACATTCTTTTGGTCCTGTTGAGAGTCTTGTTTGCTAATCATTGTTTTGATCATCACAATATCCACTGTTTGATGCTGTAGGTGATGGCGATATTCCAGTTGTATGAAATTGCCTGCAAGCGCCTCTGACCCACACATTTTAATAATTTTTGTTTTGACTTTGAAAGTAAAATTGTGTGATTTCAGTGGAAATACACTTGGCTTCAGGAGACTTTCATTCGACTGTCAGAAAAATTGTTTTATATGAATTTTGGTTTTTTTTAGACCTGAAACGGCTGTTTATGATATTTTAGATGCAGTGGGGGTGGCTTACGGAAGAGGGCGTGGTCAGCATTTCTCTTTAGATTTATAGGTTTTTTTAATGTGTATTTTTAGGAGGTGAATGTGTGCTGTTGTAAAGTGAGTCAAGGAGCCAGTCTGTTTTGTCTATGCAATTTGACAAACACAAGCCTATATTTGCTACCTGCTGTTTATTGGAAGCAAAAGTTTTTCTTTTTTCTTCCTTTCCCTCAACTGTCCTTTTTAAAGTTAATTTTTGATTTTTCAGGCCACAATTTATACTAGAATTTGAGCTTTGACATCTACGTTAAAAGGATTTATGTAACGTGGGGCCCATGCAGTTTTAAATCGAAGTGAAATCTCATTTAAGATGCTGAAGATTGCCTGTGAAATTACGTTTTAATGACACAAAAGGCTACCATCCCAGAGCATGTTCAAATGTCTCCGAATGGTTCAGATATTCCGAAGAATCTGGACAAAAGGCTTCATTTCCAATTTACTTCCTCTGCAGTGGCACCAATACACCATGGAAGTTTCAAACGGTTGTTCAAAAAAAAAAAAAAACGGCGGTCAAGAAAAGAAAATGTCATGACTTCACAGAGCAGAATATATTAACACGGGTCGGCACATTACAAAGAAAAGTGAATTCAGCAATCAAAGAGAGCCAAGCAGAGGGTCTTGATGAAAGGTTTCATAAAGAGTGATTGAAACAGTCTTCTGTTCAACTCTTTGTGGCAAAGCTGAAGACACCAGCTGTTATTTCTCTTTATTTCATATTTAATTGCCTGGATTGTGTTCAGGTGTGTGACAGATTTTTGTTGCAGCAGGCTGGTCTTTAATGTAGTGATTTGAACACAAAGGGACCTGTGTTTAAGGTCTTTCCCACAGCTCCCACCGAACTAATGAATGGGTGATGCTGGAGAATTATATGTGGAGTTATACTTTCGAATGGGTGGTTCGTGGGGATTATGGCAGTTTTTTTGCTTTTTACTGTGAGCGGTGCTGTTCTCTGACCACATGTTTTGATGAGCCACTGAAGTTCAGTGCTCCACTGTTCATTTGTGCCTCTACTTTGATTGCAATTCAGCAGGCTGCTTCAAAGCAGAAACGGTGGGCTCGGTTTAAGGTGTATTCTTTTTCAGATACATGCATTTGTCCTCTACTTTGGGCTTTGCTTGCCCCTGCTACACTCCCAGCAGGGCTACGGCATCAGCACACCCCAACAAAGCTGACACCTGTCTGATCTAGATTTTAATCAAGGTTGTTTATACTGTGATAATTAGTAAAATGATATTTAGGTCAAAGAGGTCCTTCTGACAGTGATCTTGTGAACAATAGTAAGTTTCTCTGATTTCTGTGGGCTCCCTTGCAGAGGTATAGAGGTTTTCAGACGTCGCTGCTGTGTGGCCCAGTGTGTTTTTGTGACTGTTTGCAGCTGGCAAACTTTTGTTCGACTGTAACTTCAAAGTCATGGCAAGAGGAGACTCGGTTCTTTAATAGTTTCTCTTGGGAAGCTACATCACATTCACTTTGTTAAAAGATCTTTATGGTTTACTTTACATGATTCATAAGTTATTCATTTTGTTTCTGTGTAATTGTCAGAATGTTTCTCCAGATTTGCTTTTCATTTGGAATGACGCTTCTCTGTGGATCCTGCCATGTTGCCCTCGTGTTTTATTTGTATTCTCAGTAATGACATCTTTATTTAATCAGAAATACATAATGGGCTTGTTTTTGCATGACTTCTGACCTCCAGTGGCTGCAAGCCCCGCCGATCCTCTCTAGCTGCTCTAAAAACGGTTGCTATGGCTGCCATGACCGAGGGCTTGTGTCTTTTTAACGACACAAACAGAGCAGAGGAGCCAATAAAGTCTCCGTTTTTTATCCTAAACAGGACGGTTTATGGGACGGAACTGCCTCAGCAGCATCGCCCTCGCTGCGGCCCTGTTCTTATCGTTCGCTGTCTTGCATTTCTTGAGTGTCGTGGCTGATCCATACATGAATTTTTTCATTGTTGTACGTTTACAATACCTTTAGACATGCAGTAAGGCACTTCACTTCATGTCCAGGTTTTGAAAAATATGCTTGCACTGTTTAAGTTGCATTTTTAAGCAGCAGGTAGCTTCATTTCTCTGATGAGCTCAGCTATTAACCACAACAAACTGAAATATGTTTTTTTGGGAAACCAAAGATCATCGCAGAGACTCCTTTTATGAGGATGAAAGTGCTTAATGTTTATACCGTTTGAAGTTCGCCCTTTTCACTGACACATCACATGGTGGTTTCCTGTAGTCCTCCTGTAGCTAATTCCTAAGTCACCTTCGCTGGACATGTAGAGAGTGGGCTCCCAATGGACAAACATCTCTATGTCCTGGCTAAGGCTACGTTCACATCCCAAGACCCATTGTTCAATTCTGGTTTGCTCAGGTCGGATTTGCCTATCTCGACGGTTCACATTCAAAATTACAAGTGACCCGAATCTAGGTATAATGTGAACGCATCGGTCCTCCGAAACGACACGCATGCGCACGTTGATACGTTTCTGTACGAGTCATCTGCGTTTCCTACAACAAAAAACGTCACCGCCACTTTTGTTTGTGGCCGCGCTTTGCCATTTCTTTGGCAATTGTTTCGAACACTACTCGATTTAGGTAGGTTCCTTCCAGTTTGGCTTGAACTGATTTACATCCCTAAATATGAAATAAATCGCCAATTTCCCCATCCCGTCTGCTGTCCTTCATTGTTGTTTTAGCGCGCTGACGGTGTCAGCTGATGGTGCGTGCGTATGGGCAAGAAACCGCGTGAATTCGAATCTGACCGTTCTTGTTCTTGTCGCATGGCCACGAATCGGTTAGGTATCCGATCTAGGACCACATACGAACGTGACTCAAATCTGATTCAAAAAGATTGGATTTCTGTGTCCACAAGGCCCTGGAAAAAAAAGATTTATGTCACATGAAGGCAAAAAATAGTATTTGAGTCACTTCAACCTAGTAATGTGAACGTAGGCTAAAAGTCCTGTCTTAAATATTGTGCAGCATTTATTACTGCCATTAACGCTCAGTCTGTGTCGTCAGGACCAACTATGGCCTAGAATGTGATGCCTCTGTTTTCACCATGGCTCTTAGGAACAAAGTTAGGCTAACCTCGGGCCCATTCGCTTAATCCTAAGAACTGTGAGAGCATGTACTGTATGCCTTGAACTCTGGCATTTATATTAATCACAAGGGGGAAAACTGCATGTGTGATGTGAAAGTAGAGAGTTGAGGAATAAGCCAGTGCACATATGTAAAGTTGTACGTGTCACATGGTGACGCTTTATTCGCCCACTCAGCACATCCAGGATGATGGCAT
Source organism: Gymnarchus niloticus (assembly GCA_009936485.2). Taxonomy (NCBI): domain Eukaryota; kingdom Metazoa; phylum Chordata; class Actinopteri; order Osteoglossiformes; family Gymnarchidae; genus Gymnarchus; species Gymnarchus niloticus. The sequence goes on along the minus strand of JAACJT020000016.1, from coordinate 799,271 downwards.
TGAGGGACCCCTGACTGCCTCCTGGTCTCTCTTCCACAGTCCGCCATAAATAAGAATAACGTACTTATATTTTTTTAAAGAAATGTCTTAAAAATATTAGGTTCTGTGAGATGATCTTTCCCAAACTCAAGATGTCGATATTACTGAAAATGATTTTTTTTTTTTTTTTTAAATAACCTTTCTGCAGAGTCCAGCAGCCTAGTGGGTGGGTGAGAAATGGGGTTAAACTTAAGATGAACAAAAAATTGCTGTTTAAATAACCACATATGGTGCGGAATAACCACAGACGGTGCAGGGCACTCCTTTGAACCACGAGTTGCTTTTGCTTAATACACACAAACCAGTACTATGAGTTTTCCATATCAATTTTTATTTTCTCAGCAACGACCACTGTACACAAAATGAACATTTTACCTCAAGTTGGATTTCCATGACCACGGTCCCTCTGAGAATACTATATAAGACAGGACTATGATTTTATATCATACGTTTTTGTTTTTCTACAACAATGTAATTGAAGATGTACAATGTCAAATGCACTTGTAACGGTTTCTTTTAATTTCGTCCTGATACTGGAACGCGGTGGTATGACCAACTAATTTTAAAGATTTTAGGAATGAAATGGCTCTTTTTTAACATATCCAACTATATGTTTTTCTTCCTATGGGAAAGTTAATGGGTGAGACGCTCTATTAACAGACTACAGAACAAAAACATCATCTCAGGAGTTTAGAAGTGCTTTGGGGCTTCTAACAGCTCTTAATAAAGAGTCAAAATTGAGGTGTTGCCAGTGATGTTCCACCAGACTTTCAGCCATAACTCCATATGGTTTCTGTCAGAGTTGGTTTAGATGTTTTTTATTGCGTTTTTACATGCTTTCTTTGATGACCTGGTTCTAATATTGAGTGCTGATTTTCTTCATAACTGGTTGAACAAGCATGGTTTCCTTCTGCTTTGCATGAGTGTTTCATTTTGCTTGCTCTAATAAGGACTGAATTAGCGTTGAGTGAGGCTGGCTGTGTATGTGAGTGTTATTAGACAAGACCCCCAGGCCACCTGTTGGGTAATCCATTGTTCTTTCCTGAGTCCGTGATGGACCCTCATTTCTATGTTTCCATGCCCTGCTGAAATGCTCTGTTATTCCAGGGGTTTTTGCTGCAGTCTTTAGAGTACAACTGTTGAGTTGATTATTTTATGTTAACACTGCATGTTGTGTCCGTTCAAACAAACAGTAACAAACCAACAGAAGACAGTGTCAACACTGGACATAACAGACAATCTTTACATGCAATATAAGTACCAATGCCTTTTTCATTTGGAATTGTCCAAGATTAACCTTTTAAAGTGAAAATCTCCAAAACTAATATGCTGGTTGGTTTTTATGAAGGTCTGTAGTTAGTTAACAACAAACTCTGCTGCTGAGCCTTAATGGACTGAGCCCTCACCTGTGTCAACCTGTGTCTGTGTATTAAGGAGCGGTATTGTGCATAGCTGATTATTAAGCCCATGCTTGTTTAGTGGTTTGATTTCATTTAGTCATGAGATGCAATTTACTTACCTTGTCACAGCATTCATGAGTCATCACCCGGAGTGATTCTATATGTTCTTCTTTAGCCAGTTCTGTAATAAGCAGCTCGATTACCTTTCCATCACCATGTGTACAATTACACTGAATGTGGTACAGTGCTTGGAAATGGAGGTTGGGTGTTTTGACTTAATGACAGGGGGGCTATGTTGTAATGCCCTTAATCTGTGTCACGTTATTTTGACTACAACCTGTGACCGCAGTGTACTGCTAGGTTCTATAAGACATCCTGGTAAGGAATGTTTTTGTTTTTCAAAATTATAAAAACAGGTTCAGTCCATCTTCTTTTTATCATCAAGGCTAACATTGACTAAAGCAGAGCTCTCCTAACATACAGGCTTTGCTAACACAGTGCAGCGGTGGATTGGTGGTCTATTTTAAGAGGTCTTCAAAGTCCTTCAAATTCTCTATGCAGAAATTCGTCCCTTTATTTTCTAAGGGCCTTTCCTCTACAACCGGCTGTCATATTGACAGTGCAGGTATTAGCTGTCGGTCAGATTTTTTTGCAGTGCCTCTAACATCCTTCCAGTTAATTTGTTTGCTCAATAAAATAGGATTAAGTAATTTGAGGGTGGTCCATGGTAATTTCTCAAATGAGTGAGATTTCTTTCCCAAGAGAGTGTTACGATTATCAGTGGCAAGCTTGATTTGTCCTGAAAGCATGCATTCGATGGCTGCTGTTATGTTTTAATGGCATTCCACTCAGTATCAGTCCCCCCCCCCCCCCCCCCCCCCCCCCCCCCCCCCCCACCATTCCTCTCTCCTCTTTTTTTTGTTTCAGTTATTTATTTTGTTTATTT
>JAACJT020000016.1:784094-796585 GCA_009936485.2 Gymnarchus niloticus | reverse complement strand
TAAGATTCATAGTGGGAAGGTTGGTTTGTCCTGAAAGGAAGCATTCGATGGGTGCTTTTTTTTTTTAAAGGAACTCCAAACAGTATCAACCCCCCCCCCCCCCCCCACAATCAAATTTAGCACATTATTTTGGTCTTAATTGCATCTAGGTGGAGATTAATATAATGGATCTGCAATAACTGGACAGCTTTTGATTTAGCCTTCTGTTTAGGTTGCCTTCCAATGAAAAATATTGAAACTAATTAACAAATGATATAATTGCATTATCTACATATTATTCAGGGAAAATGTCTAACAAAAAGCTCGCCTGAAGCCGGAATCACACAGCATATAAATCAAAGTGGTTCTATTACTAAGGCTGCTCCCGCCGGGATTTACCTTGGAGATTAATTAAAATCCAGAATGAGCTTGTTTTAAGTGTAAATGAGATTCACTTGAATAACAATGTGTATTCTTGCCCTAGAGCCGTGTATAATGGATAATCCGTCGATGATGTACACCTGGTACTCGTTCTCAGTCCATACCAGTACACCAGTATCAGGGTTTTCCATCCACAGTATTATGCAGGTTATTAACACATCATTAAAATCCTCTCCCTTTTTTATCAATATAACGTCAACTATTAAAAGAAGTCAAACAGTATTTGGTCCAAGGTTATTTCCAGCACTTTCTAGCACTAGATTTTCAGTGAAACGTTTGTGTAGAGATGACTGTGTTGACATTTATTCAAAGATTTTTTTTGGTCTGGCCTAGTACAGGTGCTGGAGCCTTCAGCCTCTCGGGGGAATGACATTATGAAACGGTCACAGCTGATGATCAGATGTGCACTGAAGAAGGCTCAATGGTGGCTAAGGTCAAAATGAAAGTGCACATTTGTAGCATTGCACATACAGATTGTCGAGTTCCCACTTCCTCCTGGGAATGTGGCTTTTCACCCTTCCGTAACCTAACACAATACTGTTGTTCATTTCACTGAAAAGCCAGGGTTTGGTATCATTATCTTTGCATGATTCAAGATTTCATTTTTTTTTTTTTTTTTTTTTTTCTCAGCACTGAACTATCTTTTTAGATTCGGGTTGCTGAATGTAAAATTGCAGCGAGCTTCAACAGACCGCGTTGAGAGCGATGGATGTGAAAAAGCAGGTCAAACAAAAATGAAGACAAGAGGGGAGGCCTGGGCTCCGTGTGCTGTGTGCTGGGAATGCAGCCCGGTTTGAGGAATTCATTGTGAATCCCCTGAGCATTTTTTTTTTATCACTGCCAGAGTCAGCAAGGGGCTTCCACACTCCTGCTAGAGGAAGATTCTCAGAGTTAGAACATGCACACCATGCTTCCACCGTGTCCTGTGCTGTCAGAAGGCAAATAACTGTCATATAATGCCACTGTGCCCCTTAAAAGGATATTACATCTGCTGTAGCTGTGCTTTAATTTAACTCTGCACCGCATTTCCTCAGTGTCTGGCCTGGGTTTTTAGGACGGTGAGATCCAGTCTGTAGAGTTGAGGGGAATAAATTCCAAATTGTTTCAAAACTCTCTGGATTTCTGCATGAATGTTTGATGAAACATGGTCTGATTGTCATCCTAGGAAAAATAGTGACAACATTTCACCCAGTCGCAATTTAATTGAACAAATCACTTAAAGAATCAGTTATTGATAGGGTGGGTGGTGGGGGGGGGTTGTGGTAACTGCTAGGATACAGACCTCCTGAAAAGGGGGGTAATTGGAGTCAATTAATTAAGGTTTCGGTTTAACCTGTGGCCTGTACGGTGAAGCCAGTTTTATATACCCAGAGTTAACTTGATTAAGCCTGGTTAACTAACCCTGATTGCCATATTCAGAGGTGTATGGTGCTATGATTCATAGTATCCAAAACTCAGAAGCAATCTTCAAGAAACCTGGTTAAGCCAGAAAACTCACTTTGTCGTACACCTCACTGCTGTCCTCGTATGTATAACGCAATTTTGGTTACTGTTGTGACCTTCACCAGGAAAAGGCCGGTGAAGATGAAGCTTTGGTTACATGGTCTTCTCGACCAAGTTCTGCTCAAGTGCAATATGGCCCAAAAGTATTTTTACAGGACCTCAGAATTGGAGTTATTGAAACTCATAAGACAGGAATTGGTCATAAAAGAATTTTTCAAGTGTTGGGATTTCATCGGTTCTCGGTCAGGCAGAATTGGAAAAGGAGGCAGTTTACAAGTGACAGAAAATCAGCACTGTTTCTGATCTCCCTAGGAATGGCATCACTGCATGCCGTTTAATCCTTGAGTGGCAATGAATCCCACAGTGATACCTCAGCATCTGCAGGGATCTCCTGCACGTGAAAATGCCCGTGTTCATGTCTACCATGATAACACTGAAATGTCGTGGTGTTCATGGGAGGTTTCTAGAAGGAACCAATACCCCCAGGCTGCTCTGGTCAGTTCAGCCGTCATGAAAAGCATTTTCTTGATCTTACCGTTAATAAACCACTAGTTAATAAAAATACATGAACGTTCACGTACTTTTTTCCATCGAAGACCTTAGTTAAAGCATTTCTTCAGTAATGGTATGGCAATGTGAAATGTGTACAAGTCTTTGGTAAATAAGGTTGTCTTAATAATCTACAGTCTAAAGTGTACCTGTGATATTTTACTCGTACAACTCGTATAGGACAGTGTGTACGTCAGAGTCCTGGTTGCAGTGTCATTTTCCCTAGCTAAGTTTGATTTAATCTGTATAGTGTCTAGTCCTCATTGGCTGTAACATAAATCGACTTCATCAAGAAAATGTACTTTAAGTTCTGTTAATGTTTTCCAATCCATTATTTGCAAATTCTGTGGGTGAATTTTGAAATCCCTGTTTGTGTCCATTTCCCTCCTCTATAGCAAACATATTGAGAAAAGCAGGATGTGCTCTTATGAATTTAACACTTTAATCTGTTTAATACTGACAGTCCACAGTTATGCCAAGTAAACTGTTACTGTGAGCTGTGGCAATAGGGTGCGCTGTCACTGAAGTATGACAGTGTTGTTGTATGACACTTGTGCTCAAGGTCAACATCTTTTACGTCTCAAAATTAACACACATAAGGAGACAGATGTATACCTGTGGAAATGTCAAGCACTTTAATACGGAATATTTATAGCTCCACTTGCAGCTTGCCTCAGCTGTGACGTTACGGTATTCATTATTGATGAGCTGCAGTGCTGTAACGTGACACGAAAAGTAATCAACCATTTTATCCTTAATGCATCGTCTAATTTGTCCAGGGCAGTAAAAGTGCAGGTACTTTATAACAGTTACCTTCTGCCCCTCTTAAAAAATAGTTTGACCAGACAGTATTTAGGTTGGACTGAAAGCTGTAAATAAGAACACATGAAAGCCTAGGCTTTATAAATGCATTCCAGTTTTTTGTTTTAGTTTTGCTTCCTTTGGGGGGAACCATGTGCCCTAAAAATAAAGGGTATTTTAATTATGGCATGTTAAAGTGGCCATTTGCTACAGCTGTTTAACTGTGCCCATCACATTTGGAATTGGCCTCCTCTCTCCAGTCATATTTGTTTTGTTTAAAAGTTTTACAGGAAGCAGGTGTTCTCCAAAATTAAAAAGCTGCAGTCTATAGCGGACTGTTTTGGAAATGTCTCACTGAAGTTTGAATGGAGCGGAAAGGGAGCATCCTCGACCATATGTTTCCATAATTTGAACTAATTTGCTGCAGTCGTACTGTTAATCTTCAACGACTTGTTGATCGTCAGCTCGCAGACACATTTCTGGAGATGTGCCCAGTGGTATTTGCAGAAGGACCTTTGTCAGTAGCATGCAGGAACACAGCCACAAATTGGAGCCTTGTTCTCTTCTGGGAAGGAAGCCAAGATTTCAATTGGACAATAACCTCTGCTCCTGCATATTGGCCCTGGTTCTAACCTTTAGGCAGCTCCGTTTGTTTCATACAGCCTGAGCTGCAGTTTATAACAGGCTGAAGCATGTGTCCGTCACACACACACACACAGACACGTGTGCGCACACACACAAAACTGCCTTTCTTGTTGATTTTTGGGTAAATGAATTTTGGCAAAATAGCAGCTGAAAATTCATCAAAATATTAATGCTTTGAAATGGGATATGATGAAAAATAGCAGCCCACAAAGACAATTTCAGTTTTTATTTTGTTATTTTTTAAACGGGTATATTTTAACATCAGAATCTAAGAAGAGTTGCCCTCATTGTGATACTCGGCAGTTTTGTCTGTATTGCAAAAAATAATTTGGTGGTTATTTACCAGTGTGTTTTTTGTTTTCATAATAGCAAATCTCAGATGGGTTGCGGTCAGTTATTGCCCTAATAAAATCGATTTCAGAATGGAAACACGGCCCGTGGTACAATGTGGTCTAGCTGAAACAGCCTGCTTTTCAGACTGTTCTGTTGAACATGGCTCAAAGGTGTGCTGTCTTCCAGGTAGCGTCCTGGGAATCGAGTTGTGTGTGTGTGTGTGTGTGTGTGTGTGTGTGTGTGTAACAGAGATGAAAGAGGACTGTGTTCAGCAAACCTTAAATAGGGTGCGTTTAACCCAAGTAGGTTCGCCCTCCTCCTTCTGTCAAATTAAATATAGGTTTGCAGTAAACACACTTATATTTCTAAATAAAGGGTCTTTGTTAGACTGCTGTTTAAAGTGCCCCCAGAACAATGTTGCTGCACTCTGTTGGAATGCAATTCTAAAATTTAGCTTGGCCTGTTTTTTAAAATCAATGTTCTGAAAGCACTTTGGACTTTGGAGTGGCCCACTATAGATGCATGTGACTTTAAAAAACTCAGCAATTTCGTGCTGTGATACACTTTAAAAAAACATCTATACATGTGTATTAATATATATGGTAGGGAAATGAAATGTGGCTGTGTATTTGTCAGACCCGTCCTCACTAAAATGTTTTGATGTGTTCGGGGGCAGCGTCGATTAGTTTTGGCACCCATATGTGTGATTTAATGAATCCCAGATTATTTTTTTGGTGTAAAGGAATAGCAATGAGCTGAAAATTCTTTATCTTTTTGAGCAAAGTAAATGGAGGGAAAATTTCAAGAGTTAATTTCAAGAGTTAACTCATCGTGCAATGGGGAATTTTTCTGAAGCTGTCCCAGCAAATGGTATGAAATAATGACTGCCTTTAGCTTTCTCGCGGCCGCTGGATTCGCACAGCACCATCCCCCGTAGTCAGTCGGTCCTTCCATCTAAGAGAAGACCAATCTCCATCACGCCACCCCCACGTCCCAAACCACAGGCTGCACTTTGACCTGTTGGGTTTATTTGCATGAAAAACGCATCGTTGAAGGACCCATTTCCAGAAGTCGTCTTCCTATTGATCTGCCAGGCTCGTTTGTTTAATTTTTTCTGAATGTTATGGTTCACGGAACAGAAAATGGATAGGTTCTAGAAACGCAAATTGGCAATTAGCTACATTTTACATTTTGTTGCACCGTTGACAGGTCATGAGTGTCCTGTTGTACTGCTAACGTCTGCGTAGATCTCCATTTGGCCGTTAAAATGTTTTGGCTGCATAAGCAATGTATCCTTGTAAAATGTTCACTATGCAAGCCATCGTCCATTAAGAAAACGAGAGGGAGGTGCTGGGGATACAGTGCGACTTCTTACAATGTCATGGGCCTGTTGGGACATAAAACAGAGCCGAGTGCGGAAAAGCCTCTCGTCTGACCGTGTAACTGCAGAAAGGAGCATAGCCTAGCCTAGCCTAGACACGCACATCGGGCACATGAGGTTGGCAGTGAGTATCTAGGACATTTCAGTACTTTCATGTTACGTTCCTTACATTTTAAACAGAAAATTTTGATTTTCTTTGCAATTTCCCTGATCAAAGACCAGTTATTAATGTATTTGGAAAAAGTCTTTGAAGTTCACTCCTGTTCTGCAAAGTAGCCTGTGATATCTTTGTATTTTTTATTTTTTTTGTGCTTTGCTCATTCAAGAATTCCAAATTTCTGTCTGCCATTGACTTGTATTTGTGATCTTCGCCTCAGTGAAATCCTAAAATTCACTCATGAAGTTTTAGAAATGCGAAACGGCATTTTTGGAAATCTCTCGCCTTTGAAATGGCTAATGCCTAAAAATATTTACTGAAAATTGACAGAACTAGGTAAATCATACCTGAGATATTACTGAGTCTACCTTACATCAGTACATGATTGTATTCAACGACTGTGTGTCACCACCAGTTCTTACTTGTAGGGAAGAGATGGAGAGAACATCTCGGGGAAGGAAAAAATGTCATAATAACAGGACTATTACGTTGTATAAATTCAAATCTTAGCTGGGAGCAGTTCTCGTTCCATAGTTTTGCATAGCAACGTCAGCAGGTGGCATGGTAAGTGACTGTGCCGAGGATGCTGATTACAAAAAGCACATGAAGATCCAGATGTGCTTTAATTGCCATTTGGATATCCTAGGAAGACATTGAGCAGGTGTACTAAATGACAGAGTGCACATCCTGCTACCATCACACACCACTGCAGTGCATCATGGGTAAAACAGAGCGAGTAGCACGTCTGATGGGTTTTCTGTGACAGAGGTCAGGTTACGATGGAGCACAAGCTGCTGTCTTCCAGTACAGTGAAACGTTCATAGCTTTAGCTCAGTTTTTAAAGAGTGCAAGTCCATATGGGTGATTTATCACCAAGATACACACACCGAGCTCGACTCCGCAGTATGCAGAATGAAGTGGGACTTTTTCAGCTGACTTTAAACAGTCTTGTCAGAACAGCTGCCCTGATTGTGTAGCATGAATTGGGGTGTAATTGACTGAACATTTGGCTTCAGGTGCTATGGAAATTGGGTGGGGTGTCTTCATCAGAGCAACAGCTGGTGAGGAGCACCAGAGACCTTCAGGACATAACTTCTGTTTTTCTTGCTTGGTTTCCTCTTTTGTGAGGAGAAATGATTTGACTGAAACGTGCTGAGTTGCGGGGAGCTTGGCAGCGCTGTTCTGGTACTTATCCCTAAATAGTAATCCGTGAACTCAAACAGGTCTGTTTTTTTTTTTTTTTTTTTTTCTGCACTTCACTGCCAAATTGATGTGTATCGCTGCAGGTAGATTCATATCTGCAATCAGCTGTGAAATGTACCATACCAAAGCACATCCTACCGTCTTCGAGAAGAATGTCAGATTTTAGTTTTTTTTTTTTTTTGGGGGGGGCGTGTAAAGACAAGTGTTTGGTATTTTGATGTCCTAAAGATAGGACCTTTTAGGCATGTTACAGACAGGGTAATTGACTTCTTCGTAATGTTACATTTTTTTTAGTACTAAACATGTCTGAACTTTGTAGACAATGCTTTGGGGGGGCAGTGGTCTGAGATTAATGGGGGATTCATCTGGGACTAATTAGGTAATTATATGATAATACATACTCCTCAAATTGCATGTTGATATTGTGTGTTTGAGTTCATGGGCCCCTCTTTCAGTGCAGTTTTCAGACACTGGTCACACGACCCAGTTCTACGTATTTACATTGCTAAAGCATATATTCTAGGGTACTGTGCAGAAATATGATTCAACATGGAAACTTACAAATTGCTATTTCATATTTCTTTTCAGGTACATGATCACCTGTTTTAAAATCTGTACTGCTCTCCTAGTGCTGCAGTTACATATATGGTATATAAATTTCATCTAATTATTAAACCAGAAAATCCATTGCCAACAGTGCATCATTTAAACCAACCTGGTTTCCAGACTAAAAACTTGAAGGAAATTTATCCAGGAGCTTGGGAGGGAGAATCTGCCCGTGCCTTCAGTCAGTGCTGAACAGTTGATTAGGTCTTTGCTGTAAGTGATGTAGATTTTTAAAAATTGTTGGGAACTTTGCTGTACAAGACTGTGCAGAGATCCTGGGCAGACCATGAAGATTGTTTAAATGGGGTTGCTATAAATCTGACTTCATCCTGGTCAATGTGTGTGTGTCAGTTTACATATTTCAAAATGTCTTTATGTCACCCCAGAACATACAGTCACCATCCAACATGCCCATGTATTTGTGGAACTCAACTAGGAGTGCAGCTTATTTGGCTAATCAATACCTCGTAAAAGTGAATTAGCTAAAGTTCACAAGCGAGCAGGTGGTGAAAATTAAAGAAAAAAAAAAAGTGGAATGGCTGGGGTGCTTTTGAGGAGAGTTTGGGAACCAAAGTTATGTTGTTCGAACCGTCCGACCAGATATCAGCACTGTTTTGGACAACCAAAGAAATTAATTATGCTACTTTTATATATTACTGTTTATTTGTATGTTTTCTGTCATTAAATTGTGTTTTTACTGAACAAACCTACACTTACTGCCCAGATAAATGGCTTTAAACATTATCTCAGATTACCCAAGACCTTTGCTCAGTACTGTACGAGTTTCACGCGTCCCTCTTCTGCTGTTAATGAGTCACTCACTGTTTCAGTTTCCTTTGTGTCAAGACGAGTCCTTTGGGAAGGAAGGTGTCAAAGTTTATAACGCATAAAATGGACTGTTCTGGAAATCGATTCTGGTCATTGTATCGACACAGTCGATGACTCATTTCAGTTGAATTCATTTGCATTACTTTAGTTTTTGCTGGTTAACTTTTAAATGGTATTTGCAAGTAATTAACATAAACCAGCCCAACCTAAGATACCTTTATTGTTGGTCTGACTTGCTGAAATTTTGACCAATTTGGTTCCTCTTCCTTTCATTCCTAAAATGCTTTCCAAGGAAAAAAAAAAAAAAAAGTCACTTCGTTTACGTTAATTGACCAAAAGCAGCCATCATCAACTTCTCATCTTCTTAGTGTAATGGAACATTTTTCTGTTGTATCTTTCTTAACCTTTTACCTAAATGTCTTTTTAACCTTTTACCCATATTAACTTCTCTTTTTACTTGAACTAGATTTAATGAGGTTTAACTTATCTTTTCTACTAACTTCAATCAGATAACAGTAAACAATGATTATCTACATTTGTAATATTGTGTGATTTCTTTTAGTGGAAGTGGCTCCATTCTGACAGACTGCTTTGCACTCTGTGAATGTGAACCTTCTCTGTGCAAAGAATAAACAACTATTTCTTTTTCGGACCTGGGTTTCAGTGTTCTTCTTCTCACCCTTATTTGAGTAAAATAATTTTTTCCACCACATTAGTCAGAGGGCACCCATTGTCTGGGATGACCCAGTTCTGTATGGAGCCTTCTGTCAGCAGGACAGAGCTCCCAATCACACTTAATTTCATTTGGCATTTAGGTCGTTTGACCGGTCCTTGGAACACGGACACATCATGCATTCACAGAAGGAACTGAACTGCTGTAAAAATCGAGCAGCTGTGTCACGGCCCTCGACTGTGGTTATAATTTACCTTCCCTCTTACTTAATGCATACTGTTGCTAAGACGTCTACGTGATGATTGCTCAACTCATACATTTTCTCTGTCTGTTTTGTGTTTTCACTCTGTATTTTGAAGGCCTTGCCTATTAAAGACAACTTTTAGTGCTGTTACTTAGTGTTCATCGGTGTGGGCTGTCAGCATTGTACTGCAAAGACTTTAAAGGGGAGATCAAGAAGGTCGAATCTAATCGTCCCTCTTCTTACGTAAGGACACCAGACAGGTATTCTTTACTGTAATATAAAAATAGGCAGAGTGAGAGCGTTAGCAGGCAGTGCTTTCACAGATCACCCTTCTGTGATCTGATAGCCAAGATTGATTTTTAACAGTGTGGCATGCCAAAGACGGGTCTCTGCCAGGGCCCCGTGCAGTCCTGTGCTCCTCAGTATACCCTGTGCAGTCAGCCGTCTGCTTCCACTTAATTCATGAGTTCTGTCCTATTTAATACAAAGTCTGAATGATGCAGGTGCTTTTCACTTCTCATCAGAGGGTTTCAAATTGTTATTGTTACTCCTGATTGTGCTGATTGGCTGATTGGCTGCAGGTTTTCCTGATTAACTCAAAGGCTTTTCTACAGTGGAAAAGGAAATGGGTTATGTATTAAATTATTGTGCTGATTATGGATTATTACCCCCCTCAAAACCATATGATACTCATTATGATTTGAGGTTCAACTAGATTCACGTATGAACAATGTCAGTTTGAGTCCAGTGGTGTGTGTTTGAACACTAATGTTTCTTGTCTCTTAAGTGTGAGTTTCAGCTAAGTAAGTTGACAAGAACAGACATTAAATTACAGATGCTCATGGTGATTTTCTTGCTCTGTTCAAATTCTAGGAGGAAAAGAGAGGGGCTTCTGTACTCTCCCTCAAGGGATAGATTTGCAACCCTTCCACTCAACAGTACTATTGTACTTTCTGACGGAAATCCAGACAACCATTGTACTTGCAGTCCCTCTTATTTTGTGTGGAGGCTGTATCCTCCCCCAGGGTTACAGAAAGTTAATGAATTTGTGTTGCATCTTGTTACATTTCTTTGTGATGCAAAGATGCCATTAATTGTTGTGTTGAATGCAGGGAACAGCCAGTAGACATTCCCTGTAGCTTCTGTTAAACTGCCTGTTTTTTTTTTTCCCCTCTGTGGTAGCACAGTAATATAACATCGCTCGCACTCAAGGACGCCACGAGGTTAATCTGACGTCACAACACGCCGATTGGATTGAACCTTCTTGACCTGGGTAGCCAGGCTGGATTTACAAAGACTTCAAGCTTTCTGTGCACTTAATATATTGGATTTTCCCGTGGTGTGATCTCATATTGTGGTAAAGGTGGACGTTAGAGCACAGTAATATAAAGCTGTTGTTGTTTTTTTTTTTTTTTTTTTCCCCTTCCTGCAGTTTGGGAACAATAACAACTACATGAACATGGCAGAAGTGAACGGTGTCCTCCTGTCAGCTGCTGACGTAAGTGCAGTTTCTCCAGTGCCCACGCTGTCTCTTTCTCTGATGCCCTTTTCATTTGGTCCTTTAATGCTCTGTGCAGAGATGCATGGAAGACAAATGAGGCTGATCCCCAGCCTTTAGTTTTGCCTTCCTTTCTATGAAGTGTAGCGTAAGAAAGGGGGAGGGTGGGTTTAATTAGACGTAGATAGACTTGTGCATTACACAGTGAGTCAGGCTGTCTTCCAGCTGGCCACGCATGCAGGGATGAGGGGTGCAAGCAGGGGCAGGCCAGGAAACCCCCTACACTCGCGTGCAAAACCACAAAGGATGTCTGTTTGTTGAGAATATGGATTGTTTGCACTTTGCAGTTTTGTCTCCATTTCTTTTCTTGTTCCTGTTATTTCAGTATAATTTTAGCTGCGAAGTAGCAGCTAAAGTGAAAGGTGAAGGCTAGTTTAGCGTTTAATGAAACGCCGTGTTGTGGAATGACAGGCTTGAGGGTTTCGGCATGCTGTAAAATGAGCTGGATATCTTTGGACAAAGACTGATGTGGCATCTTCAGGTTTCTACTCCACCCTTCCAAATTTGACTGGTAAACTGTGTGTGAGGTACAGTATGTGATTATGGAACCTCTTCTGTTGATAGGTCACACTCAGAACACCTGGATGTTCTGTTGGACCCTCAAACTCTAATCAAACCTAACCTGCCACCACTCAGTTAGGCAGCTCTCTACATTATCATTCCAAGTCATTGGAAGTTTGGGGTGGGGGGGTGTTTTAAGGATTCTGTGCCTCAGCTTTGCAAAGCACGGTTAGGGGGGTAGAGCCCTAAATGAGGTGTAACGCATTTCGGCAGTTCCGGCAGCCTCGGTGTGAGTCGTGCACGAGGGCAGTTATTGTTCACGTGTGACTTATTTGCATAAATGGCAGTCAAGTGGGAAAAAGCAGAAACAGTCGGTTATTTCAAGGCTTGGCTAGCAAAGCACCCATAAAGCCGGACCTAGAGGGAGTGGTACGATAGATGCTTACACACACAGCCTTCTCAGCCGGGACTCTGCCTGGCCAGCCACTGCAGCAGTTCAGAAACGATTTAATCCCAGCTGTGAAAGCACAGTGTGTCAGGCTGCAGGCCAATGGGAGTTGGTACAACAGCCCCGCAGATTTGCATTTTATCAAAAGGAACAAATGTTCGCAGTGTCGTGGTGCAGATGGCTCTCCTCTGCAGTGTGCATTTCCACACCTGGAAGCACAGCCGCAAACTGCATGGGTTTTTTTCACGTGTATCTGTTTTTCGTGTTATTTTAAGCAGGATTTTTGAAGTGAATCGGTATTGCTCGTTATATAAACTGAGGAGATATTAAGTGATTCTCTAAGGTCGGCCATGATTTTACAGTAGACATGTTTTTTCTCCATACTGCAGGGCCACATTAATCCACTCAATATGTGGAGCCCAGGCGCAGGGTGTAATCGAGTCATTCATTACTGGATGGTCCTTCTGATTTATGATTCAGATTGCTAAGCACTTTTTTATTATGTGATCCCTGATTATCAGTGTTTTACTTATCCATCCTCTCATCTGTCCATCTGACCACTTGATCCTGGTCAGGGTCTCGGGGGACCTGGAGACTATCCCAGGCAGGACAGGGTACAAGGCTGGGGTACAGCCTGGATG
>JAACJT020000016.1:752294-783994 GCA_009936485.2 Gymnarchus niloticus | reverse complement strand
GGATGCCAGTCCATCACAGGACATAAGGCCGGGGTACAGCCTGGATGGGATGCCAGTCCATCACAGGACATAAGGCCGGGGTACAGCCTGGATGGGATGCCAGTCCATCACAGGACATAAGGCCAGGGTACAGCCTGGATGGGATGCCAGGTTCATGTTCCAATTATATTGGAAAGGATAATCGTTATATTTTTGTGCATTGATGTTTCTCAAGTGTCCATGAGGAATCTGAAATAATATTTCACATATGGAAGATGGCTTTCATTGAAACAGCTTGAAAGGAAACCGCATCGTTATGGGGTTTGGTTCACATTCAGGATGGAAAAAGGAAATGGCTGTAAAACTTATAAGCAGAGGATTATTTTGAAAGCCTGGCATATAATTACTGAAAACTTTGCCAATGGCACATGAGACCCCCTTGGTCCCCTTTACTGGGGAACGATATACGTATTTGGGTTTGAATTCACACGAGTGTCACGCGTGTCCTTCTGCTTAATCAAAAAGGCATCAATAAATGAACTTGGTTTCATAGCTAAGCAGGATTTCGAAGAACATTCTGATAAATGAAAGAATGTCGACCGTACTTTCCGTACTGCAGAGGTCACGTGACATAAATGGTAGAGTTCAGACAGTCAGACGACTTCGACACCGAGTACATCTTCAGAGCTGTTATTCTGCAGTTATGCATGACATTTTAAACAAAGTCCCACCCCAGATGTCTCATGAAGCCGTTTCATTGGTTCATGCGTACAATGCAGCACAGTGTCCATTCTCCCTTCATAGGGGTGGCCTGCTACTCTTCCTGCCAGGGCGGATATTGCTGCGGTCCGGTCTGCTCTTACAGTGGGGACACTCCTCCTCCATCCTCCATCCCTAGGTGACTTCTGGATTTCCAGTCTGCTTTGCTGAGCTTCCAGAACAATTCAAATGGATAATCAGCCTGCTGATGTGAATAAAGTGGATTTCATATCTCTTAGTCTGGGATCAGAGGCTCGTAAGTCCAAAATGAGGCTACTTTGGTGTTGTAGTGTGTCACGAGCACACTCCAAAGTGCCATGCGACACCCGAGCCCAGGAGGAGTCAGTGGGTGCGTTTTCTACCTAAACTCTCACCTAAGCATGGGTGAGCAGGCGCACCTGTTTTTTAATGATATTTCACTCTTCTCTGTTCTTGTGTGAATTCATCAGAGCCTGTGATGTCTGTATGTAAAGTAATTTAGTGCTCGCTTCAATGTCATCGCTCAAGAAAGCCTCGTCTCCCCTTAACTATGTCTGATGCAATATTCATGTGGCTTTCTTTGATCTTCCGGTAAACTGTTTGCCTGAGATTGCGTGGATTCTGTGACACATCATTATAAAGCTCCTTTTGTACACAGTGTGCTGTCCTAACATGCAGTACCAGTCAGAAGTCATTTACACGGGCAACACAAGATCATTATCTAAGAATAATTTCATACTTCCACCGCAACTTTATGGGAATAATTCTCTTTGCGATATATTCTTGACTTTTAATGTAAAATTTAAATGAAGACCATATGGCTTTCAAATTGCCGTTTTTTAAAAATGATGGCACTGAATATGAAACTTGTGCCTATATTTGTGTCCACATATTTTCACTGGTACACCGATCACATTAATTCTGGTTTGCCAAGTTTTCCTCGTCTTGTGCCGACTCTTAATGTGTCAGCACCTTGACGTTTTCACCCAAGCAGGATCATTAAATAGCAAGGCTGCATTTCCATGGCCGAGCCGGGGCAGAGGGACGTCAGAATTGTCATTTCGGGCTGGAAAACCAATTTAATAGCTGTGAAAAGAACCGCTAGTAGGCAAATGTTGTTACGAAACCAAAGAGAGGGAAATGTTACTCTTTACTCTCTTTTAAACCTTATTCTTTACTCTCTTTTAAATGTTTCTCTTTGCTCTTTTCTAAACGTTACTTTTTGCTGTCTGACGGGCGGGTTTAAGGATAAAAGTCAGGCGAGCAACCGGAACCGCATCTGGTCAGCTAACCGAGCTCTGAAAATGACATTCAGACCACTCTCCTCTCAGTGATGTGGCTTTGCTTTTGTTCACAACCTTGGTCTGATTTTTTCTTTAGGGACGAAAATCGACTATCATTATAATTCAGGTTTTTTTCGATACTCTGTTTTTTCATCTGTAAACTTTAAAATAACCAAACTGAGTAATGAGCTCCTTGCTTCCCCACTTCAGCCCGCCATTGGAATGTGAATCATATGATTAATTTTGAATTGTGGTTTTCCCTGTAGCAAACGTTCCACACCCCCAGCCTGGGAGACGAGGAGTTCGAGATCCCGCCTATCACACCCCCCCCCGAAACAGACCCTGTCTTTGGTGCGTCCGAGGGGAGTGGAACCTACTCTGGCACACTGGACTCGGCGCAGCCACAGCATGGTCAGTTCACGCCGCAGTTCCCACCCCAGAGTGTGGAGCTGCCCTACATCACCGTCTCTCGCAGCCTCATGGAGCAGGGTGGAGGGCTTCACCACAACAGCCTGCCGCTGGTGAGTGTGATAGGGTGGGGGTGTGGCAATGTTGGTGGGGGGGGTGTCTTCTTCAAAACATGGCCTCTTATTGATTATTCTCCATTTAACTTGGTGCCGAGATGACAAGCAGAAGAACATCAAATCAAACAGAACATCCAGTTCAATCTCTTATACTTTTTTATCCTTATTCTGGATCCTTCTGGTGGTCTAGTTTGTCATTTTTATCCGACGTGATCAGATATTTTTAAAAATGTGTATATGCGTGTGCAGACTAAGACAAATCTGCACTTAAATGAAATATTTCTAAAAATACACATGCAAATATATAATTGGTACCTATTATGGATGCACAAATTTTTGCACCAGCATGTGTCTTTCTGTAAGAATGAGGCTTCTATGAAGGTCTTCCAGTACTGATGGTCTGTCTCTGCAACTCTTTCAATGGAGAGCCGTATAGTTTAAGGCTGAGACCAGACCGCAAGCAGTTATTGCTACTTGACACAATACACACTGGGTGTGCAACCATGTGACATGGTATAAATCCTGGGGCCCAGAAAGTGGTCAAGGCCTGAGTACAACTAGATGCAGGGCCTTTTGGTTCTCTCTACTTCAATAGACACTGATTATAATGGAAGGCCTGTCCTTAGTACAGCTGGAGTGGAAGGTGGAATCGATATCTTCTCAGAAAGCATGAGCTTGGCTGAAACAGGCAGTGAGGACTGTGGGATACGTTTGATACGTTGTGTGTGTGTGTGTGTGTGTGTGTGGGTGTGTGGTAAGCACTCTTCAGTAGCTCCAAATGGTATGTGTAGCAGTGTGCCTGATGTATACATACACAGGAGAGAAATCAGAGTGGACAGTAATGAGACTCTGATCTCCCTGTTTTAGCTGTGATTTCAGAAGAGGTGGTGGTCTCTTCAGGACCATTTAGCTCCCTTTCTAATCAGGGTTCCAATGAGAACGCTCTCCTTCGGGCTGTCAATGAGCTACTCCTTACTGCTGATTCTGGAGCCCTCAACATCCTTCTCTGCTTTCGATAGGTTGCTGTCATGTCCTTCTCACCCAGCTCTCTGCTCGTCACGTGACTGGAGCTGCTCTCTCCTAGCTTACTTCTTAGCAGACCAACAGAAAGCACTTAATCTCACTTTTGAAACAATGTTTCTCTCACACAAGCTGTCCCCGCGGGGTCACTTCTGGGTCCTCTCATTTTTAGTTTTCATTCTCCCCCAGGTCAGAAAATTAGTCGTTTTCATCGTCACACCAGTGACACAGACACCTAAAGTAGCAACAGTTCCAGTACTGCCTTGCCCCCCTCCATCGACATCCTCTGTTGGTCACATTTTCTCATCTATGTAACAAGGTGGACCTCCATCCCCTGCTCCGTGTGTCACATCTTTATTCCCTCTCGTCTAAACTACCGAAATGCCCCGTTTACTGGTCTGCCCGCAGAACTCTGCAGTCTGTTTTCTCACCTCTGTTAATGGTACTCCCATCCTTTATCTGTACCAGCCTCTTTTCGGATTCACTACAAACTGCTTCTCACTGACTTCCGAACTCTTCATGGTTGTGCCCGTCTTCACCTTTACACCCTGGCAGGTTGTTCACCTCAGTCACATCACACCTTACCTCTCTCCAGCTGTTGATTTCATGCTGTGTTCCCCATTGGTGATGTGTATTGCTGCTTGCCCTGTATAGTTGTATTTTTCTTTGTGTATATGCAGGTTTGTGCCTTTTTATTTATGTTGTTTTTGTGAAGCATCTTTGAATCCTAGAAAGCTGCTGTATAAAGTAACTTAAGTGAATTTGGAGGCCAATAAGGTGCGCTCTCTCTCGCTCGCTCTCTTCCATAGTTCAGCTCTCTGACTGTCAGGTGACTATACAGGGTATTACAGACATGAATAAGTAAATACAGATGCACATTTATATATTCATTTCCATATTTAATGTGATGTTCATTTCACCTTTTATTCAAATTTCCCTGGAACTGTCTATCTGTGGAAAAGAGCCATGCAAATAGGAGGTGTTTTTTGTTTGTGCTCCCGTATGAAGAACCATACTGGACCAATGCCTTTCCTCTCTCTTCCGCTGCCATTGCCAATAATTGCCACTTTAAAAACATCTGCGCTGTGTAATAAAGCTTCAAGGCTTTCGCCTAAAGAATTTTAATTTCACGGTCAGTTAAGTTTCCCCACATCTGGAGGAAATGGAATAATTATAATTCAGGCTGTTTGCACAACTTCATAAAAGGTTATAGATTAACCCTTCGACTGTCGTCGCCCATAACCATCAAAGGTCCCTTTTGCAGCTTAGCAACGTGAGTGCATTTCATTCAGACCTTACGCAGGGCCCTTTCTGCTTCCTGTCTCATGAGCTGCACCTTAAGGACGACATTTTTTTTTTTTCCCTCATCAGCTAATTTTTATCTCCAGCCAAAATTGTGTACAGTACAATTGTCAATAAACATGATTTGTTCATACATACAGCTTATTCATATTTCTCTGTTAAATTTTGTCTCACTGACTGCTATTTGTGTAATCAGCACTAAGGTGTGATGACCCCTGCTTCGGTCATCTTCAGGCCTAATTGTAATTGTAATGGCCCCGTGCGCTGCACACATTCCTGTCTTTACTGCCCCATGTGCGAGCACAGCCGCTTTCTGCTTCGTGCCGGGGGTCTGCAGCCGTTTCTGATTTCATCTGCCAGCCATCCAAGCTTCTGACTTTCATTCTCGTTTCCCAGCATGCCTCCCATCCCATTTCATGCCGGCTACATTTCTCATTTGGCTTCAGTTCTGCCAAATTCTATTGAAGGTAAACCTGTCACTTTCAGTTCATCTCAAGTCTCCTTCAGGCTTTGCCTGATGTCAAAACACACGTCCCTGAATTCCGTACTTATTCTCTTACTCTGTAATGCATCCCTCAGTGTTAGACACTAGCTTTCTGTCTCCCGCCTCGCTGTAAGAGAATGCAGATATCCATCTGTATAATAAGGTTAGATACCTTACAAATGGCTTTATACGAATGGGAAGTTCTATCAAAAGGAATTAAAAAAGCCATAGCCTGCTGCAATTACTCCACTAACTTTATAATTTGCCAAAACCAGTGGTTGTTTAATTATGTGCTGTTGTGAGTGTCAGGCTGGGTTCCTTGATGTGCTGTGAAGGGACCAGTGGTTTTGTTAATATTACCGAACATAAATGCGTTAAGACCCAGTGTTTTTTTTTTTTTATGATTATTTTTTTTTTAATTATTTTTGCTTATGTTCTCCAAGTGAAATTGTGGAGGAGGATTTAAATCTGGTCTGTCATTTACCAATTTTTCCACGTTATTAAAAATGTAATTCCTTGCAGGTTGTCAGTTTAGATGATCATCTAGTCTTGTGGGATCACAAAATAGTACATCTCTCTGGTACAGAAAATAGAAAATTTGACCAGCGTTGCAGAAAGCATTTTTTTTTTTATTTTATTTTTTTTACCCCTTTATGTTATCTCCTTTCCAAGCTGAGTGGCACTGACATCAGTTGTACATCAATTTCAGAAAGTGGCTTTTTTTCTCTCCCTGTTCTGTATTTTTACCAGAAAGCTGTGGTGACACATTGGGTCAGTCAGACATGAAAGATACTCACACAGGCATGCAGTACTTGTAATGAAGTCTCAGCCTGACCTTCTCTGTGATTGATTTTGTAATTTTGTTTTCTCAGGCAGTGCTCAAAATGAAATGAAATCATGTTGAACAACTTTTAAATACCCACAGTGCACCAGGAGAAACTGCAGGGGTAGGGGGAGCTAGGGTAAAGCAAACTCCATGCTCAAAGCGGGGGGAAAATGAGAAAGGGAACAAAATAGGGGCAAAACTGTGAATAAGATGAATGTGTAGCCATGACAAAAGGGCGAGGACCATATTTATGTCATTTAATGCTCGCATTAATAATTGAATTTGACCTGTTTGCCTTAAGTACTGAATTATCCAGGTTCATACCTGTGAATGAGAAAATAAAATGTTCTTGTCTAAAAGCAATATTGAGGACTTGTGCAGCAGAGATTGAAACACTCTGTTGGGACTGACCTTTCAGGCCTCTGAGCGTCGCTGGTGGAAACATCTTCATAATTACCATAGATGGTTTAACTCTCCGCACTGGAATGAAATGTCTTCGAGAGCACTGTTAATGACTGAATGGAAATTGAACTTGTTACCATTTCGTTTTCATTCTGCTTACACAGCACTACCTTTTTCTGGCCCATCTTATTTCTCTTGTGCATTTCGGGAATCAACCTTGAGCTCCATTCTTTAGTCGGATAGACTATGGAGTTGAAGGACTTTCTTTGAGTCCGATGTCCACTGTGCCAGTGTTGGGGTGTCCTGAGTAACCTTTGCACTATGGGAGCACTTAGTGATGTGATGTAAATAGGACTTCATGCCAACATCCTTCTGGATGACTGACTGAATGCTGTGGTGACATCAGAACACCCTGCCACCGCTCTCGTCTGAGCTGCTTTGTCTTAAGCTCGAGTTCTGTGTTCCAGTGGTTAATGCATTTTAAATCTTCTAATCAAATCAGTTGAATTCTTCTACACTCATAGCTACACTGTGCCTTCTCATGTGTGTTTAACTGTATAGTCATATGACACAGCACTTTGGTGATGGGAGATTGGGTGATTGGTTATTTAAAATTATGATCTGCTAATAACTTGCATTGTTGAACACTAGTCTTTCATTCATGGTCTTTAATAACACCCTGTCTTGTCATTTGTCTGAGATGCATCTCTTTCAGTAAATCTTTCTCCATTTGGTTGCGAGTCTGTGTGATGCTTCCCTGTCTAGGAGCATCGACATGGTTAAGCAAAATAAAATAGAATAAAAGCCGCAGTGGTTATATCCAACTGACTGTTTTCTAAAGGCTCAGCTTAAGTGGTAATAGTAATATGTTTTGATGTATTGTTGCTTTTATGTTGTTTATGTGTTTGAAGAAATAGCGGGCTTTATTGTATAAAATACCGACATTTTCTGTGTCGGTAATGGGGGGGCTGGCCTTCCCAGTACTGTGCTTGTGTTAAAATGCGTTCAAGTGTACGGCACTGAATTCAGGATGAATGGACTCTTTGGCTGGTTTGACATTGTTTCCTGTCTCCATGCGTGCACTTTAATCTCTCCTTTCACCTCGCTTTCCATGGAGCCTTTTACAAACCAAGGCTTTTCACGGCGGGTGTTTAGGGAAAGCGGGAGAGAAGTTGTTTACGTCCAGGTCTCATTTTCCCGGTTTTTGTTTGCATTATATGCACTGAACTTTTGGTCTGATTTTGTACTGAATTTGAATGCAAATGATATTTTATCTCTAAATATAGCTGAGACTGATGAATTTCAGTCATGTGGGGAGTGTAAGTTATCATAACGTTTCTGGTTTCATTCAACGGTAATGTAAACATAATTCCCATAAACATAATTTTTACAGTGTTTCAGTTTGTCACTAATAGGGTGAGTAGTTTGGGAAATAGAGGGATATTACTTATGTCATTGATTGCCTGTCCTTTGTCATTTGTATGCTGTAATGTTCCAGGATTTCAATCAAAATGCCTCCTTAATCAAGCCTGGCTAAACTCTCCTTGCCCCCGTCTTTTACTCCAGAACATTGGTCAAGCCCATGTTCGGCAGTACCACGCCGATCCATCCGTGCTCATGAGATCTATCATCAACATGAATAACTCCTCGGCCATGATGTCACAAAACCATGTGACCACGGTCAGCCAATCCCAGCTCAGCACGCAGCTGGGTTTAAATGTGACTGGACCGAATGTTCCTCACGCCTCGCCGTCACCTCCTGCCAGCAAGTCAGCCACTCCTTCTCCTTCCAGCTCAATCAACGACGAGGATCCCGATGATGTCAGCAGGGTAACTCTTACGATATACAATCCTCCAATAATTAGCTTTCTCTTTTTCTTTTTGGGCTGCATTCTAGTAAGACTCATGAATATTAATAAATCACGTACATTTACTGTGGTGCAGGTTGGTATTACAAAGTGCTCTCATTTTAATGACTACCAATTCCCCTGTAGCTCTGCACACTTTCATAAGTGAATGGTGATGTTCTGGAAATGAATTTCTGCCAACTTAGATCCTTGGGGAGAAGCGACCAGCCCCAGATGCAACTAAGAAGCCCAAGACCCCCAAGAAGAAGAAAAAGAAAGACCCCAACGAGCCCCAGAAGCCCGTTTCTGCCTACGCCCTGTTCTTTCGTGACATGCAGGCTGCCATCAAGGGCCAGAACCCTAACGCCACTTTTGGTGAAGTTTCCAAGATCGTGGCCTCCATGTGGGACGGCCTGGGGGATGAGCAGAAGCAGGTGATGTCGCCATGTAGCTTTCAGCCTGTGTCTACCGCTTTGGTTTGACTGAGCGTTCAACGTCAGGATACAACTTGTCCTCCAGCTGTGTTCATGTTGTGTGCTGTGTTTTTGCAGGTCTACAAAAGCAAAACAGAAGCTGCCAAAAAAGATTATTTAAAAGCACTTGCCGCCTACCGGGCCAGTCTGGTGTCGAAGGTGAAGCTCTTTAACTTTCACTAACGAGAACATGAGTCTGTGTGTCCTTTGTAAGAGGCGCTGGTTCATGAGCTAGTTAGCCAGCAGAATGATTCACTGCTAAATGGACGCGTGACAGAGAAGGTGGTGATTTAAGGTGCCGATGTCGCTCCTCTCTGCAGGCGGCAGCTGAGTCCGCTGAAGCCCAGGCCATCCGCTCCGTGCAGCAGACGCTGGCCTCCACGACCCTCCCTACGTCACTTATGCTGGGCGCCCCGATGCCCCAACACACTACCCAGGCGCTGCAGCCGGCCCCGCCGCGCACCATCGCCCCCAAGCCACTGCACTTGAGGCTTGCCAGCGACCAGATTGCGACGTCTGTGCCAGCAGTCGCCCGAAGCGCCCCCCTCTCCAGCCCCTCACAGCTGTCGGGTCAGGTGGGCGCCGGCAGAACCCTGGTGGATGGAGCCCCACCCTCAGTGGGGGTGGGGCAGATGGGCTCACACCTGCAGGTCCAGCAGATTCACCAGCCGCAGATGCATTTCCAGCATCGTCTGCAGCACCATATCCATCAGCAATTACAGCAGCCGCACATGCAGCTGCAACACATGCATATGCAACAGCTGCATCATCATCATCATCATCATCATCATCAGTCTGAGTGTCCTCCTCCCCAGCGCCCCCCCAGTGGACCCCAGCCCGTCGGCAGTCCGCAGCCCGGCCCGCCGCAGCAGATACAGGCCCACAGCCAGGTTTTGTCCCAGGTCAGCATCTACTAAGGCAAGACAGCAGCTCTGACACGGACGTCAAACGAGCTGCATCGCCGGCTGCTTTTTTCCCCGCTTGCGCTTAAGAAGCGTGCGAGCACCCGTGCATTTTCCAGTGAGCCGTCCACTGGCCTTGACGGATGTGTCTCTGAGTTGGTGAGGAACCAGCGAGCCGCTCTTCGGAACTGCCCGGCGGTACGGCTGCTCTCGTTGAACGGCAAAGCTTTATTCGTACCGCTGGACCATCACTGCTGGTTGACGTCTTCTCTAGGGAGAGCTGCTAGCTGTTAGCTTAGCCCAGGATACTCATGGCATGAATGCCTCTGCGGATCGGCCTGCTCTCTACTTCAGCCTGATGGAAACAGAAGCGGAATGACAGGAATGGATGACTGACATTGTAAAGCCCCGTGGATACTGTCTGCACCCATGACGTGCTTTTTTTCCGTCGGCCCGTAAGAACCCTGCTGTGCTCGGCAGCAAATGTAAAGACTCCCTTCCCAAGGAGTAGTGGAGCTGAAATTCGTTCTTGCTGAACACGAGAGGCCGAGAATAAAAATGAAGAGTGCTGTAGACTTTTTCCAGTAGACATTTAAACTGTAATATAATCTGCTGTAAGTGTGTAGAGAAGAGCTACTCTTCCCAAACGTACTCCCAAGATTATTCACTAAAATCCCAAATCTCCCAAAACACGTTTTCGTCTTTACCTCAGAGTTTTAAGACTGATAAATTATTTTTTTTATTTTGTGTAAAAAAAAAAAAAAAAAAAAAAGGCTAATATTTTATGGCAAATGTAAAATACGTGTTCACAATTGACATATTTTAACACGACCCTATAATACTCCCGAGTGTGGGCGTATGGCGTTAATTACCATTCGGATACACTGTCATAAGCGGAGGGTACATGTCAAGTCAGGAGCTTTAAACAATTCGTACGTCACTCTGACTTTCTTGACATGATGTGTGGATTGATGTCATTTATTTAGTGTGCACTTCTCTTGATTTCTACTTTTTTTATGAGTTAAAACAGCAGCAGTTATTTTGTTCCGTTTGCATATGGGGGTGGGGGCAACCAACCAGCTTTGAACGTGACCGGTAGAATATATAAGTCTCACTTTCAGCTCTTGATGACCATGCGTTGTCAACATGTTCATTTAAATTTGGTGATAAGGTTAAGAAACAGTGATGGAAGTTCTATTACTAATATTTTAACCATAATTTTTACATTATGTATGATACTTTTATTTGTGTCTCTGTTGAAATGAAAACAACAATCAGGAGCATTGAAAGGGATTATTTCGTCTGAACATTCATGTCAAGCTTGAGATTTTACGTGGAGAATAACAAGTAAGAAATGTTATTTTATGGTGCTCTTATATGACCATATTATAGCTAACAGTGTTACTTATACACAGGATCAATATTATTGAATCAGTTGTTTTTACCTCAGTAAAAACCTCAGTAACTGTTTAAGTTAGCAGTACAGTGCTGGTTCTAATCCCATTCTTGGCCTCTGTCTGCCTGTCGTGTTTTCAAGAACTCCTCAGGGTGTTTTCATTTTCCCAGGAAAATTTTGGGAGTGGGGGGTTGTAATCATAATTTATCATAAATCTGTAGTATGCATGATAAAAAGGACCTGTGTTTCCCTCCAGTGCAAAATCTGCCTAAGCTCAATTAGAAAATGTGCCCACAAACCCTTATCCATCTTGAATATATTTTCCTTTTATTTATAAGCTTTTTCGCTTATTTATTTATTATGCAATTTTTTTTCTTTTGTACTGGATTTTGGTGGAAATTCAGGAAGTCCCTTTGCTCAGGCTTAACTGCAGGCTGTCCCGTAAGAGGCTGTTGTGAGCAGGTCTGCAGGAAACCTCAAATAAAGACCGGCTCCAATCTTAAACTGCTTATGATCAAATGAAAATTTAAAAGACTCTGCATGACCTGAATGTTAATGCGGCAGGTGGGAGGGGCTGTTGAAGCGGGTGTCCATGACTACCAAATGTAACATTTGAAAACGGACGGTAAAGTGGCTCCGGGAGAGGCTCGTCTTACTCCGAGTAAATCCACCGTGGAGTTTTACTGCTGCACATTCCTCATGCTGTTTCGTAACCTTGTAGAATTGTCGTCACTGTACAGAAATACAAATCGGAAAGAATTTGTGATTTATAAATGTTTCCTGTATGTTTTAGTCATTAAAATCATACAATATTTTATTGTTCTATACTTTGCCAACTGGGAAAATAAGAAATGATTTAAAATTTGGATCTGGCTTTTACTGTCTAAACCAACCATGAATTAAATCATTTTAGTTCTGATTTATGCTCAGTCTGATTCCTTTTTTAGCTGCACCTGTATCATCTCACTAAAATGCCATGATGTATTACCTTTTAATAATGATCTGATCAACATGTGACAGATTAATATTTGGATGTTTACAATTAGCTTTAAATGACCAGCAGTGGGAGTGTATGGATTTTTGATGACTGATTTTGAGTGTTGACTTTTCCTCTTTGTTGGCTGTGTACAATGCAACTCAGGCACTGACCTGCATCCTGCACACCCAGAGCCCATTGGGGGGGCCCCCTGGCCGCGTTGCCCATCTTTAATTTACATTAGTGCCTTACAAAGCAGCCACAGATGAACCAGCACCTTCCAGCACCTGCTCCCGCCGAGAGCTCATTTCCAGCGTGCTGCTCCTTCCTTTTTTGATTTCTACATTTTTTGTCGCCGCTTTCAAGTGGCGGAAAACAAATGTGGAGAATGAAGTGAGCGATGATGAGCCCATGTAGTCTATGGGATGACCCGTGGGTTGTCATGGAAACATAAAACAGCATAAAGGCACACACAGCCTTGTCCCTTTCAGACATTACCACTAAACCAACTGAAGTATGTTGGAAGTTTTTAGTATTTCTGAAAGGATTTCCCTACAACACAGTCATGGGTGGGTTGACGCCACTGGGTTGTAACGTCTTCAAATGTGCTGTCATCTCCAAATTGCTCTGTTCCATGTTTCTTCTGTGTGTCACGCTATATGTTTTCTGTTGGGTTAGAAAAGAGCAAGGATCTTGAAGTAGGGGTCCATAGACAAAACGTAAGAAGAGGAAAATGTGGCCTTGATATTCTCATGTCTTATACATAACACATATTATTAGCTACCGAATAAGCAGCACGTCCCTCTCATCTGTCCTGTTTTCCTTAATTCTGAAAACGAAACTTTTAAAATCTCCTGCATGACATAGTCTAAACATTCAAAGTCTCCTGGGGAGAAAATGTTTGAGAGGAGCATTCCACAGTCCATGTTTGTCCATGAAGTCAAGAGGTGCCTCGTTCTGTTTTTATTTGATGGTGCTCAGTTTAGGAGACATTGTAAAACCCCAGAAATAGATTACCAGTCACAGCAAGTCACTTATTTGTTGAATACCGTCATTATTGTTAATGTAGATACAACCTATGATGGCACTAATTAAAAATGATTAAAAGCATTTCCTCAACACTTCTGCCGAAATCCAATTAATGGAATCAAATGGAAGGCAACCAAATGGAACTGATATTTCTATAAGCCACAGCAGTACTGCTGGCTATTGATTTCGAATGGCTGTAGAGGCAGCACCCCCTCACAGATCCTGATTGGTTGATTAATGCTGGCAGACGACCGCGAATACCACAGCTATTTAGCTGATGAGTAATGATGCTCGTGCCCTTTCTGTTTTTTTAGCCTGGTGTCAAGCAGAGTTTGTTGCATATGCCTGGCCTTAAAAGTGAATGCCTGTGGATAGTACATAACTTCACCTAATAAATCGTAATGCAGAAGCAGAACTCAGTGCATCACCGAGTGCCATCAGTGATCTTCCATGGGAAGCACATTTTATTGCCTGTATTTGCCAAGCGGAGTCACTTTATAGGATATTTTCTTTATTTATTTAACTTGGACCATAAATTGGAAGTCCAATATTTGATGGCATGTTTGTAGCTTATAGGTCTACGTACATCTGTGTGTATCTATATATCCTCATGTTTATTTTCAAATTCTATACTTTAGAATAGTTCCATAATGTTCTGCTCCTGAAGGACACTCGTCATCTGTCTGGAAGTTTGGTTCAAAAGTCATTACAAAAGTCCTCCATAACCTCACTCTGAACTTAGGAAGGGTGACTGCTTGGTTTGATGAATGAATTGCTTGTGGCTCTTAACAGTTTGTGCAAAGAAACATGAACAGGTGCTTAGCTGTGTAAACTATTTACCCTGTGTGGCATGGGGTTTAAGCTTCTAAACCCTGATTGCCTGGTGGAGCTCAGCTAGGTTCAGTATGGTCTTCTCTCTGGATGTTCAGCATCAATGGTTTAAGTGTCATCCTGTGCATGTAGAAGCGGAAGACTTATCCCTGCGTACTGTTTAACTAAGCATCTTGCTACTCTATTACTGGAGCACTGCCATTTTTTTTTTTAGTTGCCTCTTGGCGCTGGATTTTAATGTCAATGGTGACTCATCTTAGTTTAAATGTAGTTTATTTTAGCTCGTGTAAAGAAGGCCGTGCTCACTGGAGTTTCTGAAGAAGTTATTCTCCGGTTAGAGCTCCTTGTTCTCGTTAGCTATTGAGTACTGAGCACCTCAAAATGGTATAAGAAGAGTTTACTTCTACAGACCTTCAGTTCACAGCTACACTTTAAATTTGGGTTTCATAGATCTGAAACCAGGTCTTGAAATAAGCAAGTACCAAACAAATCAAACTGGCTTGACCATGGTTGGTGTATATTTTGATAAACACGGTAGCATACCTACATTCACAAACACAAACTGGCTTTGATTTACCTTGTTTAGACACAACAAACATCTTGATCCTTCTCTGTATGTATGTGTTCTACCAGCCCTGTTTTTTTAGCATGCAAAATAATTAGAATTTAAGTGGGAGATTATCAGAGGTTATAAAGATTAGTATTTATGTCAGTAAAATTGATGTTTTGTTAAGGCACTTCTAAGCAAATCATTCTAACCCTTCCAAGCCATGTGTTCTCTTGGCCCTGCTTTCTTCACATCTGTGTTTGATTTATTATTCGAAAAACACTGCGATTATGTCTGTAGCTGCCAAAGCGTGGCTTGGCCAGGCTCTCGCTCCCCCATCATTATAACAGTGTTGGTCAAAGTGCGACAAATGAGTGATTTTGGAATCCATGTAAATAACCAGGGTGCTGAAATGAGACGTGGTGTCTTCTTTCCACAGAACCGTCACATCATTTAAAATGAGTCCACTCCATCCTTAGTAAAAAGGTCAGATAAGCAACATTAACGACTTCCCACAAGCGATGTGTTGAGTCTATTATCCTGGAAAGTGCCAGTCGGCCATGGAACTGTCCAGGAGTGTCTGTGCCAGTGTAACAGAAATTAACCAGATTTATGATAAAAGGGCCCCTTCCTGTGAGAGGTGCGGTGTGTCTCTGGTTTGCTCGTCTAAAGGGCCCCTTGCTGTGAGAGGTACAGTGTGTCTCTGGTTTGCTCAGCCAAAGGGTCCCTTCCTGTGAGAGGTGCAGTGTGCCTCTGGTTTGCTTGGCTAAAGGGCCCCTTCCCGTGAGAAGTGCGGTGTGCCTCTGGTTTGCTCAGCTAAAGGGCCCCTTCCTGTGAGAGGTGCGGTGTGCCTCTGGTTTGCTTGGCTAAAGGGCCCCTTCCCGAGAGAGATGTGGTGTGCCTCTGGTTTGCTCGGCCAAAAGGCCCCTTCCTGCATTCAGACCATGCTTATTTAGCCTCTTGTCTTTGTGGAATTCCCCTCATCCGTGTTTTATTGGCTTTTCTGTTCCTTGCCGAAATCAGCTCCGAAATTACTTTGTGTGCCAACTTAGCCGATTTATGTAAGCTATTACTTGGCTCATACGTTGCCATGGCAACAGGACTGATAAAGCGCACCGAGAGACCAGAATGATAGATTACATGTTCATGCTGTGTCATATCCAATTAACTCAAATTGACTGTATACTACATTATGCCAGTCCTCTTAGAAAGATCAATCAATATGGACAAAATCCAGCAAGGCTCCCCCTCATTCTCCCCATCTGACGGCAGGAAGCTGAAACCGATCACGCTGCCATGATGTGTTCTCACAGCTAAAGAGGGCAGGTGCTGCATTGACACCATTCATACTTGGTCTATTCAGTCCAAGCCCTTCTAACGCTCCATTCATGCATAGCAAAACACCATCTGCTCCTGTTTTGCCTCAAGCAATCACAGCTGACCAAAAAAACTATGGCAACAGCTGTTGGGAAACAAAAGCCAAACAAGGGGGCCAGCGAGAGGGTAGATGCGAGTCCTGTGCAGAAAAAAATATATATATTTTAACTGGATGATGAAAACGGTATGCTTTTCAAAATCCTCGGAGAAAACAGATTCGAGGAAGCGTGGGGAAATTTGGTTTAAAGCATTTAGTTAGCTTGTCTGGGAGGAGCTTTAATCTTCTCTTCGCCAAGTTTGGTTAGATAAATACACTACATACAGGCTGCAATGGTTTCAGTCCATTGGTGGTGTAATGAATCAGTGACCAGCAAATGAACCAGAATGCTATCTTTGTCTTTGCAGTTAGTACCAGCACTCCATGACATCTAGTTAACTCAAAGACATGCAGTGAAGTCAGACTTAGCATACACACCTGTTTATGTATAATCTGCTTTAAAAAACGACGGTCAAACTGGCATCTAAAGCAAGCCAGAGTATTCCTCTGAATTTATTCTAAAGAATTTTTTGTAATAGCCGATATAATAACAATAGCAATTTAATATAAGAAATGGGCCCCGATTAAATTATGGGTACTATAACTCTTTTTATTAACTACTATGATCAACAAGAGTTTTCAAATGATGTGCATCCTTGGTGAATGAACTCTGATGATTGTTGAATGTATATTTTATTAATTCCAAAGTGGAAAAAAGCATTATAAAAGTTTAAAGATATAGTTTATATCTCCAGAAAATCAGACTAGTCTGTTCCTCAAGTCCTCATCTTTATGGGCTGCAGCATTTTCCAGCTCAGTTGCTCGTGTTAACAGTAGATGTCACTTACTTGCTTAACGAATGTGATGCCTCGGGTGGGGTCCAGGACTGAGGTACAGATTTCTTCCTGTAATCAAGGGATTACTTTACCGAATCTTTAAATGAGAAATGGCTGTCTGAAGGAGACTCAGCGCGAAGCGCCCTGTCTGTCTGCCACTCTGTGATGGGATTTGTCTCCTCACACCCCTGCAGCGTGTACTGTTGACCTGGGGCCAGAAGATGTGAGGTTTTGAGCAGCTTGCATGCCTTCAGACTGTAGCGGATTGAGGCCTCGTCACTGTTGTCATTCCTCCTGGGCACTAAAGCTGTAACAGCAAGGCAGCAGGGGCAAACACACTCGCAATCAGCCATCACTGGGGGGCACATTAGACCCACTCTTCAGCTGCCATGGAACTGGCAGTCTTCTCATTTGTTAAATAAAATGTTTCAAATCAAATACCACATATTTTGGAGTCACGTCTCATTGTTATTTTCATACTGTATCTGAAGCTTTTTGTCTTGAATTTCTGAAATCAAGTCCAGCATTTTTACTTAAATTTGTAATTGTTTTCTGAGTTTAGTTTAAGTCATGAGCCATTGGGGGAGTATGCACACCTTTTTGTGTGTTATTATTTTGAGCAATTCCTGTGCAAAATCCAGCCAGTTTGTGCAGTTTTGAGCTTGATGCAAAGGCTGTATTCATTATTCCCCTGCCAGGAGGATCGGCCTCTTGAAAAGAACAAGTGTGGGCTGTGTTTTTGTCAAAAGAGATTTAGTGCTTGACCCAAGAATTCAATGAGCACCCTGAGTGAGCCATTGTTTGTGTTCGCTCATTGTTTGTATATTACAGACAGAAGAGAGGCCCCAGATGGGGAGGGAGCACCAAGGGCGCAGGATTCTGCCTCATCCCCCACCCAGTCCTCAAAATCAGGCCTGTAGCCAGTCCACTGGGCTCTCCTTGACATTATATGTTTACACCAGAAATGCACCTACAAGCAGAGTCACACTGTGCCGCACCCAAAAGAGCCAATTCTCAAAGAGATCTCCATCTTTCCTCGGCAATAAATAAATAAACAACCAAACAAACATGGCCCTCAAGTGGGATCTAAGTGAAGAGACTCTCTGGTGCATGAGGCGAGTGTCCCGCATTAGCTGTAAGTCGAATGTAAGTCTTGCTTGTTTCACTTTGCCTTACTTCTTCAGATTAAAGGTGCACACTGCTCATTATTTTTATGTTTCCTGGGTGAAGGCACTGGAGGAGAATTGGCAAAAGTATGTGGTATTTGGAAATGATCATGACAGGGAAGTGTTGCTTCCACCTTATAGTGGGAGCATGCCGAGAAGGTCGGACTCCTTCTGAGGACATTCCCAATCCAGCGGGGCGCTATAATCCTTCCAGTGTGTCCTGGGTCTTCCGTGAAGCCTCAAAAGACATTCCCAGAAGAGCTCTCGTGAGAGCCTGCTCCACTACAGCTGGGTCCTCTCCATCTAAAGAAACAGAAGGTCTATTTGGTGATCCCTATGGAGAAACCTCATTTTGACTCCCTGTACTCAGCACTTTGTTCTCTGGGATATTACCCACAGTTTATAATGACAAGTGAGAATAGGGGGGTAGACTGACCAGGAAACCGTGAGCCTCTTGCCTCACCACCGTTGACCTCTTTGGTGTTCACCAAACTGCAGTCAGTCCACCAGTCATTCTCAGTCACGCATGAACAGGATCCCAAGGTCCTTCAACTTCTTCAGTAAGGATAGCTCTGCCCCCTTCACCTGAAAGGAGCCATTTACTCTTTTCTGGGAGAGTACCATGGCCTTGGCCTTACAGGTGTCACTCTTATTCCCGCTGCTTCACACTCAGCATCAAATCACATACAAGCATCCTGACTGGCTGAGGCCGAAGTCTCGATTTCCTGCCTCCTGTACTGCCATCCCTTCCTGCCATGGCTGTGCCTTGATATCATTTTCAGAAAAATCGCAAACAGGAGAGGAAACGAGACACACACGCACCCTAAATGGCTTCACTTTTCTGCTGAGGATGTGAACATAACTAATACTGTAATCATGCAGGGACTGAATAACATGTAGTAACACCCCGAGTACCTACAATGTCCCTGCAGCACTCTCCTCATTATCACTGCCCTTCTGCAAATCCGTTTGCAGACTGTTAGTGTGTTCACATGAACCATCACACAGCTGTGTGAATCCACTGTTCTCTGGCCAGGAGAGAATTGACATTATTCCTCCTGAATCCCAGGTTCAACCATTGGGTGGAGTCTCAACTTGAGTAGTTTCCTACAGAGGCTGAGAAGTGTCATCCCTTGGAACCTTTTGGTTCTTCCAGGAGACTTTTGTGCAAGTCTTTCTTCAGTTGGCCAGCGTATCTCGTCGCAGGTGCCCACCAGCAGGTCTTAGGATTACCACAGTGCTAGGCACCAACTGCTTTCTGGCGACAGCTCTTTGTAAATGTTCCAGCAGGTGAGGCACTGAATTTAATCCACTCAAATTCAATGTTCCTGACCTCACTCAGCATATGGAAGACATTTTTCCAGAGGTGTGAGTTGAATTTCACACACAAGCTTCAGCCCAGTGTTTCCAGTAAACCTGGATGATTGTCTGGATCATTCTGGTCCATCCCCATACCTTTTGGGTTAGGGTCTTCCAAGCATCCTTGTGTTCTAACATAGTGTTTGTTATGGATAATGGCTTGCACAGAAGTCCAGTACCAATTTACTATCTAATTTATATGAAGGAGATCCCCTTCAGATATCAGCATTATTCCCCATGTGAGTATTGAGGTCTCCAGTTGGGACCTCTGAGTCTGTAGGCAGTACCCTTCCACGTGCCACACATGCATTCTCCCTGGGTACTCCTGAAATGCTCTTTTCCTCTTTGTAACTCATAACCGTGTAAACACAGCCCACTTGGACACTGAGAAAACTCCAGCTTCTCAGCTCTCAGCACCAAATTCTGAGTATCTTCACACACTTTTCAGACCTTTCCCCAACAGCAATAGATTAGGAAAGACTCCACCCCTTAGAGCCAGTGTGTGGCAGTAAGGCCAGCTATATGTAGCTGAGTCCTCTCTATCGCCCAAACTGACTCAGGCTCCTTCCTCAACAGATAGGTAGTGTTCCACATTGGCAGTGTCCAGTGCCAAGGTCAATCCCATTCATGCCCACCACAGAAATGGCACTGTACCTGACCCCCACCTTTCATTCTGTGAGTGGTGAGCCCACAAATTGACTCCAAATAGCTGCTTTTGGGTAAACCCAGCTGGGTTATATTTGTGGCCTGTGGCCACTAGGTACCCACCAGGGAGATCCACCCCCAGGCCTGGTGACAGGCGAGGGTCTTGGACAGGGAACACTTGCTCTACTAGGTACCATTTCATTGGAGGTCTTTGTGGTTTGTTGAACTGTTTTTGTCTGATGACAGAGCAGGTTGATAAGGCACACAAACTCTCCACCTCACTGAAGTCATGATCTCCAGATGGAACTCAGTTTTGTGATAGGAGAATAAATCAGGGGAGGCCCCCGGCTTTTCTGAAATTTCATTGATGGCATCTGCACCTGAAGGTCAGGAAGTAGAGGTGATGGTCTGAGCTATGGAAACTGGATGATTCTTTGCTGCACTGTCGTAAATCTCGAGATCCTTTTAAAGCACATTTCACATTAAGATGTGAGAGGCGACAAATCTAATTCAACTAGACAGCTGAATATGAGAGTTTGTATCGACCTTTAGTATAGCTATTAGAACCAGAGAGCTTATGTATTGTTTCGCAACATGAACTGCATTAAAAAGTAAATGGATGTGCTTTTTGAAAAGGTCAACATTTTTTTCTTTTCCTTAAATTACTTTTTGTCAATGACTGTAACATTGGAAAAGTGGAGCTGAAGAAATCTGTCCTCCTCATAGACGAGCTTACCGAAGACAAAAACCATGTATTTTCCAGAAAGCAAATGACACTAAATCTATTATTTTACTTGTATTTTTGTTTATAACTGCAGCATGACATTGGCCTGTTCTTGCTATAACACACAAGTTAATACAAATTAAGATAATTGTGTGCTTTTTTTTTCCACTTTGCATGTAAATCTGTCACAAATGAAGAGAAGTAACATGCAGCCTTGTCTGTTTCTTTCTCCTAGGTGCTCAGCTTGGTTGAGAGGAGAAGAGGTGGCTGTTTATTCATCTCCCGTGCTATAATCCCGACTGAAATGCCAGTGCAGACACAAGATGGGATTTGAAAACTCTATTGTTTGTGTTTGTGGCAAAGTTGATGTCTGAATGCGTAATCCTCCATTTGCATTCGCTTCTTTTCAATTTCAATGTCTGAAAACCATCAAACCCAGTTTGAGGCCAATGAATGGAAATTCTGAAGAGCTGTTCTTTTAAATCATCAGTCAAATGGAAATTCTGAAGAGCTGTTCTTTAAAATCATTTTTTAAAGACACGGCCACCTGCAACAGGAACATGCTGACTAATAAGAAAATAAATTCTTACAAATTCAGAATTGTTTTAGTGTCTTAGCCTCACTGTAAATGTTTACCTAATTGCAAACATTTTCTGTGCACTAATATATTTTATTAGATTGAGATCAGCGGATAAAAACTTGATTTATGTTGAAGGAATTTATTTATTAACCTATCATTATACATTGATAATAAAGATGTAATTGTATTATTTATTGGCAGAATCATATTATGGGGTATTTTCAGTAATGTCTCCCATCTCGAGTGATATTTTATGCTTCATATAAAGGGATATAAAAGTGTTTTATTCAATGGCATAGCCAATGCTAATTAGTGCAGTGCCAAGTCTGAACTGGCCCACAGTTGTACTGCCCATTTGCACCTGGAGACCACGACCTTGTCAGTCTCTATAGGAATCCTCAATACTCATTGACCTTCTCCATTTTTCTGCCTTGTAATCATGGTGGTATCAATGAAAGAGCCCACCTTAATAGAATATTGTGACAGATCCAGTCACAGAGTTGATTTCAGGTTGCCTGCATTTTGATTGTTATTTAGAATGCCATTTATCATGCTCATGCCCTGCTGAAAAGTAATAAACTAATGTTAAATTGCCTGTTGTCAATGTGGATGCTGTAAATAGTAAAGTCTCTGGATATATCAGCTCTGTAGATGAGGTTATGTATTACTTATGCTGAGAAACCAAGTGAAGCTACTGACGCATTTGTATTCATTGTTTTTTGCAGGAAGTCTTATGGGATTAAAAACAAACATCGAGATCGGGATATGGTGTTCTACGGTGGACTGGAGTCTCAGAAGGAACAGGCATCCATGCTCATCTCAAGCTTCCATGGAAAGCCTCGTGATTGCACCAGTCTGAATCAGGTAAGCAGGTGTTGGTCCTGGATGGATTTATGGGTGAATGATGTGGCATTGACTGATGTTTGGGTGGCCACCTGTTTGTATTTCAGGGCTCAAAAATGTCCTGCGACGTATAAAATATACGCTAAGAGATGCCAAGCATAAAAACAGAATTTACCTGCTATTTTAAACACAGGAACATCTGTAAATATCTAAAGCCGGAAATGCTGTGAACTTGTGTGAAGCATTAAACTAAATTTAATCTAAAATAGAAAAGTGCTGTCCTTTTAAAACCGTACATCTATTTAAATCACAATTGCACACAGAATAATGCATTTCTCATATGAATTATCTCAACTGGCACATCTTAATTGCAATCTAATGTGTGGCAGTAATAATTTCAATGCATTTCTCTATGCAGAGAAAAATTATTGATGGTATAAACTAATGTGAGGATTTAAAAAGTGACCTTCACTTTATCAATATGATTGTTTTTTTTTTTGTTTTGTTTTTTTTTTCCCCAGATGTATTGATACGACACATTTTATCAAGCTTATTTTCTTCATTTTAACCTCTGTTTTCATTTCTATTTTCTCTGTAATAACACTTCAGATAAGACTGGGCCTCAGGCAGAGATGTCTAGTGAGAAAATTAAATTAGGTTTTTCCAACATTTGAGATGACTGCCTGCTCCTGTCCAAAGTGTTGTAATGGAGCCTTGAATGGTAGCTTTATATAGACCCCGTGTGCTGACTTTTAAAGAGTTTTTCCTTCACATGGTGAAAGATGAGGTTTGGGCCAGGAAATTTATGCTTAGAGCTATTTATCTTACCAGAAAGTGCACATTTGCTTAGGAAAGAAAAACACAGTTTGACATTAGAATATATACAATTAATCAGTAACACAACAAAAAGAAACAATATTGTCTCCTTTTATCCAAGAAAGTATCTTTCTGGGTGGCTATCAGAACTGAGCTTTAATTCCCAAACCCTTTCCTTGGGAGAACACCAGCCACTGCATTTCTTAGTTAAATTGCACAACCAGCTCTCTCTATCTTGATTAGTTAACGAGGTATTGATTAGCCTAACAAAGCGTGATAGCGGTAAAGTCCAACAAAAGTCTGGCTATAACGGTTGGTGCCTGCGAAGTCTGACTGCCATAATATTTTATTTTTAAACCACTGTTGACATAATTCATAGCAACGAAGGACACTTTCATAGTTCACTTTTTTCTGGAACAAATCTGGCTTGTTTTTGGATACTTTTAGTGATGCAATAGTTGTGGGTCTTGGTCTGAAAGTCTGCTTCAAGTTAAGAAGAAAGTTATTGATTTTCTCCTAAGAAGTCTCCCTGTTCAAGTAAGTGCTTTATAATTTATATTCTAGTTTATATCCCTAAGTAATGAGAGGTCTCTTGGCAAAACGCTGTTCTTGTGACATGTTAATGTTCTCTTTGGGGTCATTTCTTGTTATTTTAACATTCCATTTAACAAGATGGAACATGAGTATCCTATATGTTACCATTAATAGGTTC
Source organism: Gymnarchus niloticus (assembly GCA_009936485.2). Classification (NCBI taxonomy): domain Eukaryota; kingdom Metazoa; phylum Chordata; class Actinopteri; order Osteoglossiformes; family Gymnarchidae; genus Gymnarchus; species Gymnarchus niloticus. The sequence continues at coordinate 760,340 of JAACJT020000016.1, read as the reverse complement.
TCTGCTATTTCAGTACCGTATGCTGGGCTTCACACTTACTGCAGTGTATTTATGGGGTGTTTGTGGTCTGTTGTACATTGATTCTTTTACAGGGTGCACATTCTGATGTGATGAGTCATCCATTTTCCTTTCTCTTTAAAGGATTATATATGGGCTTTATAATAATCACCCCCCCCCCAAAAAAAAAAAAAATGTTGTGTTATTTGCCCAAATGTTGCCCTTCCTGCCCTCAACATTATACTCATACCTTCATGTGTAACACCTTTCATAATGAAAGGATCTGTTTTCACTTATTTGACATCTTGCGCTTGCATATTTGTTGGGATGTCTGTCATGCACGTTCCAAAAGAAATGAAGCCCCCTCTGAATCCCACTTGGCCATCTTCATACTTCCCAGAATGAAAGGTACGAGACCCCACTCCTTCATCATTCTTCCTCTGCTCATTTGGCTATGGTGTGACATTTCATTACCCGTTTAAGGCATTTGAATTAAAGTGGAATATGAAAACTGAACGGCTCGTGCTTCTGAAATGTCAGCAGGGAAGCTGATGGGTAGAGAAACCCAGGAGAGAAGTACTAGATTGAAGCTGTTGTGCGGGAAGGTGGACATTGCTAGGACATGTGCTGAAATGAGGGCCACGTAGACGGATTTGACTCGCAGCACAGTTGCTAGTGCTGAAACCCTTCACAGCTTCAGGGTCTGGGGCTTCACCTTCTGTTCTGCTCCTGTAGACTTCTTGTTCTCTACACGCTTGGGGATTATGAAAGTATGCTCTGCAGGTCAAGTGCGAGTTGGTGTGTGTATGTGCCAGGCTAGCCTAACATCTGGCGTCGTCCCACTGTAAGCGAATCTTCAGATCACATGGCCTGGGTTACTGCCTGCCTCAAGGGCCATTCCACCTGAATGGCTGTGACGCTGACTGGAAAACGAGTGGTTGGTCTAATCTGCTCCCCAGACACTGTGTATACCTGAAACAGTTCAATGGCATGGCCAGGGACTGAAGTGTCAGTGTAATCCGAGGTTCCCTGCAGCCTTTGTATACTGGCTGGACCAGCCATGGTCATGTACAGTAGTGGACGTGCATGTTCATTAAAGTCTGTATGGGCTGAAAGTATATTTCACATCAGGTGGCGCACCGGTCCTTTCAGGTAATAGTCTGCTCTTTAAAAACCAGCCTACATTCCTCACACTTTAGTGCCTCCGTCCTGCTGAGAGATGGGTTGGATCAACAACATTCTGGATGGCTTGTCAAGTCACAGAGTGGTGATGGACACGATGCAAAGCCAGGTCAGACCTTGGCTTCGCTTGCCTATGGTGGAGTTTACAGGCCATCGCAAAGTCTGCCATGTTTCACAGGAGACAGGTTAATGTTTTTCACAGAGTAGATCACTTTTATTCATCAGAATGTTCCATGCCTTCAATAATGCAATCTATCCAGTCATTGGGGGGGCAAAAAAATTTTGACTTGTCTTGAAGTAAAATTATCCTGTGCAAATTTGCATGTAAATATCTTGATTATAATATGCTGTTGTACAAATTCTATATAATATATCGCAATGGCTGCCAGCAGGAGTCTGAGCACTTCTCAGCTGTGGAAGCAAAAACTCACCTAAGATTAGAACACATACAGCAACAAGCATAAGGGTAAACTTAAAGACCTTTGTTCTCCTTGTGTAAACACCATGAAATTATAGCTGTAATGTTTGTTTGCTTGATATTCACGTGTGAGAAAAAGTAATTAATTAATGAGGCCTAATTACAGGATGACACAGGGATAAAAAGTATTGCACATAGAAAAAATTAAAACCTTTGTCATTAATTAACTTTTTTTAATGTAAATGACCAACAAAAGCAGGTTTTTGTTCTGGAATTACAAGCTGTTGCACACACCACATTGTAGACCAAAGGCTGCATTTAAGTCTCCTTGCCTGTTCCTTTTATGGTCTGTGTGACTTCACCATTGAGCTATGTCCAAAGCTACTTAGAGGTGTTTTCACCCTAGGATCATGACATCCTGTCTTTCTTCTGGCTGTTATCCGTTTCTGTTGTGAAGTCATTCGCTGTTATTCACACAATACAGGCTAGCTGAGACAGTGTTATCAGTCTGCAGTGGTAACTAGATAAAAGAAAAACAAATCATAATGATAGAGAATCAATGGATAATGAAGTTTTCTCTTGGATAACCACTGAGATAACGATAGATTTTCCACATTAGCGGTGACCTATGCTTATGTCCTGTTTTGATACTTATAGCTTCATGTCATTTGGCTGGAAAATAAGACGTACAAAAGCATCTTAGACTGCAAAATTTAAAAAGGACCAAAACGGCCTGTGTGCTGAATGTTAGCACCAGCATATCGAACTGGGGACCTGTCCTGAACCACATTGGCTGGCCCATAAACCCATAGGGGACGCCATAAAAACTCAATTGCTTTACCCTCTGACGTTAGCGAGTAGTATCTACCAAGCTTTGGTTTTGATGTCAGCATCATGCTTAACACTGCTGCTGTAATTATGCTCTCAAGCCTCCCAGGTAATGTAGTAGGTGAACCCACATCCAGCAGGTCCTGTGGGATCTCTAGTTCAGCAGCTAGTGATCTCTTCATGATGTCCTTGACGCTCTCCGGGGTTCACTGCAGTTTCACGTCCTGGGCATCTATGAGCCTGCCTCTCAGCACTGCCAGTCTTTAACCTTCATTACAGGCCGTTTCTTCTTTCTGATCCAGTCTTGAATTCTTCCTGAGCTCGAGCTGTTCCTGCTCGACGTTAACGAGACTGGTGGCCCCAGCAGTGAGGCTGCTGCCACGCCCACTTTCTCACCTTCAGCTTCTGTTATGGTGTAGGTTCCTGCTGTTCTGCTGTCTACACGCTTCTGCTTAGCCTTGCTGTAGCACTGCTAGCTGATAAAACACGTCTGTCTATGACACCCGAAATGATAGCCTCAAAATCCAGTTTGCATATTGAAAATAATCTTATGGTAGGGCGAATCTTTGTTAATAGCATATATTCCATAGCAGTAAATGGCAGCTGTCCTGTCAGATCTTTACATTCTTCCCTATATTAGCTCTTAGCTCTCTCTTTCTGTTGAATATTCTTCTGACACCATTTATCTTTCTCTCCATCGGTGGTGCCTTAGGTAGAGAGATGGTGTGGCAGGTAAGTTCACTGAAGCGAGTATGCGGTTTGCTCATACGGTACAGTGCAGGTGATGTTGTGAACCGCAGCACGAAGGCTGCATGCTGTAATGGCTGTCAGCAGAGTCAAGTACACATGGGATTCCATTCCTTTTTATCTGAGAGGCCAGAAAGACAGAAGGAAGGGGCACTCTGGGGGGGTGCCACAAAAACACAGCCCCTCAGAAAGACAGAAGTTATGTACAATATAGGCCATTTAAGATACACCCTTAAAAAAATAAATTTTTTGTGTTTTTTTTTTGTTTTTTTTTTAAATCACCCCAGTTTATTGAAGCACATGCTTTTGTAAACCAAAGGAAAATTGCTTGCAATGTTGCTGGAAGTAATATATACAATTTTTTTTAAGAAAAAGCTGAACATATTTATGCAAACCTGACATAAGAATCAATTGGACCATTCCATTATGTTAATATCAACACTCATTAAAACAATCAAAACATTTAATGCCTTTTACTTCCAATTGCATGTAGATTTGCTTATTCATAAGTTTAAAATATCTTTGCTTTTAATGTAAATGGACAAAAAGGTCCTCAGAGTTTGAGTGAACTGTTTCACTGGGCTGGTTGTTTTCTTCATTAGTGAACATATTTTTGTGATAAGCCTCGTTAAAAGCTCCAGAGACTTCATCTGGCCAGATGACTGCAAATAAACAACAAGCCCCATTGTCCAGGCTCAGGGTTTAATGAGAACAGCCTGTTAGGTCCAACTTAGGTCAGCAATCCACTCAGAGACTGAAAACATGCGCGAGTCAGATTCGAAAATGAGGGAAGAAATACAATTAGCTTTGTGAACAGTTGTCAGAATTTCGACATGCAAACCTTTCAACACTTAGTATTTGGCAAAATTTTAATATTCAGTGATGATGCTCAGTCTTGTTTCCAGCCATGTTTTAAATATGTATTCTAATACTTTATGGAAAGTCTTATTATTCTTGTGCTTTGAGTATACAGAGAGCTGAACAGGAGGTAGAAAGGGAACACGATCATACTTCATTAAGCCCTTAAAAAAATAAGGAACTGTATTCATCACCGGGAAAAAAAATCAGATTCTCTTCAATAATCATCTATAGACAGCTAAATCCAGAAATTTGCCAATCTGATAGACTGCTATCACACATTTCTGGATTTATCAATGATTATCTATGCTACAAATGCATGATACACTCCATGTGTTAAAATTCTTTTTAAATTCTGACATTTGGCGACATCAAATCTTCAGTGGGCCATTCTGTTGTACCCTAGAGCAAGTTATGTAACGTAAATCCCAGTGGACTGTGCTTTGAGTTGATTCTCCCATTTGATTTTGTGTAACAGAGTTTTAAACAAGCTGCTCATGTCACATGCACCCTTATTGCAAATTGGTCAGGCTGCGTGCTGAGAGTGTCCTTAAGAAAGTCCAATGGAGCCTGTCCTCTCTGCATTCAAGCTGCCAGTTGCTCAATGTAAGTGCAATAGTTCTGAATGCAGATCATTTTTACTGTCTCGTGTGGTCTTTCATTCCCTGAGAGAGAGAGATCCTGTGTTATACAGCACACTTGGGTTTCTGCAATGAAATGTATCACTGTACACTCAAGCTGGAGAAATAATGCTTCTCTCCTATGGTTTTTCTGTAAATGTATCCATTTTTTAAATAGCTCCTTTAATCCTAAGAGATGCCCGTGATCACTCCATAAAAAGGCATCTCACATTCTGCTTGTCACTGTTACATTTCCTTTACAAGGTTACATTATGTTGGTTGTTGTCCAATAATTAATTAAAATCCCGACAAACATGAGCAAATTGTCCAGTGTTTTATGATGGAAAACAATACTAATGGGGCTGTAGTTTATAATAAACAGGATTGCTGTTCTATTTTTGTTTGTGATCTGTTAGACATGTTTTCTGCCTATACCAGGTGTTGGTAGCTAATGTGTATCTTTCTAAAAAATGCATAATGGTGACAAATTCCTGGCTATATGTCAGCTCATAGTCAGGATTGATTTTCGTTTTGCTATCTGCTGCTATTTTCTTTTTCCTCCTGCTTTTTGCCGTTTGCTTTCTTAACATTTATTTGCTATCACCACAGATTCCACATACACCCTGATTGCAAGCTAGTGAATAATGCAGCATTTGCCCCTTTTTTTTTTTTCTTTGGTTCTAAGTAATGGCTACAGCCTTGCAGTAACTATAGGTTTAAACATCATGCTTATTTATTACCAATTCTGTTTCCTAGTCTTTATTTATTGCGGTCTTCTGTGTGGAGCTTAAATTCTGTATGTGTTGGCGCTCCAATTCTAAACAAAAGCAAACAGACATTTTCTTTATCCTTGTTGCTGTATTCTCTCTGGACTAGAAGCAACTGTGGAGATGGGGATAAACATGTTCATTCAAGGCGATTTCGATGATCCTCGCTTTTGAACAGCATGGTCTTATTATCGTTCCTGCTGTATCCAGTTCTCTTAAATGATTTATATTTAGACTTTCCCCTTCTCTGGTTACAGAATCCTTATTAGGTTAATAATGTGCTTGGCAGAAAGCCTATTTCTTTGAGAGCCTGTGTGTGTGTTTCTATTTGAGAAACACACTAAAGTGCGGATAGTACAGTTTTGGTTCCCAGTTGGTGTTTCCCTTTTGAAATGGTTGAAAATCCAAGAAATGTGGATGGATGAGGAATCTGGCAGATGTTTTAAATTCCAGATGAACACCTCTCCTTAGGCTGGGGTACACGATGACGGCCAGAATATGACTTATTGTTTTCATGAACGCATGTTTCCAACAGAAAGCTGCGCTTCATAATGACTCTGCCACTTTCCAGAAAGCCTGGGCATCATGGGAGACAGGAAACCCTGGTGAGCTGCAGGTGTACCTGGCATGTCTTTGAATGTTAGGCCTCACAAAAGCGAGCGACGGCGTGGCTGTGTGAGGACAGCGGGTCCGTGCTGTCAGCTCATCAGCAACTAAATCGGATGAATCTTGGAATAGCAGCTCGTCATCGCTCCTTGTCTTGTCATGTTACTGTACACTGGACTGAAGACCAGTAGGAGATCAGTGATAAAGCAACACTGCTCTGAATAGAATCCGCCTTCGTTCTGAATTTGCTGTGCATTAATGTACATGACTGCCCTAATAATATAACAGTAGACCACTGTATATTGGTCTGATTTAGGTGAGCTGTTTGAAGTGATTGTATATTCTATTAACAATGCTGTCTTTTCACTGTTAAATTCTGCCTCCCTAACCACTGAGGTCTGAATCTCACTTCCTATATTTCACTGCTTCATTGTCCTCTGAGCAACAGGTGGCTTATGTCCTTGGCTGAGGCCTTTGCTCAGTGTGAATTTGAGACGCTGGGGCATCTGCAGAGCACAGGCAGGAACAATCGGAGCGCCTCAAGAAGGCCCACGTTCTGCAACTTGAATCTACATGTGCTTTTGTAGCTCTGCACTCGTGCGGCTCCCTAGAAAAGGTTACTTACCAATTACTTTGTGCAGAAGCATGGTTTTGTGTTTCCTGAAAAACCATTTCAGTGCTAACAAAAATTCGTGCTATCAAAATCTATAAAGAAACGCAATCATTTTCCATGTGTGCCATTCATATTTTCAGTATTTAGAAAGATATTTGCATCGTTTATCATGGCTGAGAACCGTTTCAGTAGCTTCTCATTAATAGCAGGTTGTATAGAGGAATTACTTGTGTGTGAATATGAACCCAACACACAGTGTGCACTGAATGCTGTGTGAGCCAGAGAAACAGTGGGGATTGCCAGCTTTCTGAAGCTCAGCAAAGCTTATCTGGCCCATTAAGCCAGGTTTCACTGCATGCAGTGAAACTATACGTAATGAGCAGAGCTACCTCGAGTCCCAGTGACTCATTGTGACAGTCACCAGTGTATCCTATATGAAATATTACCTTCTCCCCCCCCCTCCTTTAGACCTCTGAATCTAGGCCAGGTATTATATTATTAGGGGTTTAATTGAGGAATCAACCTTAAATAATAAATAAAATGTCATATTGGCTTCATCTTTTTTAAAATAGATATTGTCTTCATTACTGGTAGACCTTTTAAAGCACCTGTTAAAATAACCTAGATATTTGGGATTCATGTCTGCATGCAGCGCTGCCCTGCTTCAAAGGGTAATTCCACTTGAAAAATGGTACTAAATGTAGACAATGCAGAATGTATTTCTCGTACTATACGCTGAGAGTCCGCACATTCTAATGTGATGGCGGTATTTTATTCCCGTGTGGGACTTCCAGTGATGCAGATATAATTTGTCAATTCTTACACAGAGATTATTCATGTGTAGTTGACCTTCAATATGTCTATGGCACCACATAGCATACTTCAACATGAAATCAGATAACTGGTATATGGAACATTTTTACTGGTCCATATACAAACCCAGCTTGAAGTCATTTACCCGCTGCTAATTTGCTTTTCACTATCCATCAAAAGTAGCTATATTCCCTAAATGACAGGTCTCTGTCTAAAATATGCTCAGTGCGGATGTTTCATTCTTATCGTATGCACTTACAGACGCACTTGCCGTTTATCACACACCAGGGACATCACTAGGCCAAAATTTGCGTTTACCCCTCCAAAAAAAAATTAAAAAAATTCACATTCATTTACTTAAAATAGTCTGTGCTGCCCAATTCATTTTTGCCCCACTAAAATATACTGCTCAAAAAAATTAAAGGAACACTTTGAAAACACATCAGATCTCAATGGGAAGAAAAATCATACTGGATATCTATACTGGTATGGACTGGGTAATGTGTTAGGAATGAAAGGATGCCACATTGTTTGATGGAAATGAAAATCATCAACCTACAGATGGCTGAATTCAAAGACACCCCAAAAATCAAAGTG
>JAACJT020000016.1:721017-749317 GCA_009936485.2 Gymnarchus niloticus | reverse complement strand
ATCCCAGAAGTTTAATTGACTTGATGCTATACTCTGATTAAAAAGTGTTCCTTTAATTTTTTTGAGCAGTGTATATTTAAAACCTGACATGGTGTCTCCAAATTAAGATGAGTCTTAAAAGCAGGCATAAGGACCTGGGGGAAGTGACAAGCTGGCAAGTTGACACTGCGTTAATCAAGTGTTTCATTTGGTTAGAATTACAAATATTACAAGGCAGAATGTCGGATTTCAGTCGCAATCCCGGGTAACTGCATAGAGCACGTAAGGCCAAGAGCCAAATTGCAAGTAGCTACAGAATGAAGCTAATTACCAAGATGAAATGTGATTTTTGACTAGTTCTTGTATTTTAAGCTATCGAATTGTTACCCGGTTTTTCCTCCTTTTCTCACTCTAGTATTAATACTACACTAGAGCTAGTTAGCTGACCTGAGCATTGAGACGCTATTTTAGCCTAAGCGGGAATTAAAAAGCTTTACAGCCAGTGAGTGTAAAAAAACGGAGGAGACAATAACGTTATCGTTATTGAACTGAACCAGTCATGAAACAATGGCTACTATATTTTATAATCAGTGGTAATTCCTCGTGCTGTTGATCACAATGTAGGGTTAGTTTTATAACTTATCCATATTACAACTCATAAATCATTTTGAGTGAGCGATATTAGACCTGTCTATGACATTCACTTACGAGTGAATACTGTATATACTTGTATAACCTGCTGTACACCAACAAAATAGCCAAATTCCTTTCTAAGCCCCAAAAGGGCTTAGCCTCCCTATCCATAAGTCTAGTGACGGCCCTGCGTTAGGAAAACATCTTGTAACTATGCGTTTGGCTGCTGTGTGAGCACCGTTGGACTGTGATTGGCTTTTAAAAAATGCCGGATTTATCTGGGGCCCATGGTACACTAACAAACAATCTTTACTTTATCCCCTATTTACAAACACTGATTAGCAAGGTGTTTTTCACCCTCGGAATGGCCCCTGACTAAACTTTTATCCATGAATGTTATTAGTGGGTAAAACTGTGAGTGAACACTAACAACTATTTTACAAATTACTCATGGTGAGTAAAAAACACTGTTACAATGCAGCAGACTTTCTGTTGTTGCCTTCATGATGGTAGTAAGAAGAGCTACTCTTTGTGCCAAAATCCTCTGTCAAACAAGCAGCAAATTTCCTCACATCTGATCATATGAGCCAGCAGTCGGCTTCCTTACAGCAGCTGAAGGGTGTTTATGATGGGATGCCAGTGAAAGTCATTCTAGCTGACTGGCACGATAGTAAAGTGGAGAACATTTGTGTTTGGTTTAATTTAGCAAGATGTCCCCTATGCAGGCTTTCTGCCATCTGTTTTCTATTTCAGCAGCTGCATGCTTATAATTGCAACAAGATAACTGCATCAGTGATGCATTAGATATGCAATTTAAGTAGGACAAGAGGAACCCTCATACTTATGAAGTGTCCTGAGAGTTGAGACTCAATTGCCTTGTGATAGCAAGAAAGTACCAATACAGTAGATGGAGTGATGAATTAATTAGAGCCATCAGTGCTAAGTGATAAACATTTCCCATTAAAATTTAGTGTGATAACATTCTTAATGGCCATTTCTTTCCTTTTATGCTGCAGTTGTTTAGATATCTACCTCTGTTCTCAGTATGTAGCCATTTCACTTGTCGAGCAATTGTTCTACACACAATAATTGTCAAAGAAAGCTTTCTAGCCTCTCCCTGTGCCTTTACATCAAGACGAGAATCATCATGGGGTGCTCAGTTTAGCATTTCGGCATTGTGATGGTCGTTTTCATTGGGAAATTACTTGCCACTGGCTTGGTATGCATTACGTCCAGTTAACACTGGGCGTTCATATGGAATACAGCACAAGATATACAATATGAAGTTTCCGGTCACCATAAGGATCTGCTCGTGTATCTGCACTGTACACCTCTTCAGAAAACCCTCAGGAGAATGAAGATGATGGGCCTTCCTCGGGTTGCTAGTACTGTAAGCCTTTGCTAATTATAGAAGAAGCCTAGCATTATTATCCTGAATAAAACAATGTTTATAGAATATCGTTTTATCACTTATAGTATTTATGCGTCATCTGCTGTTCTCCAAAGCTTGTCTAGGACCAACGGTGCAGGCTCTTTGAAGTTGAAGCCTGCATACTCAGCCATCCTTACTTGGACAGTGTGATTATTTGAACACCTGCCATGAACAGCCATCTTCCATCACCATGGATATTCTGCTTGGCAACATGCTCGATTGTTTTCTGCACCCGTGGGTACATGTCCATGTTTAATACTATGCTGTCCAAGCAATTTGCACATTGTAGATAAACACCCTGGGTCCTATTTACTAAGGTGGCATAGGTTCTCCGCAGCGTGAACAAGGTAATAAGAAAAAAATGCATTTTCTCCACATTTGTCTTTGTACCACGTGAATGCCTTTAAAAATGGAAAAAGAAACAGGGATATGGGGCGGTAATGCCGGGTTGTGTAAAATGCCAAATATAGCCACGTGGTAAATGTGTATATTTTTAAGGGTTAAACTCAACCTGGATGTGACCGCTTTAATCCACATGCTTTAAATGAGACCACAGGCCATATTACTGTCTCCAGGATCTGGGTGCCTTTGATAAATGGTAGTTTATTTCAAACTTTCCTGGATTGGGTTTTTTTTTTTTTTAAATTCATTGGGGATGAATTTTAATACGATGGTCAGCTGTTGCTTTGTGTTTGAAAATCCCCCTTCCCCCTTGGTACTTTGACCCATGTGATTCGGCCGGGTAATTCCATGCTGCTCTCATCATCATTCTGCCCTTTCGGCGCTTCCGTTAAACCAATGGGAGCCCTGATCTCACACATACTGTATAGTGGCCCATTTTAGCCCAGCCCAACTGTCAAGGCTGCCTGTTCCTTTGATTGAAGGTAATAAATAGATTTAACCTTGTAATAATAATGGAGGTCATTTTGTTGTTAAACATTTTCAAGGGAAAGATTATGTCACTAATGCATTTTTATTTTCTGAGTGCTGAAATGAAAGGAAGAGCCAGGAGCAGATTTTCTGTGATATTCCATCCACTTCTGCTTTCTCTTTAATTTCCTTAATTACATCCTGCTCTCCATTAAAAGTCAATCATCTTACTGGGGAGATTGCATCAAACTCCTTGGAGCAGACGTAGCTCAAGGAACGGGGAAATGTTTTGATAGGTCTGTTTTGATTTTAGTTTAATTCTAAATCCTTACTTCCATGTTGGCAGAAGTGCAAGGCTCAATGTTTCATATGTAGTGATAAAGACAGAGGAATACAGTTTATTGAATAATGTCTGTAATATTAAATCAGGTTGTTTATTGTCCCCAACTGAGCAACGTTTTTCATGGTGTTTATTTACTGTTTTTGGATATGTTTTTAAATATTATTGAACAGCGTTCTCTAGCGGTGTCTGGAACTGATGTGGTATAGGTGCGGCTAGTTGGTGTAATTATCTACAATCACCTAAGGTAGGCTTACCTGAAACAGAAAGGAAAGAATTAATGTTTTTACTTGTATTAGCTGTTCTAGTTCCATTTTATTGAATATATTTAAAAATTGTATGGTTTTAGACTTGAAACAATCATCATGCCTGAAAGTCACTAAAATGTGTGGTGGTTTTTTTTTTTTTCTTTTTTTAAAATCTGGATGATTTGGGAATGATTTTGAGCACATGAATAGACAGAAATAAACATTTCTTTGGGAAATCTTAAGATTATAATGTAAGAATTCTTTTTGGGTATTTATGAAACTGATATCAGAATCATTTTGGATGAAATTTACTTATTTATTTGAATGTTAAAATCCAGAAAATTATAGTTTTATTGAATCATGGGTTTTTTTTATATCTGTACTTCTCATTTCAGCAGAAACCATAGTCCAAGGCCACGCCTAGATCCGTATATTTTATTTTTGTTTATTCGGTTGACCAGCACTTTGATAGCACTGATTGAGCTGATATTTGTTGTAACTAATCTTATACACCTAAAGACTAGCACACTTTGTTTTTAACATTAGTCTAAGACACAGTATACTACATTGAATATAATTTTTGACAGCTGTTCACATTAGGTTTCGCGATAATGAAGTTTTTGGAAATACTGAATCTTTATCTTGGAAAATGCATGCCTTTAAACAATGTATAAATATGCTGCTAATTCTTTTCTGATGAAAATGGTTTACCAAACAAATGCATGGCATTGTCTCAAAACACAAATGGAATAGACAAATTTGGTAACTGTTTACCAAACTTCATAATTTATAGTGGGGGGGAATCCCAGGAATCTATTTTCTTCTGGAGAAATAGGTCACCGATTCAATTACAGTCACTGAAGCATGGACTCGGCCTGTCATGCCAAATTAAGTGCATTTTTGCAACCTACTTCTTTCACAGTATAATAGACATATTCAGTATGGTTGTGAGGATCCGTAGAAAAGACTTTTTTTTTTTTTTGTATTCAGTGTAATTTTTTTCCTCTCGATTTAATAAAGATTTGAATGTTTTATGCAAATTGGACAAAACTTCATATGTATATGTGATCAATTTGCCCCTGAGTTAATCTTTCTTGAAAGCTCAGCATTTTTCTTATATCTGGTTTGTGAAGATATTCTTAATTTAGCTACATACATGTAAATTCAACCATTTAAACCACCCAACAGATGACATTTGGAATGTCAAAGACCCTCATTCCAATACCTGCGTCAAACATGTAGCAAGAAATATTTGAGAATTTTAACTTTGTTTAAAAACCGCTCATTTAAATTTTTTAATGAGTCTGTGTTCGGTCAACTGACCAAAATAAAATTGCATTAACCTAGTGGCTTGGTATTTGCTTTAAAATAACTGGTAATATACGGTAAATATTTATTTTTCTCAAACTCTGTATATTGGCATGAATAACCATACATCATCAGTATCAGGAAGAGTTCCTTTGTTTTAAATGACGAGGATCGTGAAGCAATTCTTAAATGCATCCTTCCATTCCCCAGATTCATTTGCCTGTCCATATTCGCCCTCTTAGCTTTGTTTTTCTGTTCTTGTGGGCTTTGGTGTCTGATGCTGGCCGTGGGCATCTTACAGAAGATAAGGGGAAAGAACTATGTCATGGCAGCCACACCGTGAGCGTTGGTGCTTCTATGCAACATTGGGGCACCGAGAAGTTGGCCTTGTGTTTCTCCAGACCGAAGGTGCTTCCATGGTAAGACCCATGCTACCTCCAACACCTCAAGACTCCTCAGTGGAATAAGGTAGTCGTTGAATCACTGGTTTCATCTCAGTTGTAGCAAAAATATTGGATTCTGTTGACTACAGCAGATCTCCTGCAGTCTTATTTAATGAATATTTATGAGGACATATGGTACCACAGGAGATTAAAATGAGAGAACCTGTCAGAAAAATCTTTCAGTATTACTAAAAATCGCATTATGCTGCTCACAGGGAAGTCCGTTTACGAATGCAAGTAAATCAAATTTTACTAATTGTAGGTAATGGTTTTTCAAATGACTCAGCGGGCACATGTTTGTTGTCATATCGCCTTGCCAATTTATGCCAATAAGGTAATTTTTAAAATATATAAATATTTTTATGAAAACCTTGAAATCGAAGGGAATTAAGTTTACATTTAGGGAGCAAATCAAGAAGGCTTACAAGGTTTTTCAAATTGCCACATGGATTACTTTCCAATGTGGAGCAGACCTCACATTTGAGTCTGTCATTTTCTGAAATGCTGCACTGTTTTGTTGGGAAGATGTCAAAGTTGTGTTTACTGAAATCAGAGTAAACTGTCATTTTAAAAACCTAAATGTTAATATGCAACAGCAGGCCAAAACTTGCCATAGACTTTGGCCTCATTTTTATTATACTGGTACAACAAGGAACAATATTATAAATGACTTTTGTGTTGCATCGTGACAAATTTCTCTTCACAGTAAAAGTGGCAGTCAAGCTGAACTACAACCAGACATAAATTGTTGTTTTCATGTATGATTGGAGATGTATAGATCTAATTTTATAGTATGTGTACCTTTACAGCTTTCCTAATCTGCTTGGGTGTTGTTATTCTTGGGCTTCTGTTGATAAACTCTGACATATGTACCTTTAGGTTGACTGCTGAAAAGCTTTGGACTTTAGTTTTTGCAGAATTGTGACAATAGCCGGGGTATCGGACGTGTGAATCTGCCATGTGGACTGAATGCAGGGTAAACATTGTAATGGCAAACTCAAATATTTTAACTGCAGTAGCTAAACGTAAACAAAAATAGCATACTGATCAACACAGAACTGGATCCATAATGCAGACTCAGATAAAGCATTCTACAAAACTACTGCTGACAGTTGCTTATTGAGGTTTCAGTCTCTCTTGATTCATTCCCACACAGCCCAGCTGGCAGTTGATTGCTATATTAGACTCTGCTCAATTCAGTGAGTGCTACCTGGACATCAGTGGACAGGCTGGAAGTAAATAAAATGATTATTAGCTGTATGACAAATGTCCACAAAAATCAAATACACTCATATAGCGTGTCTGTTATATACAGTTCATAACACACTTACTTCAACACAATAAATGGAAGATACTTCCCTACTTGATATCATTTACAATAACAAATATGATTAAACATGGTACCTATTTAATTGGATAATGTGTTTTGTCATTTTTAGAGTATTACTGGTATCTCAGTAGAATTGGAAAACCACGATGCATGGTAGCAGGCTGTGTAACAAAGTTGGCCAAGGAGAACAGCTCAAGGTGCACATTAAGATTATTACCCTATCTGCCTAAGCTGACAGCTCCTTGTATCTCAATTTCCAAATCAATTCGTCCTCTACTGGTTTTCGCTACAGTGAGAGGGTTTCATTTCATTGACATGGAGCATGGTGAAGCTACAAATTCTCATTTACAAATAAATAAAAACTGCAGCAATTTAGGGATCGAAAATGGCATTTTGTTCCGAGGATAAATACTGATTGACATTGACTGATCGTAGTATCCTATAAAAGACACGTGTACACCATATGTAAAATGTAGCATTTTCTGGTAATTGCAACTGCTAAAAAATTCACTCCTTTGTTCTTTGTGGCCCCATAACAGAATATTTTATTTTATTCATGAGGGCCTTGTTATCATATGATGGATGTTTTGTTGTTTGGCTTTATTAGAAACTGGTTCATAGTAAGATATACAGTAATATTTGAAGTTTTCCTTCGTTCCTTTCATGCATCTGTTTTATTTGACACTATTAGTTGGGCTGAACCATAGTTACGGCGAGACGAGCAGACCAGCCACGTCTCTGAATATCAAAAGAGGCTAACGTCAGCAGTCTGGATGTGGCACCTTGTATAACGGACCTTCTAATCACGTTGTAAGACCGTGAACCAGAATGAAAGCAGATTCTTTCCTTTCCTGTTGTCTTGCCCTCCCTCGCTTGTCCCTCACTGTAATGAGAATATGAGGTGCTTTGAATGTGTTCTGTGTATGAATTATAGATGTGAACAGATTCTTCTTAGTTTAACGCACAGTCTACTTAAGTGCATGTAAACTGTCTCACAGTTATGCAAGTGGTGAAACTTACAAAGGACATGAATATAATTAGAATGCCAACTTCTGCAGGCAAGGGGAAGAAAGCTTAAAAGGTATGGCTGAAGAAGTTGTTGGGATAGCGATTATGTGCATCATCGCGGAACAAGCTGTGCCTTATGCTTGAGAACACTGAAGACGAGCTCAGTTTGTCTGAGGAGAACATCAGACACGGACTGGTCATGCAACGTGTTCTTGTTTGATAGCCAGGCAAACAGTCAGTGAGTTCTAATTCTGTTGAGTGTTTCACTGTGTATCAGCAGTGTGTGCTTTTAGAGAGTAGCTTCTCTCTCGCTTTTGGTGTGCTTTGCTTCGACAGAGTAATTTTAAGTCCTGTGCATCCCCTCCCAACTCATGGCAGTTTTAATAATTTTGTGAACACCAGCTAGCTTCATTCAGTATAGCCGCTGCCTTCTGGGAATCATCAAGCTGACTGTTTGTTTCGTTGCTGTGTGTTTATGCTAGTTTCTTGCATTTAGTTCATCTTCGAATTGCTTATCGTATATAGAGACATGACCATGGGGTGGGAGTGGAGCCTGTCCTGAGCAGCACAGTACTCAAGGCTGAGGTACACCCCGGACAAGACGCCAGGGGTGTACGTCACAGGACTTGTAATCCGTATACTAGGGGAAGTTTAGAGACACAGACTGGCCTAGCTGTATGCCTTTGAACTGTGGGAGGACACCTGTGAGACAAAGGGAGAACATGTAAACTCCACAAACATGCAGGGTGGATGCAGGATTTGAACCCCTAGCACTGGAGTATGAGTCACTAGCTCACTATCTTGCATTTTCCTTGACAAAATAAACTCCCTTTTTATGTCTATAGTAGTCTCTACTATTGGGATGAGATCAACCCTAAGGCACCAACATGTAACCACACTGCAGTTTTGTATAGACAAAGTGTTGTCATTTTAACCTTTACTCTGCTTTCAGATTTAACCTCGTGTATGGTTCAATATCATTTAAATTCACTTTGGATGAACTCACTTTGAATTGAGGCATAACTAAGTAAAGACATAGAGGTCCCAAGTGCAACATTCTCCCCGTCTAATCACCCACTATTCAGTTATAATAAAAAGTGAATAAATTAATGTATCAATTTTCCTGCCTCTCCGTGCCAGGAAAAATTCTTTCACTGTGGCTTGTCTGCTGTCTTAATGAGCTTATGCTTCATGCACAATACATATTCTTAAGAATAAAGTGTATGTCATCTTTTCTCACTTTACAGATGCTTGTTGTTTTTCATCTTCAATGTGTAATGCAATATTTTTTGAGCTGGCAGGCAGGGTGACTGTCAGCCAGCATGATCCTTGACTAAACGAAAACCAGCTATGGCCACTAATTTATTCTTTTAACTATGAGTCCATGTTGAAATGATTGACCGGTATGAAGTGTGAAGTCATCGCAGAGCACAGTCCTGGGTACTCTGTGGTCATCCAAGGGTTTGTCCTCTCACAGGCACTGAACTGAGAGCCACAGTGAATTTGACACGCAGAGGCCGTCTTCTCCAGACCCTGCGGTGGACCTCACTGTGCTGCAACTCCATTCCTGGCTGTGAAATGCCAAGCGAATGAAACATAATACCCCATGATTGGATCCACTCATCCTGCTTATTATAGACATCAAGAGGTAATGAGCTATGACAAATATTTTATCACCAAATTTAATGAAGCTGTGTATACTGGCACCATGTGGGCTGGAGAAAGACTAGGATGTAGATTTTACCAAGCTACTTAAAGCATTTTAAATATTTCAACAATGCCAAGATTAGACTACCACTATCATGAAAGGATCTAAAATATATCTGCGTTCAAAGGAAAGGCAAAACTTGCATATCTGAAAGCTTTTGTAAACACCTCTGCAATGGTATGTATATGCACAGAGGTGATTATAAATGCGTAGTATTGTCTGTGTGCGTGCGTGCTTGCATGTGCAGTGTAGTACAGATTTCTAACATTCGGTATGGGTTTTAGAGATTGTTCATTTTTATTTCTTTCTCTGCAGCCTTTCACAACTTACATTTAGCTGCGCTTGGTCTATCAGTTAAAGGTTAGTTAACATTATGAACCTCTAAGAGATGAACCTGGCTGTCATTTCCACATGAGCCTGGAAGTCTTTTGCTGTCTTTTCCTTTTTGTGATAATTGCGCCCCCTAGTTTTGACCAAGCAAACATACCTTATGTTGCACTAATAGATAATATTTTATGCCATCTTGGTGAGCACTGAATTGTGAAATTAAACGCATTTAAGCAAAAGTATCACTCGCATATGGGACTCCAAAGGAAGGATGTTATTGACTGCAGTGGAATATGAATTTAAAATTTTAAAACTGTATTTAAATGTACTCGTTTCCCTTATTTCAGTGTTGCATGTAATTGGTCATTTTCAAATATCATTACTGCAAGCTACATCTAATTACATGTTAATTTCTATTTTTAGAAAGAAATTATTAAAAATGCTGGAAGCTCTTTTAATCAAATTCATTTTAAACTACACCCACTTGAACTATGTATAGAGGAACAGTAATACGATTTCCTTCAATGCCTTCATAACCACAGCAGTTTCTAGTCTTAGTATGATTTTCTAGAACAACTGATGGACTAAGACTACACTATGTGGACAAAAGTAGTGGGACACCTGCCTGTACAATATCTCACTCCAAAACTAAGGGTATAAATAAGAAATTGGTCCTCCTTTGCCTCCACCCTTTGGAAAAGGCTTTACACTAAATGTTTGAATGTCGTTGGTGGGATTTGCTGCCCTTCGGCCATAGCAGCATCAGTGAGCTTAGGTATTAATGTTGGGTCATCGGGTCCCTTTCTGTTTGTGTGGCCTATGACATCACAGCTGAACTCGTTGTTTATAGAAGTTTCCACATCACAATCACTTCGCTTGCAGTTAACCAAGGCACAAATTTGATACTGATTTGTTGGAAAGGTGTGTTTTGTTCATTTCAGACTGCGTCTGATGTAACCCCAAAACAGCAGCCACCATAATTTTGCTTCCTGTTGTAACACATAAACTAGCTAAGTAGAAACACGCTCCACCCCATCTCCAGGGGCTGCCACCTTGGCAAAATTCCCTGCCACCCTATTTGAATGTTTCGAGATCCACTGCTGCCCCGACGATCATCGGTGTAAGGGTAAAAGGGTTACTCAAGAACCTGCACCATAAGAAGGAGGGAATTTCAAGTCCAATAGCGAACGCCAGGGCTCGTGCACATACACCTTCAGCTTTATATACCTGGAGTAGCTAGCTTGCTTCCCCCAAGATGAAGAAATAGAATTGATACATAGCACCACCTAGTGGTGAGCTGGGGTCAATTGCCAAAACGTGAAAAGGATGAAGTAGCATCATGTCGAGAACGTCCGCTGCTTGGTGCCCCAGGGTATTTCTGGATCACTACCACCGTGTACTGGATAGAAAGTGATGGATGAAAGGGGTGGGAAAGCTAGTTGGATCTGATTATAGTATCATTTGGTGATACAGATTTTAATACTAGATGATTTCCCAACATAAAATCATAGTGATGTAAATAATAATAAAATTCTTGTTAGAATCTTAAAATGTAACCCCATCCATGATAAACAGGAAATAATTAATGATACTAGTTCATGTCTATTTGCACCAAGTTTTTTGGAGACAGGGAGAGCTGATTTGTCACTCAGCTTATGTTTTTATGTCTCCTGCCCTGAAAATGCCCTTAATACTTCATTTTATTTTGACTGAAATGATCAGCTTTACTTACTGGTCATGAATATTTCAGTGCAATAAAGGGTTCATCTGTTATCCCTCCGCTACACAAACCTGCTCTCTCCTTTTTTTATTAGCTTCAAACTTTATGTGCTCTGTTTTTCAGTTTGACATACGGGAAACAAATTTATCTTTGTCACATAATTATTATACATTACACGATAAGAATGGCAATATTTTAAATGCCCCAAAGATTTGCCAATTTTTTTTTTTTTTTTTCTGCCACCATTGTTATGCAAAAGGTCTCAAGGTACAGGCTTACTTTAAAAATCCAGAGTATTTAAACTTATTAGTAACATTTTTAAATTTTATAAATATGACCATTTTAATGTGTGGTATGCTTTTTTTTTTTTTTTTTTTTTTTCTGTGATTCTGACCAGTACAGGCAGAAGCCTGGAGGATCGTGTATGTCTAAAATCTGTGAGCGGCTGTTAAACAGCGCAGCACGTTAGCGATGCAAGAATATACCAGCGTCATCTTTATAAGACTAGAGCATGGGAGAGCAAAGGGTTAAGATTCATTTGATTTCCATTTCTTCATTTGGAGACCATTAACAAGACAGAGGTGGACAAGGCTGCCGTATAATAAAGCCTCATTAGCACCTGCCAAACTCAGAAGAGCCATGTCTCTCACAGAGGTTCCTTAATAATCTTCAGATCTAGGTAATCAAAAGTACTGTCCAAATCCACCAAATCCACAAAACACCAACTCCCATCCCCCGAGGAGAGTCTTCGCTCTGGCTTCTCGCAGATCTATCAGTTTCCAGCTAAAAAAAACATGGACTTCAGTGTATGTGGTTTATGGTCGGGTTAAAACGGCTGCTTTCTGATGGTGAAGTATTCTTATAGTCTTACTGACATTATATTTAAACTTGTCTTAAAATATACCGTATAGAACTGGTAGTTATTGTTAATACAAGTGATAAAATATCAACTGAGTTGTGAAGAAATGGGTATGCCTATTTTAATGCAAACACTTTGTACAGTACATACTGAATCCAAATTTCAAAGGCAAAGTACTGTGCATACCGAGGACTGGTGTACACAGCATACATTATAAAATGCATTTGTGGACAGAAACAGCCTTTCTAAAATGCATTATTTTGCACTAAGTAGTTGGTAATGTCAATTAAATGAAATCAGTTGACTACTGAGCACTGTTGACTTCATTAGTTTGTTCAAACTCATTTCCCCCGGATTTTTAAAAATGCCGTCGCACCATTTGCTCACCTGACCACGAATATAAAATGATTCCCTCAGATTAGCCACAGATTATTTGTCAATTGAAGGATGTTAATTATCTGAATTCAATGTGAAGACTGGAATGCAGTCTGTTGTAAACATTTCAGCATAGTTTCTTGCTGCCTTTTGGGAGAATGTAAACATTTTAGTTCCCGTTGTGTTCCTATTGCACACTGTGTTGTGTATAAAATCTGAATGAAAGGTTATGGTTTAATTAGCAGTTAAGATTTCTAATTGTATTTGGTTATACTTGGAGTACTTGAAATAAGATCAATTTTGTGGTATATTATAGTTCATCGTATGTAAATAACTATTAAAGGTAAACCCCAGTTCATGGTAACCGGTGGCCTGAAAATTGTTGATTCAGGAAGTGTGTTTAATCTCTGGATGTGACAAGCAGTTACAGTTAGATGTGTGTTTTCATAGACAACACAGCAGATATTAATTTTCCGTAAAGGACGAAGGCATCAGTCTTGGTGCAAAATGAGCAATGCAGTGGTTTGCAATAACAATTCAATTTTATTTATATAGTGCTTTTAACAAGAAGCACTGTCACAAAGCGCTTTACATAGTCCCGTGCCCACAGTCCCCAGAGAGTAAGCCAAAGACAACAGTGGCAAGGAAAAACTCCCTCAGGAGGAAGAAACCTTGGGAGGAGCCAGACTCAAAGGGGAAGCCCATACTCCTCAGGCCAGCACCGGGCAGGACAAATTAATTAATACAAATCAGAACAATAGACACAAAAGAGCAAATCCTGTATCAGTCGGGGGACAACAGGGTCTTGGAGGTTGCAGTCCAGTGATCAGAGTAGGCTCGGTGGCTCAGAAGGCAGCAAGCTGGTCAGACAGGACAGCTGAATTGGAGGGAAGATGCGGTAGGCTAGCAGACGATATGAGGAACTCTTGAATCCGAGCCTCCGAGGGAAGCACCCCATAAGAGGGGGGCACGGGGGAAAGAAAATGTGTGAGCAGAGCAACGATTTAAGGTGGCAGAATAATGGGCAATAAAAAATTAAACAAAATAGCAAGGGCCCTGGCATGACTATATATGGCAGCATAACTATGAGGGAGAGACCAGTGGGGACACAGGCATGAGGAATCCTTGAACACCAGCACTCCAACAACACACAGTACATGCGAAGCAGGAGTGACAGCACTGACAGAACAGTTCATCCAAAGTCTATGGCACTGATCCCCACCCAGCTCTACACCTCCAACAATAGCCTATAGTTGGGGAGTGAGTAGCTACCTAAGGTCTCTGTAAGCTAGACTGAAGAGGTATGTTTTAAGCCTAAACTTAAAGATGGAGAGTGAGCCAGATAACAGGATACAAAGACATACCCTCAAAGTTTGTTCGTATAGAAAAACCGATTGCAGTTGTCATTCTGATAGTCATGTATTTTAGTAATGGGACAAATGAGGCTTCAAAACGCACTGTGGGTGGGAATATACTGAACAGGTTTTGAAGCCTCGTTTAGCACCAAGATGAATTCATTCGTTTGGGATATTCCCACCCACCATGCGCTTTGAAGCCTAATTTGTCCCATCACTAATGTATTTTAGGAAATAAAACATTGATGCTCTCTTCAAAGGCTCCATTCTTCTTACTTCACATTTCATAGACAATAGCAGTTAGGTGATCATTTCTTTCGCCTGTGATGTATGGCATTGTAAATATTTAAAATCAAATTTGGCAAAAAGACAGAGATGGATGTGATACCGTAGGCAGCCACAGAAACTTCTGTTTTCCAGCTTTTTCCTTTTCTTCCCCATTGCTTCAGGCCATCTCCTTATCTTGCTAAACATCTAGATGGCAGTGTTGCACTTTTGGGGTGGGGGGGTCATTGAGCTGTCCACACAGATGCCGGTACAGGCCATTCTCCCAAAATGCCCTTACTGTGCCCTTTTAAAGTGACAGCTTTCTTTTTATTTTTGAATATTTCTATAAACTTCCTGTGTTAAAGCTGTCATTTTTGTGTTTGTAGACTAAGGAGGAATGTATAAGGCATGGAGCCCCATGAAGTGGGAGTGGGGCATTGAAATCCACCAGTAGGATTCAAACCAACAACTCTGTGGGTCTGAAGCAGCAATGATGCCAACCGTACCAAGTAGTATTTGTAATATGATATCTCTAAATCATGTTCGTGTTGCATATGTATATCCATTGGTATGTTTTGGGCAGGAATCCAGCTAAACAGTACTGATCAATTTTCCCATACTTTAAAGGAATATTTCATTAATGTAACTGTATTTTTATGTCTTTCATGCCATATGATGCATAGCTTCATTAGAATTATACGTTTTGCCCAATCTGTTACGGCATCCATATCCGTGAAATTAAGCAGAGGAAGAGAGGAAGCTAAATGGGTAAATCTGAAAATGAAGCACAGCTGATAGACCTGATTAGGCTGAAAAATGGAGTTGTATTGTCCCACACCACTGAGCTGCAACATCTTGTACTGGAGCCAAGTGACTGATCTATTATCGTAGAAGTACCTCAGCATGTATCACCTCATAATAACAAATGTTGTATTTCTGAGCCTGTCACCTGCTAAGCGATGACTAATGTGAGGCACTGGGGCCCAGATAACAGACCAGCGCCAGTAGCGGGTCTGAAAGCTGAATGGAATGAAATGGTGTCTGTCCACTGCAGTGTCTGGGTGATGCTGAATAATAATCACCATTCAGCCCAAGGCCATCCCCATGAGTAGAACCAGCATCCAGCTCTGAATCGCTCAGATGGTGTTGTGTTTGCAACCTTTTTCATTAAAGCCACTAGAGCACCTCTTTTCTAGTCCTGAAGAATTAACTCTCAGTTCCAACTCCATTGATTTTTTTTTTTAAATGGACTGCTCAACCATATTGATGTAGGTGGAGAGCTCACTGGTAACTATGATAATAGCAAGAGGTTTTATCTATAAAGGTTGTCTTTATATTGCCGTGATAAATCAACAAGATAAAAATCAATTATGAATTATCTATGATGAGTGTACCGTCCAGTAGACACATCACTGAGGCTTTTTACGAAGGAAACTGTTGTAATACTGGTTGGTTTCAATGTAATCTCAACATTGTCAATTAAATCTTGAAGTAAATGAAAGCAGTTGGTAGTTTGCACATTTTCAAATAAGCAAATTTATTTACTTTTTTACTCTAAACTGAATTTTACTTGTAATAGCTGTTTATTTGTAGTGGCCTTCTGAGCAGGGTAAGATCCAACATAATGTCCTGCACAATCCCTGTTACTCCTGCAATTAGGATAAACCATTACAAGATAGATGAAGACTGGATGGGTAGTTGTTTATATAATAATGAAATCGTCAAGTGGAATTAATAAAAAAATTGACAGCAGGGGAGTATTAAAAACTCAGAGACTAAGTTGTGGATGAGTCTACAGAATTGTCTCCTAGATTCTTGTAATGACTGGAATCATGGGGTAGGTGGCGCCACATTACAGTCATGCCTAAAACCCTGTGGAAAGGCACAGTAATGGCTCCATTATGCTGGGGATTTTAGTAAACAACTGTGGAGTTGAAAATACAGAAAGACAGAGCATGTTCCACTTTCCAGAGAGCTGTGCTGTGACTTCGAGACAAGGCTTTGGTTAGCTCTCGCTAATTAAGCCCAGGTCTATAGACATTAAGAACACATGACATAGTCATCAAATTGCGTAAGAGCTTGTGATTAAAACTGCACCAAACACTTCTTTAAATGAGCTGAAGTCTAGCCCTCAAATCCCAGATTTAATATATTGAACTGGGCTCAAGATCACATTTTTCCCTTGGTTTTTATGGCTTCAAGACAATTGGCTGATGCTGAATCTTCAACTATGCATACAGTATATAAAGAACTGATTAAAGATGTGAATTCACTGTTGATGAATTCGAAAGCTTCTCTCTATTTGCCACATGGTGACTGTGTGCTGACAAGCTGACTCTTTCTCCTCGTAAACGTGTGACTTTGCCATCTCACTTTGAAGGTTTCTTGTTTTGCTGGAGGTGTTACAATGGCTCTGTGTGTAGAACTGGAGTCCCATGCCTCCAGTGTTTAGAATTCAAATCCTTCTCCTGGTCTGCATGTTCTCCCTGTGCTTGTCTGCGTCTTGTCCCTCTCTGTTGCTAAAAGTATGTGTGTACACCCTTTGGAGTGGCATTCCATCCATGGTCTTCTCTGCTTTTTTTCTCTATGCTGCCAGGATGATGCTTCAAGTCCTCCTATGACCCTGTGCTGGATAAATGGTCAGGGAAGATTGAAGGTTGTTTATGTACCGTGTGCTTTTGGCCTGTAGCTGTATCTCATAATGTCAATTTAGACTGCACGGTACCTCATGATGTCAAGACAGAACTGTAACTCATGTCAATACAGATCGCATGGTACCTCATGATGTCAAGGCAGATTGCACTGTACATCATGACGTCAAGGCAGATCAAACAGTACCTCATGATGTCAAGGCAGATCAAACTTAGAAATAAGACTCTAAGAATACAACCATGATATTAAGTGATATATCTTTTTTCCCTTCTGAGATGCATGTTTAAGATTTATTCTTAAATTTGGGGTTTTGGCAGTTTTCCATAAATTGAAACTGTTCAGTCACAATCAGATTTCAAAATGGCAGGTTGTCTGTGATCTTATGGACCAGAGCATATGGAGAAGACCACAATGTGTGGAAAAGTTGAAGATAAGAGCGGAAGGGGATGGTCATCACAACAATGACCGTGCTTTTGGAAGGTCTGAGGAACCCAGCAGAAGATGCAGCGTTCCTGAGGAATTCATCTGTGTGGTCAGCTGGAGTCACCGTCGACTTGACAGCACCTACTGATAACAGGAAGAAGTGATTTAAAAAAAAAAAATAAACTAAAAAGTGAAAAGGCAACCCAAAAGTTGAGGTCGGAGATTCTGCTGTTTGCCACAACAGGAATGGACACCATGTTGTTAGTCTTCCTACTTTCATTGTTATTATGTATTAAATGTCTTGCGTTAATTTCAACCTTTTGCTTCGTCTGACACCAGTGCAGACTTGAACACAAGTGTGCCTCCCCATATCCATTACTCTCACACCGATAACATCTAACTACCTGCGAAGGTCAGCAAATTTCCTCAGATTGACTTATCACTTGGACAGGAGCGTTTTATTAGACCTGCCTGGATGCAGCGGCTGACATTTGAAGAAATGAATGCCATGCTTGTTTTCTCTGACCATAAGCTGACCTTCAGGCTTCTGCATGGTCTCAGTTTATTGGCTTCTTCTCAAAGCTATCTGTACCTCTCACCTGCTCTCCTCCTTAGAAATGCTAATTGTTTTTAAAGATATCTGATGTTTCTCTTCTTGCTAGCCGTTTTACCCCTTTAACATTTTAAATATACTGTATGGCATATTTGCTATAAAGAATTTGTTTCCTCTGGCACTGCTTGGCTTTCAATATTGAGGCCAATGGCTGTTCATATTCAATAAACATCCCTCAATTGAATTTCTAACTAGATAACATGTATGAGGCAGCTATTATGTTGAGGTCTATCTTTATACCTTAAATTCTTTCTCTATGGCTAAAGTTAGAATTTTACAGTAGATTTACTGCATTTATGGAAAGTTCACCTCTGAGTCCAATTTAAACCAGTATGCTGAAAGTACTCTGTGTACATCTTAATGGACCTCAAAAATGTAAAGTCCACACATTTGATTTCAACACACAGGAAGAAAATAATCACTTTCCATAAATGAAAAGGCCAGTTTGGTGTGTCAAAATTACAATGGCATATTTGTGGGTTAAGTCCCACAAATGGGGGGTCTGTGTGTTTAGCCGATGACAGCAGCTTGTAGCTGGCTGACTGTCCACTCTGCTGTCTGCGATTGAACTCCATCTTACAGGTAGATGACACGTGTGTGTGTGTGTGTGTGTGTGTGTGTGTGTGTGTGTGTGTGTGTGTGTGTGTGTGTGTGTGTGTGGAGTTAAGGCCTCACTGAAGAATGTCCTGTGGAACGCTTTGGTGTGGACTATCATGGTGTCGTTCTGTGTAGCACAAAATCAAAATGAGCAATTAAACATGCCGTAAACAAGGCCATTCGTGTAAGATGATTCTCGGAATGGATGAGGGTATTGGCTGCTCAGTGGTCCTGTGCCTCAGATTAACAGCTGCCCACACATGAATTCAGAAATGGAGACAGGTCTTTTTTTAACACAACATCTCTAAATATAGTTTTACTGCTCATTCAACAGGCCACCCCACCAACCCTGACTGAAACTTTGTGGAAGAGAGGCCGGCTCGCACGGGGCACACAGCCAGCTGCTCCTTCACCGAGCATTTCCCCCTTATCTTAATAAGTAATGAGCCTGCCGCAGGCTGACAACCAAATATTTTTTAACATAGTTATAATGTATGACTTTCAAAGGGAAGAGCCGGCATTGATGCATGGCACAAACAGACATGACGAAGAACTAGTGAAATATTAATGGGTTGTTTCCCCGGCATTAATGTGGAGTTGACCTGGTAGCTCGTCGAGGAACTGAGGGAGATGCACGGTGAAGGACTGGGCTGTGTGGATGGGTGTGCGAGGGTCGGGGCAAGGTGTAGCAGCGGGTGGGTGCTGTCTTGACGTATCTCAGGTGACAATGGGTAATTGTCTTTGTTTACTCTGTCAGGCAAACCCAAGTGTGCTTGTAAATTCAAATCATGCACACCCCAAAGATAGAAAGGCAATCGTAAGAAATTAAGTGATATCTAGATGCTAAATTTCCATGGCATCTTAGCTATTAATTATATACATTTAATTTTACTAATTAAAAGCATGTTTGTTTTTCATTTTTAGCTTTATTAACCTTATTTATAAAGGCTATCTTTCTTAACAGAATGTCCTCACATTGCATTTTTGCATGAATGTAAATAATCAATGACAATGAAAACAATCCAGCAAACGTGTGTACCCCTACACACAAAGAATAATGAAAACGGTAGTAGAACGACAGTCGAAAATCACGCAGTATACAAATAAGCTAAACACCCTGACTCTCTAACGGTTTGTGTGTTTGTTTTTGTGTGGAGAGCCATCTAAACTGTTAAAACCCATTGTTGTTATCCACACGCAGCATTCCTGTTAGGATTGAGACCTATGGAAACTTGAGTACAAACATGGAGGTGGCATGGAATTTGACAGTGGTCTGGACTTTGCCCAAGTTTCCAACCAGATTTTCAAGCAATGCCAGATTTTCCTTATGAAGGCTGCATTTCATATATTAAGTTTACCTTAAAAAAAGATAAAAAATAAAGTTTTATTGTGGACAATTAAGAGTGATGCAAGGGCCACAAAAATAACGTAGTACATTTATTCATGGGAAATGAAATATATTTTAAGTCACTGTATATCAGGAGATGTTTATATTTACTAATACACGTTCAAATGTAGACCTGTGCATAGTGTGTTTGCTGCTTTATTGAATCATTTGGTTAGTTTGCTTGTGTGCTTGCTTAGATGGGTCAGTACCACCACTAGGGGGGGGTAGAGTTTTAGGCAGGAATGCATTATTCACGTACCTAGCATGCGCAAACATGTTCTGTAACAACTATATCATTTCAGGTTTTTCTGTAATGGGCAGATATTTTGATGATATATTCTAATTTTCCTACCATAAGTTCTAAGCATAATAATAATTCTAAATATAGTTAAACTTTTCAATAGTTGATCCTGTGACCCTGTACTGGATGGATGGATGGATGGATGGATGGATGGATGGATGGATGGATATGTTGGTGATATTTGACTCTTCTGTTACCAAAAAAAGATCAAAATAACAATTTACAGGTATAAAATGTGTTCAGTTATTAAAAATTTGATTGTTATTGTTTGTACTGTATGATAATCCAACTATTGAAACGTGTTCAGATAAAACCAGATAGAAAAATGGCTGCAGTGCTTGACAATAGATTTATATATAAATGACAGAAAGCACCTCATTCTGCATATCCATCACGTGTACTGACTGCATATGGTTAATGATAAAAGAGAAACGACAGCGATTCTGCATTACAGTTTGCTCTCTCAGGAACCCTTAGCTGGACAATAATACTTTAAGTGGCTGTCTCCAGAGAAGGGGCCTGGAACAACACTAACATTGAGCAGTAATGTCTGACTATGGCCAGTGGTGGCAGCTCGTTTGGCTTGAAATGGCTTTGGAACGTCAGAAAGGTCAACAGTCACAATAACTTTGTAAGCAGGAGGCTCCGTGCTTCATGCTTCAGATTGATTCCAGATACTTTCTCAGGCAAAGTATGATGAAAATTGTGAGCAGGCACTATGATGTAGGATCCAAAATCTGCCTTTGAAGTGTGCAATGAGCAACATTCCTTAGGATCAGCTCACTTCTGTTGTCTCCAGCAAAAGACGTTTGCATCTTTTCCACTGCAATCTTTTCTTAAGGTGAGAGGAAAGTGTGATGAATTCACTTCTTAAAACTGTTTCATAGTCTTATAATATTCCATATTTTATTTATGATATCTTAACATACATAGCAATTATAAACCCAATAAATTTTATCTGATTATTTCCATGCAGTAAACGCATCTTCAAAAGATTTATACTGGCATACATAGTAAGTAGTCCTTTGGTCTTTCAATACCAGAATAATGTGTGTTATCTGAAAAGAACCACACTACATGTAGGCCCCATGCTGTGTTGTCATACTTTGTGCATCAGCAGCTGCAAGGTCCTGGAAGTTCAGAAAGTGGTCTGAAACACAAAATCTTCCATGGATGTTGATCTTAGACATTAAGAATCACATATCTGCTTTGGCATCCTGAGGAATATCTACTGTACATGAACAATCATCCACCTTGAGATCTCTTGCGTAGTGCAGGGTCTTGCCGGTCCTAGATCCTGTCTGTGGCAGCACAAGCTGCGAAGGAGGGGATTTCATTCTATGTCAGGATATGCACACCTACCAGACAAGGTCCTCAAGGTTCTGCCACAGTTTCTGCCTCCTTGCTGTTTGTACCCTTCCCATGTAAGGTGCACTAGTGGCGTTCCTCTGCAGATTGTGAGTGGCGTTCCTCAGGATGGGTTAGAGATGTCGTAGTTAAGAGTGGGGTTAGACCAATAGAAATGAATGCAAGGTCCCCACAATGGTATAAATACACGACTGTGTGTGTATGTGTGTATCCTCAATTTCTTCCTCAGCTAATTTGCCTACTCATTTGTTTTAACCTGTACCTCCATATAGAAAGCACACAGCTATACTTTATTCAGGTGCAGTGTGTTGTTTGCCTGTATTGTCTTATCGTGTTCTGTCATTTGTTGCTGGGAGAGGACATGCAAGTCATAATCCTAGTCTACTTGTACTCTGCTCTGCTCTACTCTATTGGCAGTTCAATGGTGCCATTTCACCTAATCGCAAAGTTTTTCAATATGAGTAGAATCTTCACATACAGAGCCAGAAGCGTGAAGGCCTGAATGACCCCTGCGCTGTGGGTACGAGGTTAAATGTTCAGATTTTCACTGACATGTTGGGAGCTTTGGAGTAGTTTACCTACAAATAATTTTTGTGCATTAGATATTTTGACCAAACGCTTTGTCTTTGCTGTGAAATATCTATATCTTATAATTAAGATGTAGTGGTGTTGGTCTCAGCTGGCTGCTTTAAATCTAACGTTCCTTTGTACCCTACCGTGATAATGCAGACAAACGAGACTCTGCCCCCGGCTTCACCATTAGTCTTAGCCTAAAAACAGGGTTAGCATCGAAGCTTCTTTATGAAGACCCCAGCAAACAGAATTTTGATCACTGTGTATTGATGGATTGCCTCCACCACTATACATCCATATTAAGGAACCAATAACCAGTTGTGCTGTGGAG
The DNA here is from genome assembly GCA_009936485.2 of Gymnarchus niloticus. Lineage (NCBI taxonomy): Eukaryota > Metazoa > Chordata > Actinopteri > Osteoglossiformes > Gymnarchidae > Gymnarchus > Gymnarchus niloticus. Next base: position 726,870 of record JAACJT020000016.1, on the reverse strand, counting down.
GTAGCATTAGGAGAATTACCCCTGGGGTCTGTCTAAATGAAGAGCATGCTGTGCTGGGATGAGGACCGCTAACCTTGTGAAGATGACCACTGCATTATTCCATACTGACTGCTGGACCTTGGCCTCTGACCTCTGTGTTTGTGTTTGAAGTGCTGTCACCTTTTAGACAATGACTTTTCCCAGAATATGTACAAGTGCTCTAGGAGTATTCAAGAAATCGATGCAAAATGCTAGATAAAAGGAACATTGTGAGATCTTCACGGACAGACATTACATTCTTCCTCAGATGGCTTCACATGGTCCCAAGGCCATGTGTGACCTTCACTTCCAAAGGTGTGTCCCGTTACATGATTTTTTCCACTTGGTCTGCTCATCTTTGAAAACGTGCAAGATGAGAATTCATCATGGGTGCTTGATACAGTTTCTCAGGTCCTGTCATGCCAACACATATTGAAAGGTAAGGGCAAGTGCCTATTTGTGATGTTTAAGTATTTGGGATATACTTATAGTTGAGCAGAGAAGGCGGTGTATGATTTTAATAGGCCCGTTCTCATCTTAGACTCCAGCTTACACTCACTAGTAATGCCTGCGTGAACATCTGTCATCAATCTTGCAGTTTGCCATGATCTGTCACTGCGATGGTTACGAGGAGACTTTTGGTTTCAAATAAAGCTTCATCTCCCATTTCCCGGAAAGCTGGGGCCATTCTCACCGTGACACATACTTGTGGGAAGCTGACAACTTCAAGAAAAAAAAATCCTCATCAATCTGGAGACAGGTAGTCTTTTGATGAGTTCATAAGCAGTTCACAGACAGCCGGGAAGCAGCACGCTTTACAAGACCCCGTTCAAAGATCTTTGACATCTGAGGAAAGCCAGTAAAGCCAATAATCCTACTTTCAGAATAGCAGAGTCCATTCAAGATCAGTCCCTGATCGGAACATCAAATAAATGCAACACTTTCCCTTTTTTTTCCACGTCCAAAAATCACTTACAAGGTGGTGTTAGACTTGCTAGCAAAGCCATTGGGACTTGGGGTGGGCGGGCGGGGGGGGCAGGAGGGTGCGGGTGCTGGACGGGCTCAGTATCAGGTTCTGAAATATTTCCCAGTGATTAAAGCTTGCAGTTTAGTGTGTAGCATTTTTAATAAGGCTGCATTCCCTGTCCATCGCCCTATTCCTAGCTCAGGGGAGATAATCGGCAGAAGAGGCTTTCATGTTTATCTGTGTACCAGAACAAAGCAAGGATTAGTGCTCTAGCATCCCTCCACTGATCAGGGACACTGCAGAGCACCTCCCTGGGGGGCTAAACATGGCATGGGTCTGGCGGGGCAGGCTCTGGTACTGATGATGGTGGCCGGGAACCCCATGTGACACCTGGAACTGCTGCCATCATTGGCAGTGACGCATAGTGACATTGATTCTTATTCCAGATGCAGATATGGTTTTTGTGTGGCCATTTTCATTTTTGGGATGATTCCATTACAAGACAGGCTTGAATCCCCAAACATCGAGTCTTCCGTAGGCGCCTTAGTGAATGGCACTTCAATTAAACAGGCAGATGAGAGCTGCTGCATCAGATCTGTCTGCTCAGATGCTTAGAGGGATGCAACCTAGTAACCAATTGGTGGCTAAAGATATTTTGGAAACCCAGTGTAATTTCTTTGGAGCTTGTAATTGAATTTATGCCAGTAATTCATTTTGTTGCACCAGTCAATTGGCATCTGATGCATATTGATATTTTGTTTCTTGTCATTAAAATTGATGTCCTTTCTCCATTAACTTAGGCCTCTAATGCATTTTGGTACATTAGTAAATAGACCTAGCCAGATTAATCACAACTTCATTGAGATCATTTACTTTCTTGTCCTTAATTTAATTTTTGACGTCGGTAATAAGGGCAAACCACACCTGCATCTTCTGCAGGCCTGGCTCATCAGGGAGAAAGTTTTAGGATTTCAGGAGGCAAAGCTGAAGCATGGAGATGCTCAATGTGAAACTGGACCCAGTGCACATATCAAATTGTTATCAAGGCATGTCATTTTACATCTCCTTTGGCATTCTGTGTGGAAACTAGACCTGCAAAAGTGGAATATTCCAATTTACATGTCAAATTTAAAGATTTACTGTTTTTCTTTTTTGAAGCGGTGACCTTTGTGATATAGGTCTCCAAATACTGGACTGCAAAGAACCCCCCCTTTCACATCATTCAGCCAACAACAGCCAACGACCCAGCCAGCTCCCCCTATTTTACATTTTGAAATTTATTGGAGACTCCTACTATAAACGAATGTTACAGCAAACATAATATGGTTCAGATTTGCATCATCCAGCTATTATTTATTCTCAGCAATTCACCTGTAGCATTTATCAGAATAAAAGGTTCCTCATACAGATTAACAACCTGTGATGAGAGGGGTTCCCTCCACCCAGCTGTGGTGAGGGGGGCATTTGCTCTGCCCAGTTGTGGTGAGAGGGGAATCCCTCTGCCCAGCTGTGGTGAGGGGCATTCCCTCTGCCAGCTGTGGTTTATCCAGCTTTTCCCTGTGTTACACATTGTCAGTCACATCAGTGTAATGATTCAGATTTTTACACGCAAGGCCCTATTATGTTCTGACTCCGTTGTCCTCTCAGTTCCTCCTTTGCTTAAAAATCCCCAGAGATTCCACCTTGGGAGTTTTCAGAGCTGTGTTGTTTCTTAAAGGCATAGATCTACAGCACTACATCAAGAACCATAAGAGCTGGTGCTGCCTCCTACAGTTCAACGAAGGCAGTGTGTTCACCCTTGTGACAGGAAGTGACATGCCAGGGCTTTATGGAATATTTTATTTGAACGTCTTCTGATTTTCCTTACCACAGTAATTAGATAGTTGCAACATCATATTATGTAGCAATATTACTGTTCCTAAAGGCTAAATTAAAAATCATTTCATTTTTGTCCTCTTCCTCCCTCTCCCTCACTCTTCCACCCTCTTCCTCACTCTCTCACACTCCTTTTCAGCGTGATAATTCGTACTTTTTTTGTAGTGAGCATTCACAGATATTATAAACTAATTCTTTATATTGTCCTGAACTGAATAAATAAGCAGGAAAAGTCATACCTTACCCAGAGTCTTTGTTGGTAGCTGACAAATGTCTAATAATAAAACCTAACATGAACTCTCCCCCTTTTCCTTCCGGTCCTGACTTTCTCAGTCTTGATCACTGCCATATCCTGCTCAAAAAGTGCCTTTTTGTCAAATTATCAAGTGAAAACTTCACACCAAACAGAGTCCATTGGCATGAGGGACAGAACGTACGAGCAGTTTGGTGTGAGTGTTTCGTGTTGCACTGTATCCTCAGCTTTCAGAAGAAAATACTGGGCAAAGAATTATGGTGACTTTGAGCCACTGCCATTTACTTTTATTCAGTACAGGTTTGTAAAGTTTCACATTGTCTATTAGCTTGGAAATGTAAGCCTGGCCAAGCTGAGGGCACTGGAATATGGAAGTGCGTAGTGAGGATGGATAAACCCCTGCCCTGGAAGATATGAAATCCCCCTGGCTCTGAGCTAACTTACTGATAATAGCTTTTGCTATTATTTTTTGTGGACCACCCATTTTTTTTCCGGCATTTCACACGTTGACCTTTTGGGTTTGTGGGACTATGCCAGGAATAAACAGAGGTGTGGAGAGCTGGACAGAGAGCATGACTTTGAATACCAACGACTGCCCCCCCATGCTCAGAAACTCGAGTCTCCCCCACCACCTGACAGATGGGCCTACTGGCAGGCCATTGCTCCGGGTGGTGTGAATGTCTGCCACATTCATGCTCACTTCACACAGACGGTTACCCAGAGTCACGTTCGCAGGTCATCGTGTGTTTGTTGTTTTTCCCAGTTTTTTTTTTTTTTTTTTACCCTGCCTCGTGTTGACAATGCAGCTGCTCCACAGCTTTCGTTATGTAGAGACACTTTCTGGGTGATTTACTTCAGGGAAGCCGATCTGTAAACACAGTCCACGACACCCAAGGATACGCACAAGTGTGTTTGTGTTCTTAAATTGCCACATGTTTAAAACGGCCCAAATTAGTGAAAGCCCTTTGTCATTCGTCATCCGTTTGGACAGTTTTGAGGTTAATGACTGATTTCAAATATAGACATATAAATATTTCAAAGATAAACATGGAAGTCTTTATGTGACAGAACAGGCTGAAAGAGATCTGCCAGCCTTGAACAGAAAGATGACTTTACCTACACTGTATCTCTGCACAATATGGCCGTCACAACAGCCACGTGGCGTCCCGACACCAATGTGTCGCCAATTTGTGACGTTCCTCTAACAACAGGACTTCAAAACGGGGTGTTCTGCGCCAGTGTAAACGCTCATTTTTAGGGAGTCACCTGTTACTCAATCCATGAAGTTAATGAGACAAATGATATTACACCTCAGTTTTGTGGTATGCATAATTCATAATTATTGATTGTGCTGGTTAAAAGAATAGCTTTAGTGAGAGAAATGATCCTATTAGTCCAGGCTGAATCCTACCCAGAGCTGGCAGATTCTGCCCTTCCTTGGTTTATCAGACTCTGGTAATTGTCATAAGCATTTTAAATTGATCAGTCCAGCACCAGGAAGTGACATTTCATTCATCAGTCCCATCTACCACAGGAAATGTGTGCGGTATATTACCCAGCAAGGCTACAATAGCGTTGTTTCTATATTTATGAAATAAAACAGTTAAGGGTGTGTTTGGCTATTTATCAAGAATGATTCTTTTTTTCTTGTAGGCTCAACCCTGATAGCTATACCCATGAGCAAAGTTATTTGGCCATATTGTAACTCACTCAGAACGGATTCTAGAATTTAATTCACAATATCACGCTTTTATTTATTTAACAAATTAGATGGCAAGAAAAGCTGTAGTTGATCTCCTCATTTATTTTTAGCAGTAATTTCAGAATCGATAGCAGCCTTAGAAGAAACGATTTGGTTTTATTTAATTCCTTGCTGTTCATTCTAAGGTCTGTGAAGAAATGAGTGTGCACCTCACGTTACACCATAACTTTATTACATCTCCAGGTCTTTCTACAGGGCTTATTTCTGCCTGGCATACTGACACCCCCCGTAATCGACTCTGCTCCGCCCAGAACGTTGACGAAGTCGCATTAATGCTCAGAGACCTTCGGAAGTCCTCAATTATTTTGACATGTGGTAATTGGATTTGCCAGCAGATTAGAGTGTGAGGGCAGATCTGGTATTTCCCTGCGACTGTCGTATCCGAAGGGCTGCTCCTGGCTTTGGCACCTCTGTCTGTCACACCATGATTTAGTCAATCCTATAGCAAACTAAACCCCTCAGGGAACCCCACTCCCCCTGATAGACCCCCCAGAGTTAAGTGTACTGTTTTGGGGGTTAAAGCAGTGATCAAAGGCTAATACACAGGGAAATGGATGGACCTGTCTCCACATGTAATGCTCTCATTTGTACAGCTGTTCTCGTTTTGAAATGGGATTTGTAGTTTTAAAGTGGAAAACAAGTTTCATTTCTGTAACAAGAAACACGGCATAATCATTTGGTGACTTGCAAATGTAACATATCATTTTTTGCCTTCACTTTTAAATGTGACTTCTTTTGGTATGATTATTGTTTTATATCTATTCATCGTCCAATTATTTATTCAGGTTATGGGGGGACATGGAGCATCTCCTGGGCAGCATAGGGCATAAGGCTGGGGTACCCCCTGGATGGTTTACCAGTCTATCACAGGGCTCAAGGCTGGGGTACCCCCTGGATGGTCTACCAGTCTATCACAGGGCTCAAGGCTGGGGTACCCCCTGGATGGTCTACCAGTCTATCACAGGGCTCAAGGCTGGG
>JAACJT020000016.1:700307-719282 GCA_009936485.2 Gymnarchus niloticus | reverse complement strand
GTACCCCCTGGATGGTCTACCAGTCTATCAAAGGGCTCAAGGCTGGGGTACCCCCTGGATGGTCTACCAGTCTATCAAAGGGCTCAAGGCTGGGGTACCCCCTGGATGGTCTACCAGTCTATCACAGGGCACATCGACATAATCGTATCATTATGAGCCGTTTAGAGGCACCAGTTCACCAACTGCATATCTTTGAACTGCAGGTGGGAATTTGCCCAACACAGGGATGGCATGTGAACTCCACATACAAAGCAGTATTCAAAAACAGCAAACCTGGAGCACTACACACTACTCTACAGTTCTACAGACTATGGATTCCTATCATTGTTTAATTAGTACCATCCATCTATTAATATCAGTTCATTATTTCATCATTCAGGCCTTTTAAATTTTTGACTAAAGTGTCTACCAAATAGTAAGAAATTAACATTATTTTTTATACAAATAGTAATTAATACGTATTAATTAAACCTGTTCGTATCTGCTATTCTTGCTGTTGGTAAAGTAATTTATTGGTCAACGTTTTATTTTCCAATGTCCATAGTCCTGCGTTTAGTAAAGTAGCTTTGGAATTTTCTCTCCAAGACTGAATGACAGATGGCTTAATAACTATATTGTCAAGATCAGATTCATGGATGTGCTTAGATTATTTATTATTTTAAATGCAGACAAAAAAGTTGTTCCTTTTGTTAACCTGTTCAAGTTCATTAATCTCATTAATTTGTTGCATTAATATAATTTTATCTGGCAGTTTAGAGTTTGGCGTGGTTGGCCATCTTCGTTCGTGAATCACGGCTGTCAGACAGAGGGACAAGGACCCGGGTTCCCTCACTTAGAGAGTTTCTTCATCTGTTTCCTGTGGAAGCACGGACTTGACTGTAGGAATAATACACTCTGAAAATGTAATTTTACAGTGGCAGCATGTAGAGTCTAAACTAGGCCTAAAAAAACCTGCAGGGTATAATTGTGCCCCCACAGCTCAGAGTGCTTAAGAGGGTATTTTTTCACCTTAATACTTGCTGTAATTTAGTCTTAGCGGACTCTTTTTGGTTATCCCCCTCAGCCAACTAAACATGGTGTAATGTTCAGCCACAGTGCCCACTTTATTAAAGGGAAAATCACATTTAACTCTACTTTTCTGTAAATATCCAATATTCTCTAAGTAGCTGCATGATGGAATAAGATTCACATTGGCCCTATAATCTCATGATATCCAGCAACATTCACATGAGCACTCCATTAGGGGTACAGTCAGGTAAAATCCAAGCTATTGGGTTAAATCTATGCCCCAGTCTGGTACAGTTTGATGACAGACAAATGCACTGTAATCACAGCATGATGTGTATGGTGTTGTATTCTTTAGAATTCCCAGGAATTTATCACCAATGTGTGACACAAAGGTGAAGGTAGAACTCCCAGAGAATTCGAGCTTGTTGAGCTGTTGGCGCTCGTAGACTTTCGACAGTAACCTTGACATTAGGGGCCTCCAGGCTATGACTACATCATGTCCGGGTTCAACCCTACAGGTGTTTTAGTTTATCAATGAGGGGAAATGGGATCTTTACACCCAATTTCATCTGAAGTGACTCAGGAGTTAGACGTGGGCTATCCAGTAACCCTGAGTAATCATTTCCAGATTGCAGGTAGTCATGAACTAATGAAGCGGCCTGCGAGAAAATCTATTTCAAGAATGATTTAGCTGCCAGGTATTGTCTGCAAGATATCTGGGGAAAAAAAAAGAAATGATGGTAAACTTTTTCTTTGCATTATAGCAGTCAGATCATTGCTAAATGCCTAAGTCAGGGACAGTAAGTGTGCAATTAAAGTACAGAAGGTGAGCCAGTAATCTCTAAGCCCCAGGGGCAGAATTTTCCAGGCCAGAACGCCGCATACAGCGAGTGCACTGCTCGATGTGTGGTGATCGCCCATGCCTGTACAGCCATGTGCTCGCCATGTGGGGGGGCGCTTGGCAGCTGGGCTAAGCCTGCGGTATGGCCGCCCAAGATTACAAACAGCCCGGGAGAATGTGGAACATGGCACTCTGTGTAAAGTGGCTGTTTACGCATGCCGTCTCCGTTTAATGGCACTTCCGTGTCTTCCCATAGTCTGTCTGTGTCTGGAATACAATGGCTACTCCTTCCCAAGTAGAAAGGCACTTTTTATTTAATTGCTGTCAGATTTGTTTTCTCACTTCCACTGCAGGTTTGGGCTCCAGGCATGGTAGTTTTAATGGCATGGCAGATCTGAACCTCTCTCCAGTCTGATTGGTTACCTCTGTCCAACTTTTAACTGTAAAGGTTTCTGCTTTTTAATTGTGCAACAAAAACATTGGGGAGAAAAAAAAATCAACAATTGAAAAAATGATTCCCAATGATTAGTCGAATGACACTCCGCGTTGTAAGGCTGCAGGGTGTATTTGAGATTTGAAAGTAGAATATGTTGTTTCATGATGTATCTCTTTAGGCAGTATGATTGTCGAATACCTACAGCCGGATAGGCTCAGCAGGTATTGGCAGTCTTTCTCTGGGGATCGTAACACATTACACGGTGTGTGTTCGTTGGTCGTTTGCTACAGGAAGCAATACGGCCGACATTCCTCAGCAGAAAGCTCGTTTTTACTGTTGCGTTTAGACAGCTGGAATGCACCTCTTAAAGTAGCTGCATTCTGTGAATGCATGCAGCCTCCGTCTGCACTGAGTTTGCCTTTGGCTGCCTATCCATGAATGTGAGCTTCCCACTGATGCCTGGGTACCAGACAGAGAGCATAAATCATCATATTTGAAAGCATGTCTTATGGCCAGTGCTATTTCTTTTAACAAATTATTTTTCTGAGCCCTTCTAGCACTACAAGGGCAATTGTAGGGTTTATTTATTCAATAAAACTGTTGCTGTGGGATATTTATTGCAGTGTATGCTTCACACTATGCAATCTTTCAAAAATAATTGCAGCTGATGAGAGAAGGGCTGGGGTATTCCGAGTGCTCAATAGTCATCAAATGTTTTGTGATAGCTGTCAGGCCTCATGTTCCTAACTGCGGATGCTTTCAGAGTCCAAAGCTGAATATCTGTACTAAATTAAAAGCTAAAGTCTGCGTAAAAGCCTTCATGACCTTTATCCAGCCACTATTGATTCTCGGAGCACAAAATCCATAGCGGTTGATTTGTTAACCGTTATGATCTGAATCAAAACCCTCTAATGTCCAAAATCATTGCGGCTCAGTATTTATGTAGCACCTGGCGACATCAAGGTATCGCATGAGGCCTGACAGGCGTTGCTAGGTTAGAACAGTTACCTGAAAATGTTGCACATTGTAAGTCTGTGTTCCATAGGAGGTCAATGTAGCTTTAGTGCAGACCTATCTTTTAAATTTGAGGTTTTACAGGAAATAAACATTTGAGTATAAATAGTCATTAGCAAAATTAAGACAAATACAAAGCTTGAAATATGAGGCGTTCAATTAGAAAAAGATCATTTATAGATCACCTTCACATGAATGAATTACACGAACAATAAGGAGGCCTTAATATGCATGTTGCTATGTGCACACCTAGTAAGTATTTTCCCACAGGTGTGCGTGTGTGTGTGTGTATGTGTGTGTGTGTGTGTGTGTGGGTGTGTGGGTGTGTGTGACAAGTATATGTACAGCACAGCTGAGTGCGTCCAGTGCATTGAGGTCTTCTGGGCATTGCCACCAGGGTACAGTCATTTTATGGTTTGTTTATATTTTTCTATTTAGCTGTACAACAGTGAAGCTATTGTGGCTACTGCTGTATGTAAGGACTTCCTTACTATTTCACAGAGGTCATTTTGCCATACTTCTCCAAAAGGCCCACACTGTGTTCATTCAGGGCCATATGGACGATGCTGAACAAGGAAGGGTGAGACTGGCCATTCGCTTGGGCTTCATCACCGCAGATTTCTGGAGAAGGCGGCGGCAATGCTGGGGACAATAATATCATTTGAATTCTTGACTTTGGGAAGTGATTGGTGAGCTCTGGGTGGTTGAAAACTGTTTTTCTATGGAGGACTGCCTCTCCATCCAAACAAAGGATGTTTTGATGAAGAGGTCAAAGACAGGAGCCTCTGTTCACTTGGATAAGAGCAAGAGGAAATTGCATACTAATAGCCACTGCCCATCACGGTGGTCCGGTGGTCCGAATTACACAGCTGCACCGTGTGGCGAGGAGAATGGGACCAACCGTGGTGAGACAAATCCCATGCACTTGGAAGAGTAACCCAACTTGAGGAAAGAGGGAAAAACTGAATTGGCAACTACCCCTAAAGAAGAGATTTGTGTAGGCAAAGTGTTAGTGTAAATGCTAGGGTAGTTAGATTATTCACAGCCATTGGTTATTAAAGCTATACTTCCACAAAACTCCCTCATTATCAACCAGCATACACAAACTTCAGATTTCACAGAAATAACGCTATTGTTTTATTTGTGCTGATAAACTGTTTCCATACAAATTCTTAATATCTTTTTTAAAAGGTCATGTCTAGGTGCATACATGGTAGTGTTGACCAACGAGGGTCCGGTAAAATGAAGCCATGGCCTGTTTTCCTTCGATGAATGAGTAGTGAAACATGACATGAGCCACCCTCCCGCCAGCAGGATTTTGCAGCCCCTCTTTGATGACGTGTCGAGTACCGTCCTAATGAAAAATCAATGAGCCCACTTGAGGAGGCCCTGTGTAGCACGTTATGTAATTTGATCATATCAGTCATAACTGTGTTAGAGGCAATCCGTCTGACTTTAACAGGACTGGGGTCAGTGGGGAGAGACCACTTCCAATACCATCGGTTACCACTTATTATGGGATTTGCTCTTCCGGGGAGAAGTATAGCAATCTGCCATATATAGTGTTAACAGGCCCAATGCCATCAATCAATATTGTTTCCTTTCTCCCAGCTTTAATGGCAGCACTGCAGCCTTCTAGCCCAATCAATAGCATGGCTCCTCTTGATAACTGCAGAAGCTCCAGTCGAGCAGAACCTGGTAAACTTAGCCCTGCGAGCTCGTGGCAGACTTCTCGGTTCCACAGTGTCCTTCCCAGGCCGCCCGCTGGGATGTTTGCTGTGTCACATGAATGTCTGTGGCTTTGTGCGTGAAGACGCAGCAGAGTTCTGTTTGGTCACTACAGCCCTGCCACCCTGGACACACTGCTGTAAGGGGACTTGATAGGAATCAAAACAGATGTGTGCACGTCTCTGTTTAACTGGAGGTGTTAAGCAGCTCTTCTGTCAGTCTGTTCTGGAGGGGGGATTTCCTGCTTTGGGAGCTGCAGTGTGAGAAAAAGCACATCTGGCTTTCCCCCCAAAGTTCTGGTAGGTCTTCCTGGAAAGCTGCAAGCTGCGGGCCCACTGTCCCCTCAGCCAAACCACCAGGAAGGTGTCCGAACATAACTCAGTGCTAGCAAAGCTTATCTTATTGAATACCTAAGGACTCTCTCTCGAACCGTCCAGCTATGAGTTCGAGCTTTAGGTTTCCTCAGATAAGAAACCTGAACAAGCATTGTTACAGTGCACTCCCTCACAGGAGGGTGTGTGTCTTCCTGCAGACTGAAGACTGTGCCTAGTGGCCTTTAGAGCCTGGCTCTCTTTGCTTTAACCCATGGCTGTGTCACTCAGGGATGCAGTTGGTTGGTGACTTATGGGCCTGGGCGAGGTGCTCTGTGGTGTTACTAAACCCTGTACATGTTGAACGTGGCCTTAGCTTGTTCCATTTGTTAATGACGCTGGATTTTTTTGCTACAGCCAATGAAACCCTGGATAAGAATTGGCAAACACTCTACAGAAAAGTCCTATTCATTTGGAGTCCATATGTCTTGTTATTTTATAAATGAAGGTTGTAAAGGCAGAGGAAATTGTTGCATTTCTAATTCTTGAAACCTTATATTAGTGTGCTTGACAGCTGGTGCCAGAAGCCAAGAACAAAGAAGTTACAGTGGCTGGGGGTGAGCTGGGAAAGACTGAGCGGTCTGGGGTACCATTTGTGCCAAAACCCTACTGCAGAAGCTAATGAGGGGACGCACATCCTGCTCATGGTGTAAAGTTCACAGTCTCATCTTAATGGCGCCCCAGTGCCACATTGGCTTTTATCGACTTATGCTGACTCTCGTGTCGGCTAGACGTGTCTTAAAGCTATTGACAGGATCGACAGATGGTGTACACATATTTGGCTTTGGATGGAAAAGAGCAGTGGAAAAAATCAATTGAGCAATTCTTACTTGTATGGCTCGTTTTAAAGATCAAGATCGTCGCTTTCCTGCATCCCCCCATCCCCCCAAAAAGGACTTAAGTTATTACGTTATCTTATGATGCTGAAAAGGTTTTTAAAATTCAGCACCCTCCATTTAAATGTCTGATTTCAAAAGTTGTTTCTTCTAAGAATTAGGTGAAAAACGTATTTGAACATTTTCCAAAATATATAGAAAAGCCAATATTCGGAGATTGTGAAGTGTTCTCTAAAGCCTCGGCTAAATGCTTATTTATTATTATTAAATAATAAATACAATATAAACTATAAATAAATATAAAAAGCATTATTAATAAATTTTAATAATGCTTTTTATATTTTCAACTAGTTTTTTATGCAATGTCCCAATTAAATGTATGGAAGCTCTTAAATTAGAAAAGGATGCAAAATCAGTGATGGCATTCCATCCAGGGTGCGTCCCATCCAGGGTTTACCCCAGCCCAGTGCCCGGCATTTCCCATTCAGGGTGTACCCTGCCTCTGTGCCCGGTGCATCCCATCCAAGGTATATCCCAGGCCTGTACTGCCTGGGATGGGCTCCAGGCCTTGTTATCCTTTCTGCCATAAGTGGATGAAAGACGGGTAATGAAAAATGCAATTCATAGTTTAAAAGGTTATGCTACAAACAAAATTCAGTTATTTGTCACTGTTTATTACTGGATATAATCTTACCACATCTGACCAGTACATTGTATAAACAATAAAAATCACTTTTAAATTAAATGCAATGCATGAAAACATTTCTACAAGAAATTTTAGAATTTTACTTGCTAAGATTAAAAATGATAGCATATCAATCAGTTTCTCAATGAGCTTTTGAAGCTGTAGTCACAAAAAATGTTTAGCATACTTCAGTCGACCCACGCCTGTTAGCTCCTGGTTTAGACAAATCTGTCAAATTAAGATCTGTGGTCCAACATTTAAACATGCTATTATTCTATAGATAGAAGATGGAAAAAGTTTACTGTTTGAACAATTTGGCCTGAATATATAAAATAATCCTATGGCTCACAGCTTAGTTAAACCTTCACTTATCGGTGTTTTGGGAACAGCCTCTTTTTAAACATTCTAAACAAAAGTTCATAATTCATGGCATGCTGGATAGCTCTAATTGTTCCCAGAGTCGTTTGCAATAATTTGAGTTTCATTACGTGTGTGTGATACACTGAAAGCTGTCCGATTTCACCACAGGGCGCTTCAGCAATCATGGCCAAGGTGGTGTTTACAATGGCATTGTGACATATAATAAATGTTGAAAATTAGCGTGCAACGCATATTCCGATTTGCTGTTGTCATGGTCTGGTCCCACAGATAATTTCGGTTGATCGAAGCTGATCACTCGTATGGTTCCCAAAATTAACTATGGACGCAAGCGTGGCAATACGAAGCAGCAGTACTTGGTCTTGGCCCCGGGTGTGAGCTAATTTCACGCAGCCTGAGAAACATGCTCTGCGGTTTTCTCAAACTCCACCTCCTTCTCGTTCCACATACAGAATGTCATATCCATCCATCCATCCATCCATCCATCCATCCATTCTTCTATAATATCATAGCTGCTCTGAAAAGTAAAATATAGCTGCTCTGAAATTTGGGTCCATATTTTTCCATTTGGCTATTAATGTTTAGACATTGTGTACAGTTTATTAACTTTAATTTTCTGGGGATCTGAATCATAAGTTCTACATGCAGTTGCTTTTTGTAACGAGTTTCTGTATGTCTAGCTAACTGAATTCCACAAATCAGCTGCAGATCAGTGTTACTTTACTGACTCCTAAGGTGTCTAAGAAAGCCCTGATTACGGGTAAAGTTAACTAAAGCTAACAAAACAACATGAGTGCTGTTGTGTGTGCCAGCTGGGGCACTGACACAGTCAGGCCACAGACCTGGATGACAGACTGTTTAGTGCTAACTTCCCCCAGTTACTGGTATATGCATGCAGAGCAATGCGCAGCAAATCTAATGCGATTAGTTTGCATATTAAGCTCTTTACTGGAGTCGGTGGCCACCACAAGGGTAGCTAGTTGCCCAGTCTGGGGGTCCATCCTCGTCGTCGGGATTCCTATAATGCAGCCCTGGCAGCTAACTCACTAAGAGGTGGGGGCTGACTTGCTGAGAGATGTGTTAATGCTGGGGGGGAGGGTTTATGGACCATGGAGGTTTATGTATTGACCTGTGACTGACAGCCTCTTTTCACTTTCATAACATAATCAGCACTTGACATGTGATTATAATAATTCAATCTATTTTAATGCCCTCTCTGCAAACACATTGATTTTCTTTACTGCTCCCTGAGCCTGATACAGTAATATCTGCACATAATTAGTTTACACATTGCTAAATTACTGACATATTAAGAGGAAAATAGTCATGCCACATACTCACATAACTGCCAGAAAGGAAATTAACATGGATTCAAATGGGCCCAGGGGACTCTAGTTAAACCAAGACGTGAAAACAGGAACCCAGCGTATAAAGATTGTCTTTTTATTTCAGGCCTGGTGAATGAATAAGATTAAAGTCAAGTACGCTCAGAAATGACAGGATCATAAACCATAACGGGGCTGCCCAGAGAGGAACTAAGGGCCACTTTGTGTCTCTTATCCCATTACTGACCCCAGAGGTCTGCTTCTCTGGGTGTATCATTGACATCTTCTTTTAATTTGCTAAATGAATGTGGCTACTGTAACAGTGCAGTGACAATTCAAAACTGAGTGTCATCACTGGGCTGACATAGTCGCCCACACCAAAGATGGGTGCCAGAGGAAGGCGTGTCATCACTGGGCTGACATAGTCGCCCACACCAAAGATGGGTGCCAGAGGAAGGCGTGCCATCACTGGGCTGACATAGTCGCCCACACCAAAGATGGGTGCCAGAGGAAGGCGTGTCATCACTGGGCTGACATCGTCGCCCACACCAAAGATGGGTGCCAGAGGAAGGCCTGTCATCACTGGGCTGACATTGTCGCCCACACCAAAGATGGTTGTCAGCTTCCAAGTAAAGCTCCTTGAAATAATTAAGCACAGAGCTTTGAGCGAGAATCTAATCAGCTGATAGAAGCTTTGCTTGTTGCCATGTTACATTTTCAAAAGGATTGTACTCCTCTGACTTGAGCAATCCCCATTGATCCAGGGTCCACAGTAGCTGTTTCTCCTGAAATAAACATGTATAATTGGCATCGGTTTTCAATGCATTGTCTTGGTGCTTGGGGATGTCTTAAGGCAACTTTAATGAGTTTCCACTCAAAATAGTGATATGCTGGTCACTGAATGGGACACTCATATATTTCTCATTAAAAGATGAGAGAACAGGAATCGTCCCTTTGATAGCCAAAACTGGACTGCCAGGTGAAGCTGGTGGAGATTTGACAGCCTTTCTAACAATGCACTGTGTAAAGGGCATGATCTGTACATGAGGTACAGTGTGCTGTCTGTCCATCCATTCGTCTGTCTGCCTTCTAACTGCTTATGGTGGTTTGGGTGGTGAGGGGCCTACACCCATGTGCCTGGGATACATCCTGGACAGGATGCCAGTCTGTTATACTGATTACTGTCACTGTTATACTGCTGACCTCCAGCCTCCGCTGTAAGCCACTGTGAGGTGCCCGGAACTCTCAGAGACTGGGCTCAGAGGGCTCTCAGGGGGCTGGCTGGGCCTTCAGACCCTCAGGGTGTCAGTATAGCATGCAAGGGTTAAATGTTCTCTACAATGCATAGTTCTCAGCTGTGTTTTGCATTACTTTTCATGCTGAAGGTTTCTGAAAAGCGGCCTTTTCACAGTAAATATAAGGTAAGGTCTCTTTTTGTGTCATTGTGTATCTCTCTCACACACACACGTACGTATATATAGGATGAAGGGAACAGGAAGCAGAACCAAGAATATGTGAATTGGTCTTAGGCTTGATTTGAACATTGTAGGCCAAAGACACTGATTTCAGTCTGGAAGTGTTGTTATCCATAAGACCCTCAGGAAATCTCCAGCTGTATAAATATATAATCTGTATGAGAGCCTTTGTTCCAAAAATAATTTAGCACAGAACGAGACATGTTTATGAGCAGATCAACAAAAGGAGGGTTTCGTCTCCGTCAATGATCTACAGTTAGTGTCCAGTTAGCCATACTGGATGTTGTTTATCTGTGATGCATAACAGAGTTTAAAGCTTACTGTTGCATGATAATTATTCATTAAGTTTTGTTTTTAATCACACTGGGTTTATCGTGGGGTTACTGTGCAAACCAGGTGTCTGCCAGTGACCTCCTGTTTACTCAGCTGTGGACCCACGATGCCCACTCAGGAGGCACTGGAAAACGCTTCTCCATATTTTATTTCCCAAACTCCACGATAGAGGTCCACTCAGCTTCATTATTTAAGGACTAGAGGTCTATGTTGTCTTCTAAGGAAAATGGGAGTTTTGATCAAGATGGACCTAACAGTTGCCTCTTTCATTTGCTGCCATTCCCCTGCAGTCAACCGAGAAACAGGAACTCTCTGGGAATCTGACCTGAGATGAGCCGAGAGAACTGTACGTGAGATGAGGGTGCGAAGGAAGCTTGCTCACTCTTTATTGATTTTTTTTTTTTTCCTGCTCTTTCTCCTTGCT
The DNA here is from genome assembly GCA_009936485.2 of Gymnarchus niloticus. Classification (NCBI taxonomy): domain Eukaryota; kingdom Metazoa; phylum Chordata; class Actinopteri; order Osteoglossiformes; family Gymnarchidae; genus Gymnarchus; species Gymnarchus niloticus. The sequence continues at coordinate 708,428 of JAACJT020000016.1, read as the reverse complement.
CCTTTTCCTCCCCTCTGCAAAGCCGTCAGTAGATGGCGCTACCATCTCTCGGCTGGCACAGCATTGCTCACCATTCATGGCCAGCTTGTCCCAAACCAACATGCAAGCGTGCTCCTCACTGACTCATATCACGTGCGTCCAAAAAAGCTGTTAAAAGTCCAGCTTAGTTCCTGAGTTGAGGCAAATGTTTGTTAAATTAAATGGTGACTTCCTGCTCGTCTTTCAGATGGAGGAAAGGGAGGGATTTTATTTTTAATTGCCTGGCCTTTGAGTGTTCCCTGATTGCTTTGCTCCATGATATTTTTCTTCGTTTGTCTGTCACACTGTGAATGGTTTCCATTGCAGTAGCTGGCTTGGTCCTGGGTTTTCGTGTGGAGGGCTGTGTAAAAGGGTTTTCGTCTTCTGGAATGTACAGTGCCAGGTACTGTATGCTGGTGGCTAGCCTAAAGACTCCATTTGGAGGCTGACAAACAAATACTGTAAGTAAGAGCGAGAGCGTCTTATTTTACAACTAAATAAAGAGGCTGGCGATGGTTCTGTTCTGGTCTAGGGTTAACTGTCAGCTGTCATCTATTTGACTTTTTTCACTTTTTAAAATATTCTCTTGATCTGAAATAGTTTGAATAACTTTTTTATTCTAATTATTATGGTAAATTTTAAACATGTTATTTGTAAATAAAAGATATTTTTTTTGCTTTACAATCTTGTTGTAAAATGTTTTTATTACTTGATATTCATTGTATTCTAAAAAATAAAATAATGGTAATACAGGGCAAAATTAAAAAGCAGAAATGACTGCTTTTGTTTTGTTTATTTTTTTAATATCGTAACTTTTGTTGTGTGTTCTGAGATGTCGGGGTGCCTGTTTAGTTTTGTATGGCAGAAAGCCAGAGGTGTCTCTGGGAATAGAGAATTCTAGAAGGTTGTGGTGATGGGCTGAAATAGTTTATGTTGTACACATGGCACCCATAACGGCTCAGCCAGAAAAAAGAACGTGCAGGGGAAGGCCTGGTCTTCTCTGAGCACATCCTGTAGCATTACTACTACTCTTATAACCATTAATTAATAATAATACTTTGATGTAGTTCTATGAAAATACTTTTAAAGTTTTAACTGCTGTGCTTTTTAATTTGGCACTTTCTCCGTTACTAAAAATATTAGTGATCATTGCTAAAATATTGAAATGTGCTTGTTTCCAAGGTGCCATAATACATGTTTTGTTTGTTTGTTTCATATTTTTGAGCAACTCTAAAATTCGATAACTACCACATTAAGCCGTAAATTCAAGTAAATAACAGCATCTGCATTTTCACAAAAGATTGACATTATTTCGAAGTTATTTCTTTTTTTATATTGTTAATAATCAAAATTCATTCAAAATGCTGATAGACAGGCATTTTTTTGTTTATGCATGTTTTTGTTCATGTGATAGAGCACTCTCTGAGCACATGACCGGTAAGGGTGAGAGTGTAAACACACCACAGAGTGTAAACACACCAGAGAGTGTAAACGCACCTGATGATGCGGACCATCTCACAGCACGAGCTCATCGCTTTAAAGGATACTTCTGCTGTGCGGAGCTACACCCAGCTATGTTCTGTAGGCCTAGCATTAATGTTTAATACGAGCATCATCTTGAATGGTCAGAGAATGACACATCTGCGGTTTGACCACATGGAGCGCCGGCAGTCGCATGGTTTCACTTGTTAGCTGAGGGGAAAAACTGTTCTTAAATTTCCCAGTAAAATGTTAAAGTTGGATAGTGGTGTGTGAAAATACTCCACGCTTAAATTTCAGAAGTCATGAAAATGAGTTACGTTTTAGGGTGACCCTATATCCTCTTTTTCCCAGGCATCTCATCTTTTTGGGACATAAAACGTGTGTCCTGTCGGGATTTCTAAATCACCAAAAATGTCCGGGATTCGGCTTTTGCTTTATATTGTCACTATACATTCTGTGTGGGTGTCCCTCCACCATCCTGCCCCCAGTGTCCTCTTTTTTGAGGACCAATAAATGGTCACCCTAGTTTATCTGGAAATATGTTATATCTGGAATTATTAAAATTGAAAGGCTTTCGTAATTAATTCCGAGGAAATGTTTTTCATTATTCTTGGCGATAATTAGATAAACCCACGATTTGAACCAAAAAGTTTTCCTTATTGTTTTAAAAACATTTACGTTTTCATCCTTTTAGGTGTTATGAATTCTGTTTTTTAATGCATGCAGCAGATAATAAGAGACTTATGACTTTGCCTCAGTGTCGATGTCATGGGGTTTTTAAATAAATTGGCTCATGTAGCAAATACTGTAGGTATATTAAATTGATGCCAATTGCCGACAAGGGAGAGCGGAACAAAATAATCACAGTTTTGGAAGAGTAAAGAGGAAATGGCTGGTCATCCCCCTCTGCTCTGTTTTCCGCGGCATAATGTTACTGAAGCCTGTGAGGTTAAGGGTCTCCATGCCCGGGTGTGACTATACAACACAGTATAAGCTATGAATTTACCGGCATTAGCAAGTGATAAACTCGTGAAATAAAAAATGTTTGGTTTGTTCTAGTTTCTTCAATTTGGTTGAGTTGAAAAACGAACAAAATAGAATCACTATTCAACTGAGAAAAGCATTACAAATGAGATTAAATGCACACACACAAACTTTTAGTATAACAGTTTTAGGTTTTTAACAAACTGGAAATGGTTTCATTTTTAATCAATATTAGAGCGCAGCATGATTTTGACAGCCACTTTAACAATTGTTAATATGTTATATGAAATGATAATCTACATAATTAACAAAGGTAGAAAATATAATAATATTTGAAGGCTCACAATTTACCTTGAAAACATGGGATATAAGTATTCCTAGGCGTGTGTGTGGGTGCTCAGTTTAATGCAGGCAGCCCATATACAGACTCTAGCCCCTCAGCCCTCCACATTGTTGTCATGGCGAGTCCATTAACCTGATCCTCATCCGTTTCATTCACACTATTAGACAACAAACTGGGGGCAGAAACTGTGCACAAACTGCCACCCTCTTCAGCAATCCCCCCTGTTTTTAATAAATAACTTTTTTTCATCCGGTGAGTGTAGCTGTAGCATGGCCTACCAAGTCAGTTTGAATCAACCTTAGTAAGACCATAAGAAACACACTCCACTGTACACACAAAGTTCACTCAGGTGAATTTACACGGAGGCATTTCACACACATCAAACACATGAAGGAACGTGGGTAACATGAAACAAGCATGTTGTCAGTTCATATACTAAACAGGATGTTCGCAGAGGTCATCGTGTGAAATGTTATTGCATACTGTTCAATACAACACAACCTTACAGATAAAGATTCACAATCTGCAATTTGTTTACTGAAAAATTTTATACAGCAGACAAGAAAGTTTGCAGTTTGTTTTTGTAAATGAGTCTCATTTTCCAGTTGTGCAGCTGCATTTTTGCAGTAGAATGTTATGTTTTCATCCTTTCTGATTTTACTTTACGTCCACTTATCCGAAGTCTCTTCAGTCTCGTAATCTCATTTCCCATTTTTCGTTTCTTCCTATGATGGTACCTACTCTATAGTTGTCTACCACACTTTTTACCTTGTTGCCTGGTTTTCGGTTCAGCATTTTTGATTTATAAGTTTAATAAAGTTACCTGCAGTTTTACCTCTGTCTATTGCAGTCATGTATGAACATTACAAATGTTTGTCTCCACTGATTTATTAAATGTGCAGTAAAACCTAACTTACTGCTCAAATTAGCGTCCATATTAAATGTCCCTCTTATAGATAATTTGCAGTGCTTGCCGTCTTTTTGCAGTGAAAATCTCACTTAGGCCGGTAAACATGAATGATTTAGACGCCATCGTTTTGTCAGATAAATCGCAGTCCGTTTTGAAAATGCTGTACGCATAAGGAAAAATTTTCTTCGCACCTTTGTCAAGGAAAATGATAAGAAAATATCATGTAGTTTTTAATTAAAATGTTTTTGACTGTACTAGGGGTGCATTTGTTGAACTGGAATACAGCCAAACAAACAGTATATCTTCCAAGTAGATTATAATTGGATTATTAAAAATACCCCTTGTATTTCTAAAGGGTTTTGTGTCTCCTTAAATGACAGCCTGTCTTGTAGATTTAAGCTGATTACAAGTTTATCAGCACTCTGGACATTTTGTGGTTGATCTTGTTGACATAGAAAAGAGTTTTGCTGTAATTCAATTTTTGGATTACTAAATTCTGGGTGTTTGTGTTGATTTACATAATTTTATAATAATCCCATTCAGCTGTCTGTGTTCAAACTTATTTTTAGATTATGTAATATTAGTGTATTTAAAACCCTTATTGATTGAGATAAACTCAGAATTTAAAAAATAGCAAATCAAATGCACCGTTTTATTAGTATATGAACTTAATCTTAAGGGTCTTGATTTTCATAAGAATTATTGAAATACTTGAATGTAGTATTTTAGATTTTTATTTCATCCATCCACCCATCTTCCACTTCCCACTTATTCTGATCAGGGTTGTACATATTTATTAATATGATTATCTTGTTTGGAATCTTACATAACTGTCAGTTTTAAAACTGATTATATCCACTGTTAATAAAATGTTTAACGTAATATTTCAAAAACAAAGCGTCTGAAGCCTGTGGCACTGAGGGGTAAACCCTGGATGGGACACCAGTCTTGCACAGGGTACATGGCTCCCATTGGTCAGAGGTCTTGGAGGGGACCAACCCCAAGAGGGGGGACATGCAAACCCTCCATCCTGGAGGCTTTCAGCAGTGAAACTGACCATCGTGCTGACCATATTGAAATGTATAATTAGATAAATATATCATTCCATGTACTTTTTAATGAATGGCCTGCAAATTTTGCTGGACATTTGGTCAAACAGCAAATATGTACATTTAAATCTGACCAGTCGCAAAAAGAAGCTGAAAGTTGCCTTTTTAAAAACCTCTTTCAGAAATTGGTTTCTGACAATATTCTTCTCCTGTTAGTAATTATCTGAATGTTTTTATGTTTTTCTACTCGCTAGCAGATTCTATTCCTAGAAGGCATTTTTACAGCATTATCTACAATGTCTGATATTATTAGTCACTATAAGTTTGTCCTGAGTAAATCTTCTAACCACAAAAGACTGCCGGAAGCTTTTTAACTTCTAGCTGGGTTAGGGTGAAGACATCACGTTAATATTTGATCCAGCCAAAGTACTCTTAGAGTTTTTTATTCCTTCTTCTAAGTGTTACGGTAATTATCATTGTTGTTATGCTAGTTATATTTATCTTTATCACACACAAGCTTTTGGATTCCGGATTCCAGCACCCTGCCTAATTGGTGGAACTGAGAAAGTGTCCACCTGAAAACCGGAGCCTTAAGCCTGGTCTATTCTACCTCCATCTTCTGGAGCTTCAGAGGTGAAGAGGGAATGGAGGACTCTCCGAAATCAGTAATCCCCCTGTCAGCCAGGCCTGGGGCCCCAGCAGATGCGGGGAAATCAAAGTCTCACATCAGAAGGAAAATGACCATTAGGGGCCGACGGCATTTATGGTCAGATCCACGCTTTATGGATTTTTTCATTCAACAAAGATTCCTTTTTTCTTACAGTTGTAGATTATTCACAGCTGTCTCTTTCTCTCTCTCTCTACAATTAAAATCCAGTCAAATTCTTTATATTTCTCAACGTATAGGAACACCCTCCACCTATAGCTGCATGGTCATTAAACTGACAAGATTAGAAAACACTTCAAATGATATTGCAGATACATGCTGTTTAAAAATAGTCTTAAATAAATATGGAAATTATAATATATCCTTTCTGGCTAGTATTAATGATACACTACTAGTTCTAGCAGAGACAAGTTAATTAAATTCCTGTCTTCTCCAAAAAGATCCTTAGTTCCAGAGCTTGGTTAATGTTGAGCAAATGTTTGTTGCATGGTTAAAGGCACAGGGTTGTAAGAGTGAACATCTACAGTCACAATAAATGAAATCAATTTATAGAGCGCCATCCAGGTAAGTATACTGGTGTAGCTATAACTGACATATGGCAAGTGATAACAAACCTGGACTCCCCTAACACACTGTAACACTGGGCCATCCAGTGTCCTGCACAAACCCCTGAATGACAAAGAGGCACAAAGAGGGTCTCCTGGTCAGAATTAGAGTGGGGGGTTTCAGAGGGGTGTCCCCGAGCCGACATCCACAGCCAGCCATAGCACAGTCATCATTGTGCACACTGTTGTGATTTCCCCAAGCTGTTTATCAGGTGGTGCTGCAGGTTTAACGTCTCTGATTCTCACGTCCTCACCACCGCTGAAAGCAGCAGGCTGCAAAGGCAGGGATGTCTTCAGTATGAAGCCCATCTATCCTCTGGAGAGCGTGGTGCTGTGTGCAGAAACGCTGCAGAAATGATCACCTCTCATTAATCTAGCCTGGGCCATTGGCAATGACATCTTCATAATGAGAATTAGGTGTGCATCTACATGAATTAAAGTCCAATGAGCCTCTGATTGATTACCCCCACCAATCGCTAACGATATTCTTCTTTGATTGTTATTGTTTAAGTGACTTTATAATATCTGCTTGATTAAAAATGGGCCTTTTGGGGAGAACAATAAAAGGAAGACAATTAAACAATTGAGCAAGATGATCATTCTTTAGGATATGTCCCAAGATCTTTTACTAGTCTCAGGGACAAGTGGCAGACATTTCTCACGGAGCTGTTGATTGAACATTTCCCACAAACAGAGATGCGGAGCGGTTTGCTTCTGTTTCCATCCTAAGTTTTTGTTTCGCTTAATCATGTTTTGTCTTCATCCGCTTTTTGTTGGCTTCTAGCATTTTGTACAGCAAGAATCATGCTTTTCAAAATGTGGAAAGTTTTGTCACTGAATATGAAAAGTTATATTCAAAAATTAGTATATTTTAAATATTATAAATCATATACCACTGTCATATTCAACGCGCTAATGTAATTACTTTTTCTGGGACATGATGAACACAAACAGTGCCATGAGAGATTTTGCTAACGTTTTGCAATTTCCCATGTTTGTCAATAGCAACAGAAAATCCTTTTTGTTTGGTGCTATTCCAGTTTAGCGAAATATCGATACATCGGTTATTACTTGCATTTGAAATACAGCTGCAAAGATTACAACAAATATCTGTGTTTATTTTTAGATGACATGGAAGATCAGCACTGTTGAGGGCTAGTTGATTTGATCTATGCATGAAATCTCCAAGTATTGAAATAAAAAATATAAGAAATGGTGACCATTTAATCTACATTTGGATCTTGAACCCAAATAATTGGGGTGGGAGCCTAGAATTAAATTAGCATCCCATGCAACATGTTCACTAGCTAAGCTTCTTGGCACGTCAGAATTGGATATCCAACGCCATTAGTCATTAAGAAACATGCTCAGCTTCCATCCCAAAGTTAAATGAATCCTGATTAAATGGCCTCTACATCTTAATATTTCTTTCATCATACAGCTAAGAAAGTGTGTTTTCTTTTGTTTTGCATTTGTTTGTTTTGTTATGGATCACAAACACCACGTGCATTTATTTACTTAGCAGATGCTTTTATTCGAAGTGACGTATACGTTAGCACTTTAGCAGCAGTTAAGCAGTCAATTAAAGTACAAGTGCGGCTATGCTGAGCATCCACTGAGAGACCAGAAACAAAGTGCGGGCTATCACTGGAGTAAGAGGAATACAACATCACACACATTACTGGAAAACAGAGGAAGACTAGGGTCCGGCCAGACAAGTTCTAAATACAAGAGCATTAACAAGGGATGGCTAATGGAGTTGGTCAGTGTCACGTGAGATTGATTAGGTGTTTCTGGAAAAGATGGATCTTGGGGAGATTTGTGAAGATTCCGAGAGACTGTCAAATGGAAATCGATGTGAAGAGACACCTGTTTAGGGAAAAATAAGTATCTCCCATCATCTTCTTCTTCATTTCCCTTGTTCTGGGCACTCAAACACCTATTTAGGGAAAACGAGCATCTCCCATGATCCTCTTCTTCATTTCCAAAATTCTGGGCGCTCAGAAACACCTGTTTAGGGAAAAGTGAGCGTCTCCCATCATCATCTTCTTCATTTCCAACAT
>JAACJT020000016.1:673849-700207 GCA_009936485.2 Gymnarchus niloticus | reverse complement strand
TCTGGGCACTCAGAAACACCTGTTTAGGGAAAACGAGCATCTCCCATGATCCTCTTCTTCATTTCCAACATTCTGGGTGCTCAGAAACACCTGTTTAGGGAAAAGTGAACGTCTCCCATCATCCTCTTCTTCATTTCCAACATTCTGGGCACTCAGAAACACCTGTTTAGGGAAAACGAGCATCTCCCATGATCCTCTTCTTCATTTCCAACATTCTGGGCACTCAGAAACACCTGTTTAGGGAAAAGTGAGCATTTCTCATCATCCTCTTTTTCATTTCCCTTGGCCACTTCCTCTCTCAGTCCACATGCAGTGTCAGTTAGGCCTGCTAGAATAGTGTATGCAGTGCAGCATCATGAATTGGCTCCTTTTTTTTCCTTTCTTCAGCAACGACCAGCCTCTACAGTCCCCACCAGCCTCTGCAGCCCCCAGAGCTTCCTGTGATCACATTCTTATCAGTCTTCCCATGGCAGGCACTCAAATTCATTGATATTTGTTACATAAAACAAAACACTGAAAACAAAAATAGAAGAAAAATTAAGAAAAATAATCTAGTGAACTGATATTTTTATGAATTATAATTGATGTCTCAAACTGTGCAGAGTGTGTCCTGAGACAGAGATTGCCTGCTGAGGGTACAGTTTACCTTTTCTCTGCCTGCTGGCTTGGTAAATACACAATGGTTAAGCCTTTAGGGAAGCTGATGGGTGTTACTATTCAGATAAGAAATTAGATTTTAAATAAATTTCTCCTGCAATGTAAATGTGTTATATATTTATATCTTAATCAGTTATTATATTATATAATATTCCCTCTTTAACCTGGTTGTGGTTAATATTTCCTGTCCTCTAACTAGGCCAAAATCTCATGGCACTAGTTTGTTTAAAAGAGATTAGAGAATGCTGGCCCAATCTAATGTGCATTAACATGCTAATTTCAGTCAATAACTTGTACTGTCTGAGGTAATGCTTTGATTGTTTAATGACATTCCCTTGCTTTTCGAAAAAGCAAGGCGATTTCCTGTTAAGAAACCGCTTCATTGCAATGGCTTCCAAAGGCACTTTGCCAATCCATTAATAAAGATTCTCATTAAGCAAAAGAACAGAAATTGGACTGAAACCATTTTCATACCTAGTTGTAAGCTCCAAGCCTCTGGGATTGACTGCTGACTTCATTTTGACATCCCATTTCTGGGTGCATCTGTGTTGCATGTTGTGATCAATTCTAATGATCTGAAATGTCAGGATGCCCGTCTGCTTCTGAGCCCTCCTGCCAAATGCTCTCGACATAGTGAACCATCAATAAAGTTAGCAATTCCTAAGTGTGGGCACCAGCCGTGAAGGTTTTCAGAAGAGTCACAGATACCATTTAATCCATCCACTCTTGTACACTTTTACGCTTTTCAGAATTAGTGTCATTTTTCTAACGTGCGGATTGTGCTCTTGTGGCATGCTAGCAGGCATTCTAGGCACTTTTATGGGTGCATTGTTTAGGATAACACATCTTTACAATATGGTCTAACATAACGAGGCCACTCCTTACTGGAAGTTGAGTAATAGCAGTCTAGAGGCTGGGGTTAAATAAGCCGACGCTAGGCATTATGGGAAAAGAACATGACTCTGCTTTCGGACAGAGCACTTTCTATATTGAACCTTGAGAAAATTAAAACAGTAATCAATGTCCCTTGCCTTGCATTATCTGGCAATTTGTTCCCCCTAAATTATTCAAAGGTAAGGTTTTTTTTTTTTATGTCAGCTTCTCTGTGTTTTGCAGATACCAATTCCACCCCATCTAATAGTTTAACAGCATCTGCTAGTTTATGACTGACATGGCAATAAGCAAATTGTCTGGATATTTATACCATCTCTGACTTAGAGAGATAATTAAAGTATATAAATTAATCAGGAGCAATTAATTAGAAACCTAATGTTCACAGCGGTACTTCTTTGCATGTATAATTTATATTTATTGATTTGTTTGGTTTCATTAGACTATGAGATAACTATGGGAATGCATTAGTTGAGAAAATGCACAATTAGCATGCCACTGAACCCAGTGTAATTGATAGATCAGTCTGCATTCCCTGGCAAATGTAAGGCTTTGTAAATGTCATAAGAAGTTACAATTGATGAGTGATATTTTGCTCCATATCTCCACGGCTGATTAATGGTGTTTTTGAAAGCAGCGGCCCCAACGCGAGGCTGATAGGCATAAGGAATTTACTGTTTAATCAAGCTAAATATTTATTGCCATCCTGGCCAGGGCTCTCAGTTAAAATGTATTGTTTTAAGTCGCTGATGTCCGTAAGTGCTGTGCTGATGTGATTTTCTCAAGTCAGCAGCCTGGCATTATGGACCATAGGCTCGGCCGCTGATTTCTCTCTGAGTCTCCTGCCAACATTCATCGTTCAACCTTTTCTTCTCTACCACAGCCTCTACTGCATGTGAGAAGCAGGGCAGATGAGACCACGTGCTCAGAAAGGGTCCACACCACAAGACTCACTTGTCGTATGATTTGTCTTTTGACTATCACTTCCCCGGTACATACATATAAGGGTAGGGGACATACCACGATGACTTTAAAGGACAATGGACAGCTGGCTAATGGACATTTTACATCCCATTTCAATGCTGTGTGGATTTACTGATGAGTGAGAGTTACAAACAAGCAGCACCCTTTCAGAAATATCTTTTTAGCAGGGAAATTACAGGACTCACGTGTTATTTAAAATATGTCAACAAGGGTCAGTCTTTTTTTTTCCATAAATGTTCGGGTTAAGAATGGCCCCAGTCAACCCTGTGGATCTTAATTTCCACTGCCATACCACGCTTTAGCCGGTGTTCCTCTAACACAGGTTGCTTAGACCCGGTTAAAGATGTATATCATGAAGTTTACGTATTCTTCGGGATTCTGAGTAAAATTCAGTATTTTATTTGAACTTTTCTCTCACTCCATCGTATTATTCTGATACTGACACTTAAGCAGGTGTACTAAATTCTGTGCTTTTTAAAACAGGATAGGAAAGTAACTTTAAATTTTCTTCTCTTCCCATCCAAAGCCTTTTCTCCTTTGTCAATGGAGTCTCCTTCTGTTGTGTGATGGTATAGTTAATATGAAATAGCTCTTCTTGCTGGGTGGTCACACGGCGACAGTGACTAGACCAGAAGGGCAGATATGGCATGGAGCACTGTGAATAATCGCTTGGTAAACTGGTAATTGTTTTGTGCTGTGAGCAGTTGCAAAACCATACAGTGCAGCTGGAGAGCAGACTTGCATTTCTATTTATTTGTATTTTGTGTCTGAGGTTTCTGTAGCCACGTCAATGCTGCTTGCTGGAAGAGACTCTCTTCACTGCGGTTTTTCTCACATACCTGCAAGTCTCCGTCTACACCACTGCAGGTCCCGCTGCCTTTGTCTCACTTCCTGTCCTTCATTTAAGACTTGAGTTCCTTCTATGAGAGCCGCAAAGGACATCCAGGAAACGCTAATGATTGACTAAATTAGCTACATGTGCAAGTAATCTGTCCTCATCGTAATACGAGAGAGTCTTCTCCTGGACCAAGACCCTAGCAACAGAGTGTGGGTTAGGGTATAGCAGCTGATAACACACGTTGGTTCATGCAGCATTCTCTGACTTGGCCATAAATAGCTGAAGCCCTTTGGCAGCCGAGCTGTGCTCTTTTCTCCATTGTAGCATTCCCCTGGCCACGGGTCTACAGCGATGAGATGCCGGCAGACCTGGAGATCCTGGTCACACTATTGTATCTGCTGCTTCTAGCCTGATTCGGCACCAAATCAACATTTCTGGACTTCTGTGCTTTCAAACCCTGTCTGATTTCGCTGCCATCAATCCCCAGAGAGACAAGGCTTACATTTTTCTAACTGGTGTATAAGTAAACTGTGAGATGAGATCAATCCCCGCGGTTTATTACTGTGAAATATGACACCCCTTCTTAAACGCTCTCATCCTTTATGATTTAACACCAGGCCTCCGGGTAGAATCAGGGGGGTATTTTATGACCATTGAACCAAAAAGCTTTTTTTTTTTAAACTCTACTCTTTAAAACAAAGGTGGATTAATCCCTTCTTTAAAAATTTTTTATGTTAAGCTTTTAGTCTTAGAGAGAGTATCATATTAACAGAAGATAAGCCTCAATTCAAAGAGCAGGGAACTTCATAAATGAAAAAGTTACATGCGGTGGATGCTTCTAATAGATCTGTAAACACTGAAATTACTTTTATGTTCTGCTTTTAATATCCATAAAATGGTATATTTACTAGTGCTGCCTAGCAGGTCACATGCTCAGGTCTGACCAAGACTGTGACTCGCTTTTAGGCTGTTCCACATACCTACAGTAGCATGTGCATTGAGCAAAAGGAAATTACTTGTGTGTATGCATGCCTGTGGGAGTGTGAATGTGCATGCGTGTTCCTGTGCGTGTGCATGTTCAAGTTGAGCAGCCTGATTGCTCTCAAAGCACATCATGACTTCATTCTGCTTTGGTTGTCTGCTGTAGGCTTATGTGGGACCCCTCAGTCTGGGGGGTCTGATGGAAAATGTGCCCAGGGCACTTTGGGGTGATGAAGCACACGGAGGCAGTACCTCCAGATATGAGGGGGACAATTAGTATTGTTTCCTCCCCAATCATATGTAATAAACAAAAAAATGAAGTAATGACCTAGCTAAACGCTGTTGACCCAAGTTAATCGCGCACCATCCTTGCGTGTATTTTTGGTTTTTTTTCCTCTTTTGTAATGAGTTTCATGCTAACAAGTCTGACGGAGAAATGGGAGGAGGAGTATTGAGCCGTGCAGAATTCATCACTGCGAGGCTCTGTCTGCGATGATTTTCAGGGCCTTGCATAATATTTTGAGGCCTTACTGATGCTATAGGAGAGGTTCAACACCAGGCATGGTGTTATTGAAGTCCACAGCCTTACCAAACCTGTTTTCTGGTTAACAGGAAACTCATTAGTGTGCACAGAGGAGAGTAAGCTTGGGACCATTCCTGTTCCAGAGTGGCTCGCTTAGCCAAAGGCATCTTTCTTTCATTGGCTGGATGACACCTAAGAAACTGGTCCAGAATAGTTTGTCAGCCTTTTAAATTTAATATTACCAGTGTAATTGCTCCCTGTAACCTTATTTCATGCTCCTCTTGCAGCACTTTTTATAACTGTATGTTTATTTGAGCAGATGAGGTCCCTTTTTAACTTGAACACATAGTTTAAGGTATGGCAGACTGTCCACACCACCCAGCCTTTAAGCTAAAGACCACGACCCTCATCACTGGCAAAATGAATGCATTAACGTGTATGTCTGAGTATTTTTTCAGTAAGAGGCCGCAGCCAACGTATTGTTTTTCTTGTAAGAAACGACAAAAACAAAGAAAAATGGTTGTGACACCTGTGCATAACCATATAAGCAAAACAGCAACTAAAGATTTTAGTATTAGTCTATATTTATATAAATTCTAAATCATTACACTCAAAACCTGAGAAACTGCAGTGATCAAACCGGCTATTAGTCCACAAAACAGGATACAATGTGTATATGATTTGACAGATGATTACAGATCATAGATTTTATAGATGTTTAGTTTGTGTTGCACTAGCAAGCTGCTCAGTTTGCTGGGCTCCCTCCAGACAAACATATGACTCCTTTAGCCAGCCGTCATTGTTGTGGTAAGGAAGGAGGCCTGTCACATGCGGGATGAGCGCGGTCTGGGAACGGTCGGGGAAAGGTGGCTCTCTGAAGCCACTGAAGGGCTCAGTGACAGGGGACAGCCAGAGTGAGGAATTAAGGAAAGACTCGATGGCAGGGGACAGCCAGAGTGGGGAGTTAAGGAAGGACTCGATGGCAGGGGATGTCCAGACTGTGCAGCACATGGTAGCAGGACTTGTGTGGGGCAGCTGCTTTCTATTCAGGGCCCTGTGGGACCAAGCCTGCAAATTTTCACACATATGTGTATTTCCATAATGAATAGGAGTTTGGACCTTTGAACCACCATGCCTGGTCAATGCCAAGGCTCCTCTGGAATGAACAGTCTCATCCTAATGAATTATGTATGCTGATTGTAACTACTGCTTTTAGAATTACCCATTTCCTCCTTCTGGAGGTTTTTGGTGCATCCCATGGTCAGTCTGTCTTAAGTGATTTCAGTCCAACAGACTGTTGCTGCTACCACAATAAATGATGCCCTTAATTTAATTAAAACCCTAATGAGAAGCCATGCAACTAGAAGCAATACCAAGTGAACAGCAGCAATACATTCACTATGGTTAAAAAAAATACGAGTTTGATTCATCTTTAAGTTGCAAGAACACACAAAATTATCCTTATTAAAAATCAAAGTTTATTTTTTTAATCATATGAGGATTATTATGCCTTGAACCTGGAGGCTAAGTGTTAAATGCCTTGTACGCTGTAGGGTTAATCCCCCTAAAGAATAATGGGACATGTGCAGATGTAGAATTACAATAGACCCTCCCACCATCTATGTTAATAAGCACTGTCACATGTCACATGCATTTAAGAGTTAAACCAAAAAAAAACCAAAGGGATCGCAAGGAAATGCAGTAAAATATTAACGTTAAAATATTTTTCCACTTATTTTTCTGACACTGGTGGGCATATCCGGCTGAATAAGTAAATAAATTACATCCCTTTCACTTCCAGGTTGCTGAGGAAGGTCATTCAAGCTGAACGTTAGGCTTCCACTGTAATCGTTAGCAAATTAACTCAGGATCCTTATGGCTCTGCTTCAGTCCTTCCCCCCACGCCTTAATTTGATTCAGGCCAGCCCTAGAAGATGGAATCCTGTGAAGCTGTGATTGTTTCCACGATGAGGCAAAGTGGAGCCAAGACCCAATCACACTGGCAGAAAGAAATGGATAAGAAAAGCAAGCAGTCAGTGTGAGCTGGGGCCAGCCTTTGATATGTCGAATGGATGCGGCTGACATTTGGTGCGGACTCAAGATTGCTTATCGATCTATATCAAAATATTCATGCTAATCCTCTGTAGGGGAGAACATTTTCAGGCTAATCAGATAGCTGTCTTGTTTGGCTCAATTCATTGAACAAATCAGTCCTAGGTCCAGTCAAATGGGCTTTGCTCTTTAAATTTGGACCCTGGATCTTGATTGAGGGGTCCTGGGAAAGGTGTTGACAAACCAAATTGTTTGCTCCTGAGACCAAATACAAAGTAATAGGGAGTGAATTTGTTCATTAGGGGTTGAGCCGAAAAAGGGTCGAATGTGTTTCTACCACAGTCACTGGAGGTGACGTCGATCACATACACACACAGGGTCCTGGGAAAGGGTGACGGCGTCTCTGCCCAGAGCGGCCATTTTTACACCTTTTATTGAAAAACTGTGGGAAATGTAGGAAAATGCCATTTGAGACTCACAGAAAGAATCAGCAGTCATTCATCTGGTGTAATAGATCTTTTTTTCCTGTATCTGGAGAAAGACTTAAATGTAACTAAAAAGTTTCAGAGTAAAAGGCAAAGAAAAAATCTCTGAGGGAAGGTGGCATTATTCGTCTGCTCAGACTTCCTCATCCCGGGTTTAGTGACTTTTATCATTTCATTTGAAGATGTGACACCAACCCCAGTAGAAATCATTGGGCATGAGTCAGTACCTTTGGAGGACGAGGAGCATTTAGCGTGGCAGTCTTTCTCATCGTTGTATCTGAATATACTTTACATTTGCCCTATCTGCTTCATTGTTCTCATGCACTGGCCAACATTGCTGTTTGTGGTATAACATCAGCAGTACAACATGGCAGTGTGTCTAAGGCAAATGGAAAGTATTGATCTGTGAGCTTTGCTGGTAAATTCGCTGAAACGATTGCCTGGAATACATTTACATTTTAAGAACATCGCAGAGAATGTCACATACGGTGACCAGCATTTCCCAAGAGTTATGATGGGATGATAGGTGACTTAAAGAAGGCCACAGAGCTGTTGTCTTTAACATCCAGTGGTTCATCTGACAACGGGAAGGGTGTGAATGAGTTACCATTTGTGCAGGGCCCTGCACAGTACTCTACATAAAATACTGTCAATTGTTTTCTAATCGTCCCTTTGGAGCCTCTGCCACCAAGTTGTGATGAGAGGCATTCTAAATCTGCCAAAAAATACTAATGCCATCATGCAGTAATTACCTAATGAAATCTCTCAGAAAGAGCCTTGCCTACAGCACTGGATTATCCTGCTAAGGTGACGGGCTAACGTCCTGCCATATATCTAGATAGGTAAAGTGGGGTCCAGCAGTAGGTCACTCATACAGCAAGTATCAGTGTCAGTTAGCAGTTATCATTGAATGGTCCATACCCAGTTCACTGAGGACTCCCACACATTTCAGCAGCCAGCTTCAGACAGCACACAGACAGCGTTCCCGGTTCACTCAGGGCACACGTTCTAAAGTCAAGTCAAAGTGAACTTTATTGTCATTCAGACCGTACAACAAAGAGTGCACAGCTGAACGAAATTGCGTTTCTCCAGGGTCAATGTACAAACGTAACGTAAGGGCAAGTGCACGTAGGACAACAACAGACATTATAGACAGCATAGATACAGAAAACAAATAAATCCGTATAAGCCTATAGACAAACTAAGATAAGAAATATTGCTAGTTATTTTCGCAGTGTTGCATTATTGCACAATGAAACGTAAACTTGACACTGGTGAATAGTGGTAAAGAGCTCAAGTGATGAGAAACATTTAATTATTGCACAGAAATAGCATCATTTCAGAAGATATGAGTGCCGAATATGTGTGTTCAGGCAGTCTGTGAGTGTGTTCAGGAGGTCGACAGTCCCGATAGGCCAGCACGCTGTGTGTTGTCAGAGAGAGTTAAGTAGTCTGACGGCCTGTGGGAAGAAGCTCCTGCTGAGTCTGGTGGTCTTGCACCACATACTGCGGTAGTGTTTGCCAGAGGGCATACGGCTGAACAGTCCATGGGCGGGGTCTCTGACTATCTTGGTGGCTCCGCTAAGGCAGCGTGACAGGTGCAGACCTTGTGTAGACGGGAGGGAGGTTTTTCTCCGTCGTCCTCACCACTCCCTGGAGGGACCTCTGGTTCGAGGCTGTACAGCTACCATACCACACTGAGAGGCTTCTGGTCAGGATGCTCTCTGCAGGGTCTTTGTAGAAAGTTGTGAGGACAGGAGGGGGGAGGTTTGCTCTCCTCATCCGTCGCAGGAAGTGAAGGCGCTGCTGTACCCTCTTGACAAGAGAGGTGGTGTTTGTGGTCAATGTCAGGTCATCAGTGATATTCCAGCAGATGAACCACATTCTGACCCATGGACCCTGCAGTGGGGTCCTAATCTTGCTCCTTTACTGCCTTAATGCACATCAGACTTGTGTTTTTCATGTTCTTATTTCTTTATGATGTTGTTAGTTTTCTTTTCTTCACCCAAAAATATTTTTATTGTTATTAATAATTATTAATTAGGTCTCTCATGTCCAGACTCGACAGCCACGCCCACCATATCTTTGTTCCTCATCCCCCGAGTACTAACAGTTGTGTTCAAATACAGATCTGTTTCCTTTGTGTTCCCCCAGCTCCCACACCTCAATGCACGGTATTGATGCTCTTCACCCCTTCGGAACGTTTCATAAACGTCTGGTTAACCTGGGCATGGCCCTTCATCGGTCTTGGTCTCTCCCTTTTGCCTTTTGACTTGGATTTGTTTGTCAGGCAGATTGACCTGTTTTGGATTTTGACCATTTTGCCCGTAACCATGACTACGTCTTTGGGTAAGCTTTTGGCCTCTGGATCTTGTCACTCCTGGTTTGGACCCTGCCTGTTTCGACCACGGTCAGAAAGCCTTACTCTGCACTTAGATCCTGTCCATGTATTCATCACAATGCTTCTTTGGGTTTCTTGGTCTAAATCAGAAAATACACCCTATCTCCAAAAGTGTGTGGACACTCCTATTAATTGCAATTGAATTAGCCAATCAAGGCACACCCATTGCTGACACATGTATAATTAAGCACACAGCGATGCAATCACCAGCAACAAATACTGATAGCTGAATAGTCATTCCAAAAGGGTTAGTGACGTTCAGTGCTTCATGAGATGTCACCTTTCCTTTCTGCCCTGGTCAACTGCATGTGAAGAAGCAACAAATTCAGTTGTAATGTTGTCAGGCACACAAACAGAGAAGGAACTGACCACCCAACCTCAACAGCCATTGTCCCTAAAGGCTGAATTGTAGCAAATCCCACCGATACCGTTCCAATGGAAAGCCTCTGCAGAAGAGCAGAGGCTAATATGGCAGCTAAGGACCAGCTTTACATATATCCCCTAGGTTTTGGAATGAGATATCGCATGGGCTGGTGTTCATATACTTTTGCTCATATAGTGCACTTTGAAGGTGACTTCAGGAAGTGAGGATGGTTCAGAGTAACAGGGGCCCACACAGTGTTGATTTTTACAGGAGGAGATTACATTTTATAGTGCTCATGGGTAACTGACATGTGACAGTGGACATCATCTTATAAGCAGGACTTATCTATAGGTACTGTCGCTCCAACCTTTTTGGACACTCAATACTTTGCACAGAATATTCATAATACCAAATTGCTGAGTGTTGTTGGAACTTGGGTTGGTCGTATTTAGAGTTAAGGTTTACAAGCTTGTAAGTGGGGCATCCCGGTCTGTGTATGAAAGTCAGTCTTAAATAAAAACTTTTTGTTTGTTTTGTGGTTCCTGAGTGTTCCAGAGGTCTTCCGTGAAAGATGATGTTGTTTGGGCCCAGGATGGTGACGTGTGGTGTGACAAGCGGATGGGAGGCTGGAGGGGTTCCAAATGGGGGCTAGGCTATAAAGAGTCGCACTAACGTCCTGGCAGGCACGATGCACTGCCCTCGTCCATCGACTCTGGTGGCACGAGTAAACAACCTTCACTAGCTATGCAGGTGGAATTGAGAGCTGTGTACATCGTCAGGGTGCCAGATGACTGTGAGAAGGTTTGTATGGTCCAAGACATACGGCTAGCTATTCGCTCTCTCTGGTACAGGTGGATAAAGCTATATAAAATACAGAGCATAAAACAAGAATCTGAAATTTGACACAGAACATTATTTCACACCTATTCAATACAGTCTATCCTTATGTATGTACAGATTACCAAGGAACAGTTTGTCTCAGAAAGGTATAGTCAACTAAAGCTAAAACATGCATGTATTATGATCTACCCTAATACTACAGTAATGCATCTAATCTTCTAATATGTATTTGCATTAATGATGTGAACAAATGGTAAAACCCAATTGTATGAAAAGACAATAATCATTTCTATTTAGTCTTTTCCGAGCTGTTGATATTACATTTTGGCATATTTTGCACATTTAGAGATCATGAGTAGCCATCAATCTAGGAATATTAGGTTCTGATTAATGATGGTGTAGTGGATCATTGCATAGTATTGTTGTCGTATTGTTCCCTCATATCTTCTGGGTTGGGGGTTTGAATCCCACCACCACTGTGTGTGTTTGTATTGTCTTTGTCCTGTGATGGACCAGCCCAGACGTTATCCGCTCCCCCCACGCTGTCCCGGATAAGCAGTCGGAAGATGGATGGATAACTTTTCACACAGGAGAGAACCGCCTATGCTTAAACATGGAGCCCAAGGGTTTGTTGCTGTGAGAGCTGGTGTCAGAAGGCCTTAAGGAGACGTGCTCAAATGGAGCTAAGGTGGAGCAGAGTGGCTTCACCGTCTGGGGCCATCTTTCCTGTGCAATCGATAGTGACAAGAAGAGGAGAATCACTGGTTAATTTGACAAAGCATCCCCTAAGGCTGCTGTCTAACAAGAAAATGGAGCCCCGTATAAATCTTAGTCCTGTCTGAATGGAGCAGACTGTTTGTGGTTGCTGTTGTTGATGTTAACTGCTGGACTTTTTGCCTGTTATCTGGCTCTGTCTCCTGTCTCCAAGGTCTGTCAAAGTATGACGTGTGAATGGCGTGAGGCTCTATCATGTTCTTTTAGTTTCTTCTCCTATTCAGACTTTTCAGTTCAACTTGTTTCAGTGTAAAACGCTCCCCTGTGCTTGCATATTATTGTCTCTCTATGGCTACTTCAGAATTTTTTGTTATTCCAATGGTGTAAAAGTGACTATTTTATATATTTCCTAGAAGTATCCTCATAGGCCAATGACTGTTTATCTGCATCACTACAGCAACAGTGTGTAATTTAGTGCATAATAGCTAACCATCTGTCATTGTTAAGAGCTTTATTACAATTCATTCTCACTCCATGATCTTGGGGTGATGAACGGCAATGTGCTGCTCGTTCCATCAGTTTCACACGAAGCTTCAGTGTTGAGAAAATGTCAAGTCACACTCGCTGAGATTCACGTAAAAATGGCAGCTCCCAGTCACGAGCCGGCCACTTGCAAGCAGAAGACAGACATCTGTCCGTTTTCCACCATGGTGGCATTACAAAAGCAGGGGGCAATAGTGAACACACTATTAATATAAAACAATCTGGAAATAATATACTCCTGCAATGAAATATGCTTACTTAAAATATCTGTGCCTACAGATGGCGTTTACTATATTAATCTAAATAACAGATTTTCTGATGATTACTGTAGTAAGAAGAAAGGCGGGATGATCAGCATTGCAAACTTAATTTTGTTCCCGTATAAGGAACTAGCCAAAATGATTTAGTTAGAACACAATGACCAGGATAACTGGAAAAGTCTTAGTGCAGGACAAGCTTTCATAAAAGTTCTCCAAGCATATCTTTTCAGTTTAATAGGTTGTTTTATATGCAATATTTGGTGAAACTGTTTTGAAGTTCTCTAAATATGAACCCTACATAGATAAAAACCTCTTTCATCTTCTTAATGTTATTTTTATATGGCAGTTAATGTTCTTTTTAAATTAAAGTTAACTAAATTGTCAAGGGGGCCATGGATCTGATAACTCTAGCATGTCTTAACATTTGCTATCTGTCTGGTTCACATCTTGTCTGTGGATATCTGAAGCAATGCCCCTAACGGCAAGGCATATGTCTGCTGAATAATTTTATTTGTTTGTTCCCCAGTAGACAGGGATATTGGTAATCCATTCTTTAATTTAAATTAGTGGAAAGTTTTGCCATTATGTAAAGGGATCTGAAGCATTGACTAGGTCTTCGCTACCTAATATCTCATTACCCAGAATACCTTGATTACTAAAACCGAAGAAATGCCAAATATTTACAATTAAACTTGTTCACTTTCTGTAGCCATACCAGTCGGTCTAAGGCCCAAATAAAAGGCGAGGGGGTGACTACTGTATGTTGTGAAAATTTAAAAAGTTTAGTCCCTTGGTCATGCATGTTTTGAATACCATTTCCACTGCTTGTTGTATTAATCTCCTGACCTCCTCGGCTTCATCCTGAGTATTTTTTCTCTGAGATGAATGAATTGCTCACCTGCTGTGTCATCTGCTGTCAAATTGCTAAGTCATTATAATGACCATATTGATGCTGACTGCTCCACTGCTGGTGAATTGTGATCACTCTAAAGCTTTGATCTTCTACCTCATGCTGATTTACCAACACACTATTGCCATCATTCCCTTGATTTAATTTGCTCCTCCAGCATCAAAACGCTTCTCAGATTGGTATTTCTGACCACAAGCTCAATAAATTCTCGCAATAAGGATAGAAGGATGGTGGCCAGCCAGCTAATAAACATCTACACTAACTTAAACCCAGATACCTAACGTTAGCTTCAGACAAACTATCTAGTGAGCGAACATTATTGCCAAAATGAATCATGTTATGACACTAAACATGAACAATAAATCTATACCAAGGGTACAGTAACACTGCGTGTATATGGAGAGCTACAAATCCACCCTTAGAGTGCGTTCCAGGGCACGTTTATTAATCAGTGATACAGGCATGTTTAACAGGCCGATGCTAAATGCCATAAACCCCTCAATTATTGACCAATTAATCAGCCAGACCGATTAATCGATCAATCGGCAGTAGTAACTTCAGCTTTCAAAAATGAGCATGAAGACAGCTTACACAATCTGGCAGCCAATACTGGGTGCCAGACCTTGTGTCCCAGGCTGAAATGAACTTTAAAAACAGATTCAAGGAGCCAAATCACCAGGAGAAGCTCAGTGAGAAACAGGCTGTCTGCTTCAGCACAGCTTCTGTAGTGTGGAGATGGAAAGAAGAGCAGGAGACAGGTGGAATGAGTGAAGCATGCAATCCACTGCTGCGTTAGCCTCCTTAGCGTCTCTGCCAACATGACATGTCACAAGTAAGCGAGGCCCCGTAGATCGCCAACATATTAAAGATCACATCTAAGGCATATTGTCGTTGGACTGATGCTCCTTGACATGTCATCTGGCTCATCGATTTCTGTATGAGGACATGCGTAACGTGTTTAATTATTATGCAATTATGACTCGACTCAAATTGCCAATTAAAGGGAAATGAACTGAAGGATTTAAGTATGCGGTACTGCTATGATGACATGTTTGATCAAAATATGACTTGTGTAATTAAGATGAAACAGTCGGGCAATCATCTGACAAAGACAGCTGAGTTGAGGTCTGTACCGATGAGGAACAGCAGATGGTGATAACATAATCATCACCTGTGTAGTACAAAATAAGATCATTTCCCTCAAAGAGAAAAGCATCATATCTGTTATTAGTTTATAGTTTGAGTAACCGAGCCATAATCCACATATCTGGATAACATAAATATCTGTTTCAAGTCATACACTTTCCTGTGGGTTCTTTCTTTTCTTTTTTGAGTACATTTTTCTTCTTCCTTTGGCCTGTTGAGATGTTGTTATCACACTCATAAACAGTGGTCTGTTATTCTGTTAAACAAACAGTCACTCAAAGCATTTGATGAGCATGCTGTCACGGGACAAGAAACCTTCCAGGGTCTCAGGACCACACGAGTGGGCTGAAAGGTGGTGACGGTTCTAGGGGCCCACAGTTGGAGGGCCCCCTGTATTGTATGCTGCACACTTGTATATATTTGAAGGTCCATAACAATATTCTTTCAGGGGGCCCAGAATATCTAGCTACAGGTCTGCTTCTGAAGGTCACTGTCCATATTTCTCTCCTTTCCCCAAAGGATACTGGGAAATCTCAATAACAAAATTTCATCTTCTGCTTCCATATTCTTTAATTTTAATGCATTGAAATCCTCCGACTTTTAGAACAGCAGACTAGATAGCTGAACGAATTAATCCACAGACAATTATCTAAACAAAGCATCTACAGAAACTGACCTGCATGCATCCGTTGCCTTAATTTAATTGAATTCCTGTTTTTATAGTGAAGCCCAGAAAAATATAAAACAGTTTGCCGCTCATAATCTCATATTCTGAAAGTCAGTGTAGCATTTCGTAATCATAGACTCAATTAAAGAAACAGAGCTGGCAAACATGAGATTTTTCTTCCTTTTTTCATATTTACTTGACTTCTAAAATGACTCTACTCATGCATTTTGTTTGATTATATTGGTTCAGATTTTTTATGTGGTGCCTCAATAAAGGCATCATATCTGACAGCATATTCTGACAGTATTAACTATAAGACATATCCATTGCTGACACAGGGGTATAATTAGGTACAGAGCTAAGCGATCTCCAGCAACAAACACACTGACAGCTGAATTGTCATACTGAAAAACGTTAGTGACATTTACTGTCATAGGATGCCAGTTGTCCAGCAAGTCTGTCAGATTTCTGCCATGGTCAACTGCAAGGGAAGTGATTGTGATGTAGAAACGTACAGAAGTAACGCAAATTTAGGCCATGCAAACAGAAATGAACCTGTAAGGAGGTAATAGAAAGTGAGGTTTACATACCCAGAATTAACTTTATTAAGCCAGGTTAACTAACCTTGATTGCTGCAATCAGTGGTAAATGGCACTATGCCTGTGAGCTGTGATTTGTAGTACCCAAAACTCAGAAGTAAGCCTTAAGAAACCTGGCTAAGCCAGGAAACTCGTTTTGTAATACACCCCAGTGACTGCCCCACGTCAATACCCAAAAGCATTAATGCTCTTATGGCTGAATGGCAGCAAATCCCATTGATAATATTCAGTTGGGAAGCCTTCCCACTAGAGTACAAAGTAATATACCCCTGGTTTTGGAATAAGATGTCGCACGGCCAGGTGTCCACATACTTTTGCTTGTATTGTGTACTTTGAAGGTGACTTCAGAAAGAGGCAAGGTAGACAGTGTTAGCTTAACATGGAATTCAGCGACTGGGGAGCAGTTCACAGTTACAAGGGCTCACACAGTTTTCATTTTTACAGGAAGAGATTACATTTTATACTGCTCTTGGGTAATTGCTTCTGTGAAATGTCATTGACTTTTTCATCAAAGTGCTCAGAATTGTCATTCTTTAACTGAGCAAAGACTGTGCTCTGACATAAAAATGGAATGCATTGAGGGTCTCATTTCCGCATGAATTTGCTTCATGTGTGATGTGGAATTTGTTTTAATTACCACTGACTTGCTGCATGACATTGAACTGTTATACCTTCTGAGTCTGTTGTACCATTAACTGATGCATGGGGCATGAAATAAAGTGTACAGCAAAGTGCTCAGAAAAGCTGGAAAGAATCATTTAATGAGATATAAACACATTAAATTTAAGCCTCATTTTGTTTTTTTGTTTTTTCCAATATCCCAGTTTCTTGAGGAGAGATTAGGAATCAGCTGGGGGGTACTGATATCCCCCTGCTGGTATCCCCCTACTGATATCCCCCCCTGCTGGTATCTCCCTGCTGATACCCCCCTGCTAGTATCCCCCTACTCGGCTGGGACACAAACAGCGGAGCTGTCTTTGTGATACAGTATCCGTCTGGGGCAAGTCTCATGACAGGAAGGTGTGCAGCCAAGACGGGGACGGGGGGGGGGGGGGGGGGCAACCAATGAATTGGATCCGGGTGAACGGCGGGGGGGGGGGGAGCCAGGTTATTCGAAATGGAGTGGAAAAGCCAATGTGTATAAACCTGTGTAAAACAGAAATTTTTGGAGAAGAAAAAAACAAAATAATGAGTACTGGGAGTACCTGTTTGAGTCCAGCATTAAAGGGAGTCTGGCTCAGGGTTACCATAAAAAGAATGAGTACTGTGAATGCTCATTTGAGTCCAGTGTTAAGGGGGGTCTGGCTCAAGGTTACTGTAGAAATAATGAATACTGTGAGTCCAGTAATGAATACTGTGTTTGAGTCCAGCATTAAAGAGAGTCTGGCTCAGGGTTACTGTAAAAAGAATGATTACTGCAAGTGACTGTTTGAGTCCAGCGTTAAGGGGGGTCTAGCTCAAGGTTACTGTCAAAAGAATGAGTACTGCAAGCGCTTGTTCGAGTCCAGCGTTAAGGGGGGTCTGGCTCAAGGTTAATGTAAAAAGCAGAAATCGCTAAGGACCTTGAGAATGAGGATCACATCTCCTGAGCCACCCGCTCTGAGCAGATGGTGGTCTGCTCCCCATGTTTCCCTTTCACCCGTTGATGTGTTAACCCTTTGTTTGTGTTTCATTTGAGATAATAAAGATCAAGTGTCTTTCTATCACCCCTGCTGTTCACAGGACCACCCTTTCTGTATTAATGTGACTCACTGCTTCTTGTAAGCTTACAGAGCCGAAAATGTTCCAGGCTCTCACTTGTTGTTTTAGGTACTAGAAGTGAATGAAGAAACGAATGCAAAAACATAAAATATTTGACTGGAATTGGCTGATTGGCACTATAAATTTTGCCAAATAATTTTTATCTATAACTGACTATAAGCTGCTAGCATATATTGAACTTGAGATTTATATATATATTTTTTATTTTCTGCTATTATTATGGCAAAGTTAGTATGCTATATATATTGCTTAAGTTAATGTATCTGCCCCTATATATATATATATATATATATATATATATATGCATAGTTTAGTTCTTTTATATTTTTAAAAATATGCTCCTTGTAGGTTGAGCCAACATACATACAGTATAAGTCTGCCCCCAGCACGGAAAATCCAGATTTTATTTTATTAGTTATAAGTCTCTGCGTTTAAGGAAATGATTCAGCAATTTTGCCATTGTTTTTATATGACGTGACGTGAGGTTCTGCCACTTCACAGCCTCAGCATAAAGACACCGCAGGCCATTTTCATTTTTCCGTTCATATAAACGTGTGTCAGTCTGCAGTAACTGAAATGCTGGCATTCTCCAGTGTGCTACCAGCCTGCAAAGCAGACACGGGGTAGTCAAGTGAGGCCGTCTGCACAGGTGCTCTCCTGCTGAGAAAACAGAAAAGTCATCATCGTTAGTGGCCTTGAGGCTCGAGAAGGAGGCGCATCAGACTCAGGTCCAGCCACTGGATGTAGGGGTTGGTCTGTAGTGGCATCTGCTGGATGCCTCAAGGCCCGAGTTCGCTACATACACTTGAAATATGGTGGCCCAACATGGCCAGAAAGCCAGTCCATCCAATTATAGACACATTCAATCTCAAACCCACACAACCACAAGAACTCTGTGGCTTAAACATCTGTGCCCATGTTAAGATGGCTGCCAGTTCAAATCCCCTGCCCAGCAGGGTGATCATGTCAACATTAGGCCCTTGAGCAAGGCCCTTAACTCCAAACTCCACCTAACCCTGTGTCTGACCCCAAAACCTGCTCTCACTGTTATATGGAGAGCAAAATGGCATATGTGAGAATCCACAATTTCCCCATGGAGATGAATAAAGTATGACTTCTATTCTAATAGACCAGCACACTCACTAACAATTTTGACTAAAACCGGAACACAGGTCCTGTATTACACACATAGGTGGCCATGAAATAATACAAATAACTATGAATTTTTATCTTTTATTTTAATCCTGACAGAGATGTGCGGCTTACTCATTGCTCAGGTCCCTGTCATATTTTACCATTCAGAATGAGCTTTACAGTTCCTATCCTCTCGGAGTTTTGACCAGAGACTTAATGGTCAGTGCCGCATGAGTGACTCACGCAGTCCCGTTTGATTGGTTGCCTCTATCGATCCCAGTGCTCCGGCCCATCCCCAGTGGTAACTTAAAAAAGTTTCAGGAAGTTTGGTTTACCCTTTACAGCCTTGAAAATTTCCTACAATGTGAGTTAAACACTGAGGACAGGAAACCATTTGCTGTGGCTGTAAGATCTCTTTAATGACTGTCTAACTGGAAACAGGCTGGCTTAATTCAATGCCTGAAGCTAAGAGAAGGAGAATAGCTTTGCTTCCAGACCTTGTTGGGATATTTACTGCTTCTCCGATGGTCGTCTTTTTGACACTGCTGTAGTAAAATTTAAAAGGAACCCATTTTAGCCTGCTTCTGCACAAAGTGTGGTCACGAGACACAAAAATCCTTTTGACGCCTACCCTCTCTCTTTGTGTTTGAATATATACTTATCAGCAGTAAAGACACACAGAGGACAGCTGAACATGGCTCTCTAAAGCCTGTAAGATAACTACATAATGTCAACAGCATCGCTTAACAATCATTTTATTGTTTACAACTGAGTGCATGGCATTACTTATCAAGAACAAAGTCATATTGAATTTTAGATATGGATTTTATTTGACAAAGTATGTATTTTTTTAAGGTGGTAATTTCTTTCTTGCACAATGATTTGTTAATTTTCCTCAATGCAGATGAATTCTGAGCGGCTGTACAGCCAGTGATCTATGTGTGTGTGCGTGACTTAATATTTCTGTTGTCCGAGGAGCTTAACCCAGACCACCAGGGGTGAGTGAGAGCCAGCCACCGAAAGTGAAGTAACACCTTTGACTTGCTTGTCCTCCCCCTGTCTTTAATAGCAATTTATTTTTTGCCAGATCAATGGACACCCATTTTTACTTGTTTCCTTCTCAGTTTAAATAATAAAATGCTACTGAAGTCCATTAGAGAGGAGAGAGAGCAGAGGGGAAAAAACCCCAGTAATAGAATCTTTGTTCAGCATGTTCCCACCGTGACCAATGTTGATTTAAATAAGCTATCTGATCTCCCACGGAAATGCAGTCCTCCAGAGAAAGATGGTAACTGAGAGGACAGCACACACCTGTAGGCTTTCAGAGGAGCATCTCTGAAAGAGTTAACCTTTCTTGTGTTACGTGGGGTGAGGGCCAGCCTGTTTTCAGCACTGGAACGCTGACTGAGGCCCAGCAAATGGTAATGGCTAATGTGGGTGTTTGTCTTTCTGGAGTATGTTCACAGAGCATGGGGGGTCATGAGGGGGGGGTGTGGACTTAACAAGGAACCACTTTTCTGGCCACTCATTCCACTTCCTGAGCTCCTCCATCTCCTTGTTACGCTAGACAGAATGACTTAAAAAGAAGACGAAACCAGTGTAACCCTTAACACCCTGCACTGGGATGGGGGCAGTCTCTGTCTTTTAAATTTGTAAACTTTAATTCAAAACTGAATGACTGAACGTGTCACTGGCTGCAGTATTGTCTTTGCATTGCTATAACCAGCAAACTGATACATGACCTGCAAACATTAAATCTGTGGCTGAGGTAAAGGCAGCATTTCGTTGTGTGAAAAACATAGCTATTTTATTACTTAGTGTGCAAAAAAGTCTTCTGTGGGTGGTTTGATATTTTCAAAGTAGCCAAACTATCTTATCAAGTTTAATCAACTTTAGTCAACATCACATACTTTGCAATTAAAATTAAACACATGGTGTAAATTCACAGAACCTTTAAAAGTCTCACACCTGAATTATGTGCATTACACAATTACTATATCAAATCATATGTAAAAAAAACACCTTATCTATGTTTTATATTGCTCATTTAAATTGTCACCTCAATAATGTAAACTCACAAAAACGTACTAATTCCAATGGACAGCAAAGGAGATTTTTTTTCACAATTGTTAATTTATCATTCTGCTTTTTGTATTTTATTTCTGCACCATATACATTATCCATTCAGAATGGAAACAGTTTCTCACGCTAAACAAGTCTGAGCCAGATTCATTAAATGGACTCATTACATCCAGGTTGACCATTATTGCATATTAACGCCAGTTTAAAGTACGAGTTTTATCTTCTTAATGCTCAATAAATCATTCTTATCTTCTTAACAAGATATCAGAATTCATTTGCATGTGCTTATTTTAAACATGACAACCTGCCAATGTTTCCTCTGAAGATAAACTGTTGACAGGGAATTTAATTTATTCATAGACAACTTAGAGATAATAAAAAGTTAGGGGGAAACAGCATTGTTTCAGCAGTCTAGTTTACCATTATAAAAATTGCATTTTCCACCTTTCTTTACAAAGGTGACCTGAAGGTGTTCACAGGATGACAGAGCGTCACCTCTGTTCAAGATGCCGTGCCGTATTTCCGTGGCACTTTTAGCATGGTGATTTACCTGTCCATGAGGCATCTGTCTCCCCACGAAAAATGATAAACAGTAAATAAATTCTGGTATCAACTAACAGCTGCTTCTCAATGCCTTGTCGTTTAAGCCTGGGTGAAGGTCTGTTCTCATCAGTAATTTCATTAACACATGGTGGTGAAGTGTTTGGATTATATGTTTAAATTATGGAAAACCAAGGAGAGGAACAATATGAAGATTCATGCCAAATAATGCTTTAAAAACAGCTTGTGTTTCACTACAAACACTGCACAAATGTGTCATATGTGAAAACAACCTAAACACTCATGGAAAAAAGATCAGCGTGAATTGAAGTGTTTTTAATAGCAGATTGTACGCAAACATGGAACATTGATTTCATTAACACTGTCGGCTTCTTCCTATTAGACTGGATAAGTAATAAATTGTGCTGTGACACAAAAAACTGAAGATTCTGGGAGCTTACGTGTGTAATCAATATATCTTACTTTGGCACAGTAAATTTTAATTTGTTTTTCTATTTCCATTTTAGAGGCTGGGTACCTTATTGCACTGTACGGTAGGATTCCAGATTGATGAAGACTCACTTTTGGTGTAATAATAAGTCAAACATACAATTTTAAACACTCTACTGAGCTCCGAAGTTCTGCTCCTGTTGGATCAAAACCAGGCTTAATGTTCTACGTTATTTTCCTGAATCAGCACAATTTTAAACTCGATAAATTCAATTCCGTTTAAAAAGTTTAAATTCCCGGTGAACAATCTGGGTTCCAGTACTACTGCAGTGTGTATAATTAAGAATGAATTCATACCTTCTAATTAATGCAGAAACAGGTTGACTTTTTTCAAAAAGCTGAGCATACTAAAAGCAGACCATTTTACCTAAAAGCTGCATTGAAGCCCCCATTTCTACTTTTATTAATTGTTCTAACTTTTGCACTGGTTCTCTCTTCTTGTAGCATCATTTCCATAATGGCAGTGATGCTCGTGTTATTAGTTGCGTCTTCGCATTGATGACAGATGAAGATGTCCATTAACTGTGATCGATTGGGCTGCTGAGACTCATCACATCTCCACTGCTGCCTCTGAGATGCTGGTATCTCTAAGCAAACCAGAGGTCCACGATGGCAGTGAGGAGGCCACAGGCCGAGGGGTTGTCAGAAAGGATCTCTCTTTCACCATGAAAACGGCAGCCGCGGACCGGGTGAGAGAAAGGAGCAAGTTCTTTTTCACCAGAGTAACACAGATAATTCTAACAGGTCAACTTCCTGTGGTTTATACCATGCTCAAGTATTTAAGTCACTTGGAAACGAGAGCACTTAACGCTATTGTGAAAGGATGGGGTCTGAAATGTGACATGTTGTGGGAGGATGTGCGTATGTAACCTCCATCGAAAGGGAAGCGGGAAGTAAAGGAAAAACAGGGAGAGTGAAGGACAGTCAATAAGAAAAAGGACAAGAGAGATGGACCGACAGTATGCAGGACGAAGCCTGAGATTGAGCGATGAGGCTAACGCGATGCTTAACGCAGCAGCTGAGGCGAGCATGCTTGTCTCTGCCATAAGCACACTCACAGTTCCTCTGGGGGGCCACCTCTAACCTGCTCATTCACTCTGGGAAACGTGACTTCATAACCTGACCAAGGCTGGCACAGCATTAGGGATGGCCACTACTAAAACTTGCCTTTCACCATCACTGCTGTGTTTCCCGACAGTAAAACTCCTCGTTGTCATTCTCCCGTTCGCACGGAATAGCTGAGGAAGGCCTCGTCAGTGTGGCCTAATAAACAAGACAAGCTCATACAGTCACGGAGACAGAAGAACAGAGCTAACTGAAGTGTAATGTTGAGCAGAAAAATGTCACTATGGAATGGAAAGAGCCGGAAGGAACGTGTGGAAGTCACAGAACTTTAGAATAGTGGGAATGCTTACCTGACAGCTCATGCACAGTCAGTTTCCGAGTTCACATCCAGTAACATCTGCTGATTGTGCCAGCCCTACGGGGGGCCATTGTCTGAGGAAGACCCCCCTCTAGGAAATAAATGAAAGCCCAGAATTCCCTGCACCTCCACCCTATCTCCTTGCATGTCTCTGTTTGTTTTTTACTCGCATGCTTCCGCCTCATTGGGCAGCACGTTTGTTTTATTTATCTGACAGCGATTCTCCATATTGTTCCAGGTTATCTGCACTCTGCTGAAGATCACATTACTGCCTGTGTGAGGATTTGACCCATCTCAGGGTTCACCTTTAAAATCAGATTCTTATCATTGCCCCTGTGATAAATAGGTAGAGCTTAGTGGGAGATTACTTCCAGAGTACCACTTCTCTTGCTGCAGGCAATCTTTGTGCTCAGAGCCAGGCTTTGAGACCGCGTCACCCAGAAAAAGAGTGAACGTTAACTCTTTTTCCTCTAAAGATTTGGGGACTTTCAAGAGGTTCCGTTCCCATTCTGTCTCTCTCGTCAGGATGACAGTCGAGCCACAGTCGGCCATCTAATCTATTTTCCCAGCGTTTGAAGTGAAGGCCCAGGGCCGTGCCATCGCTTCTTTGTGCGTTTCTTAATCTGCGGTGTGTTTCTAAATCCGCTGAGGGTGTGCCGTTTAACGTGTCATGCGAAGGCATCCCAGGACACAGCTGACCCACAAACACCCTCATTTCTCCATTAAGTGCCTATATGCACATTCGACCCATGCAGTCAGTTCTGTCTGCTCCACAGTCCGCAGCGTGTATCGTGATGGATGAAGCAGTAAACAGACAATCCCAACAGAGAACACGAGGAAATATGGAATGCATCAATTAGTCTCTCAGCCATGTGGTTATCCCTGTGTCAGAGGTTCAAATGGAACCATGATAACTTTGAGGCTATCATTTGCTTTAGAGCACACCTTAAGAAAAAAATAATCTTTTCTGCCCTGAGAAAGACAACACAGTCGTCATCAGCTGTTTTGTTTCACATTTAATCTCCACAAGAAATAATACAGCAGTGTGTCAGTGAGGAGAAAAGTTTTTCCAAGAGAAGAACGTTGAACAGCACATCCTCAAGGCAGGAGCCACCAGTCACTAATCAGACTAGCACAACATCTCAGTATCTGCTGCCCCCCTTCCCTTACAAAGCAAAGGGCTGATGAGACTTACCATGCTTCCAGTGTCCCAGAGGGGCTTCCTTACAGTCTCATCACTGAAACCACAGGAGTCTGTGTCATAATCTCCCTGCTTTCCTGTAACTCGGAAGACCGTGTTTAAGATCAATGTGAACCTTACCGCCATGTTTTTTGAAGACACAGCACGGCTACCACATTCAATGGTGCCTTTTAGTAACCAGCACTGGATTTGGTCAGTTCCTGTCTAAACACCCTGTTTGCTGTGTTTCCAAATGATTCTGCAGCTAGTTATTTTTTGGTCCACTCAAGCATGTCATGTCAAATCGCCATTATTCAGAAAATACTTAATTTCTCAGTATTTCACCTGAAAAAAGTCATATCAGACTACAATGACTACTATATGACATGACTTTTCAGGTCAGACTACTATATCACCTGAAAAGTCATGTCAGACTACAATGATTACTATATGACATGACTTTTCAGGTCAGACTACTATATCACCTGAAAAGTCATGTCAGACTATTACGTCATCACCTTGTTACAATTTTAAAAGCCAGGTTGTGTTGCTTTAGCTTTCTTGTGATGTTTCCCAGTCATCTGACAGGAGCAGAGCTATGCATTTATTATGATGGATACCACATTTAGGGCCCCTCTGGGTGAGCACTCCCAGAATGCCATGCACAAAAGCTGATCTCTCGACCTGTCTCAGACCACACAGTAAAGGAAATCTTTAAGCAGACTTTGAGTGAGGAATGCCTTAGGTCCACCAGGTATTTGCACCCTGTTTGCTTGGCAAACACATGTAGTCCCACCGGTTCTGTAGCTGGGTAATAATCCAATCCCACCATCTCCGTAAAATAAAAGTCCTGTAAAATAAGCAACTCTGTTCCACAATTAACAAAACACAATCTTATTTCTCAACAAGCTTAATTTTGTTCCAAGGGATAAAACATGCATTAATTAATGAGTCTCCCAACATTAACTTGAGAATTGCAGTTTGCATCTATATAGTAACCCCCTAGCCTTAGTTAGTGAACTTTATTGCAATTTCAGTTTTAAGATCAAAATGTAGCATACTGTGGAGCCGCAGATTAAAAATAATCTGATCTTTCATAACAACGTGCAGCATGTTACTGTTTATCAGGTAAGACCCCTGACCAGAAGAGCAGCATCGCTGGTCACCTGATTGAAAGTGGGACATCTGAGGAACATTTGGACAGAGCCTACTACACTCATTCAAGCAGTCAGGTGAACCCCAAATGTTATAGCCAAGAGGGAAAATTTTCCAGTTCCAGGAAATAAAAGTCCCCACAGCATTTTTGAAGACCCTGAATTCTCACCAGCAGAAAACTGGCCTGTTGCTGAAAATGCATATGAGGAAGATAGCAGCTCATCAGTCCATTTGGACCACGAGCTCTAATCCAGCCATTGCCAGAATGCTGCTTGATCTAGTCCTGATCTGAGTAGTTTATGTTGCAAGGCAGAATTAGGTTCTGTGTGTTGACATAGACTTTAATACTCTCAATTCATCCATCTTCCAAGGTTTTAGGGAGTACAGGCTCACCGGGGAAATTCGATACTTTGTAATAAAGTAATACCATGAAAATGTTCAGCATTCAAGGCCAAGTTGCAGGAGATAAAAAAGACTACATGATGTTCATTTGTATAATTTATAGTTTTGCCTTGAGTAAAATTAAAGTACATGGATGCTGTAGTGTGGAAGGAGGTGGCTATTCTGGTACACTTCACCATGATCTACTACAGCCTCTACTCTGGTGTACACTTCACCATGATCTACTACACCCTCTACTTTGGTGTACACTTCACCATGATCTACTACAGCCTCTACTCTGCTGTACACTTCACCATGATCTACTACAGCCTCTACT
>JAACJT020000016.1:649977-672664 GCA_009936485.2 Gymnarchus niloticus | reverse complement strand
TGTACACTTCACCATGATCTACTACAGCCTCTACTCTGCTGTACACTTCACCATGATCTACTACAGCCTCTACTCTGTTGTACACTTCACCATGATCTACTACAGCCTCTACTCTGGTGTACACTTCACCATGATGGTGAATGGAACAGCTCTCATAGCATGGAAAAAAGCATAATATTATCCAGGTCTATATTATTATTAATCCATTGTCTAAATATTGGCATTCCAAAATACTCCTCCACCTTTTCAATAAGAACAGTCATAATCTGTAGCCTACAACCTATTGGTCATGTGATCTATTCTTCTTCCCTACAGAATTTCATGAGATATTAGCATTTGTGCCCTTACTTTGTTATTGTTATTATTTATAACACTTGCTAAATAATTGCAGATGTTATCATTTTTAGTCATAACGGCATGTGATAATGTATTGACAGTCATGGGAGCGACTTTCCTCTGAATTGCTCCAAACTTCTTCGTATGGTTTGATTCAAATTCTAGTTTCGAACCTGTTGAGTTTCAGTCCTCCTATGAATGACCAGACTGAAAAATGAGGTTGGGCAGTGAGGCACCGGCAGAGTGTCTTTAAGCTGGGACTTGTCTCGGCTCCAGTGCCTCACCATTGCCAATGCTGGTCGGGTAATACTCACAGACCAGCAGGGAAAACCTTCACAAACTGCCAAGCTCAATCTTCTGCCAGAAAGCCACGAAAAGATGAGGCAGGAACTACAAAACGAAGCCATGTCAGAAATCCGGAGAGTGGGCACAGACTGGAGCTCCCTGTTTTTAAATAAAGTTATGTCATGAGGAACAGCCAGGATGGGGAGATCCCTCACATACAGGGCTGATTCATTCAGCACCCCACCCATGAAAATGGTTCTACTCTTTGGCTCTATCATTGCCAAGCCCCTGGGCATGTTTAGCACAAATTTAATTATGGTTCTTCGTAAGTGCCCCACGTTTTAAAGAGCTCCCCCTCCCGCTCTCCCGCTTCAGTACTTGATGATGTTATGGCCCGTTGTGAGAAGCTAGACGATCTCCAAATCATCTGCCAGTAGTGGCCTTGCTTTTCAAACGCTCCTTCATTTCTTTTCTTTTTCGTTTCTTCAGTCGTGCTTTTTTTTCTTTCTCCATAATCACATTTCCTTTCTAATAAGATTATTGCACTTGCAAAATTCTATACTTTTTTGGGTTAAACAAGATATGAGAGTGCTTTTCAATTATACATTCATTGCATCTGTAAGTCCTATACAAGAATACAAGGATGTTGTCAATGGATAACATTTATAGTTAATATTTATGTTGATTTTTAAATAGTATGGTTTTAAATAGAGGAATATTTGCCACTTTTCATCGCTTCATCTGAAGATTTTCATCTGTGATCTTTCCAAAAATTACACAGACCAAAGTCCTTATGATGCAAATCAAGACCCCTAGAATGTGTCACGTGTGGCAGTGGGTCCGTCTTTTCCCCCACTTTTATTCATTTACCAACTGGTGGCAGAAACAGACAAAGATGCCTTATTCCGCCGTTGTTTATGACTCGCTCGTTGCCAGAGTCCCATTCTGCCAAAAGGTATGTGAATGAACAACAATCTCTGGCTTTCTTAGCCTCATATACTTACTCCTTTTTTCCTCACTTAAGAAAAGCTGGGCACACAAAACAATGCCCATAAGGAACAACAAAATTGCATTTGTATAGCTGGAACCCCCCTACTGTGGAATTTTCCATTATATACCTAATTATGCCTGTCAGGGTGTGAATCAAGAGAACGGCCTCCATTGTCCCTTCTGTCCCTGCCACCCCCCCTATGTTTTCTTCATCATCTCTTGTGTCCCAGTGATTACAGCACACTTACACAACTAATTGCCTAACTGTGTATTAGTGGTACAATAATGCAGGCCTGGGATTCTTCTGTGAGCAGCCATCTGTGGACAAGAGACACCATTCAAGACGAGCCATAATTTAGAGCAGCGTTATTCTGATATGGCAAAACCCGTGGGGCCGCTGAGCCACATATTTCATAGCTGGGCTGGCAGAGGCACGGCTGTTATTCATGACTGTTAATCTGTGTTACACTCCTGTAGCTTCGGAGGAGAGTGAACAAAATAGAAAGCGTTTCAGCTTCACAGGAGCACCCAGCTTCTTGGAATTGCACACTCTTCCTCACCTCCACATTTTTTTCATTCAGGTATTGCCAAAAACAGTACGACCTCACAGGAAGCTGACCGACATGGACATTTCGTTCTAATCATTTGAGAGCAAACAGGGGTGCATTTTTGTGAGTCTGCACGTACAAGCTTTTAGATACGTGTGTCAATAGTGCTATGCTGCAATGAGTTGCATGGAAATTTGGTGATCTTGCCATTTTAGTTTCAGGTGGCGCCATCAGGCCAGCATGCAAAGGAGAAAAGATGCAGAAAGCCTGCAGCCATTAAGCACATAGGTTCCTATAGCCCAGTATGTACTGGTTTGTACTGCAAGAATAGTCAGTAGCATTCTTAAATTTGGTTTTAATCTGCTGTGTGATCTCCTTACTGTTTAGAGAATGACCCATGTGACGATCTTTGAGACCATTTTCTTTATTCAAACTTGTTTTGTTCACAGAAATGCTGACTTGTATTTCTATCGGTCAGACCACTAAGCTTTTGTTAAGCATTACATAATTTAATATCTTTGCAAATGGTCTGGGTCATTCTATTAAAGTTTAAAAACCTTTCAGTCAAATAGCTGTAAGTGTGTTTTATCCAGCTGCTAATGCATATTCGTGTTAGTGAAGTATAGGATATGTGTATGCTTTATGGCTTAGTCAAACTGAAGTTTGAATATCATCCTTGGATCCTTCACGCCTGTAATTTGTAGTTCACCAGCAGAATTTAATTACAAGACAAATTTGGCATCCTGAGTCACTGGAAGGTAATTGGTATCCATCAGTGTCACTCATGTATAAGTGATGAGAAGCTACTGGTTGGCTGAAGACGGCTCTGAAGTAGAGGCTGGGGGAGGAGCTAAAGTTTGGATAAGACCTTAGTGGGGGATTTTGAAAGGTGTCATGTTAGTCTTAGTGTATGCAGTGTTGGTCATTGTCATAGTTAACAGTGTACTGAAGAACATGAATCTCTTACCTTTCCACAACCTCAAATTTTGCCATTCACAGTACATCAGTTTTCTGTATATCCCATTCTACTCTTCATGAGGACACACACAGACAGACACACACACACACACGACAGCAAGCTTGGGGTCAGAGCACAGAATCAGTCATTTATCCGGCACCCTTAGAGCAGTTTTGTGGTTAAGGGCCTTGCTCAAGCAGCCAGCTGTGATATGGATATGTCCCCATCTATAGCTACCCCATCTATAGCTAGATATAATTATTAATTATTACACCACCCTTTCCTCCCCACATAGTGTTTTGATTTTACAGTCACTCGAGAATTTTTTTTTTTATTTTTCCCCAAAAACTGTTTTTCCATACCTGAAGATTAGACGATGGTGGTCACTTACACAAGTGGTTGCAATCGAAGACTCCAAAACTGAACATTTGTTTGAGTAACCTAAGAGTATTCTGTGGCTAATTTTAGCATCCAGATTTACTAAGCAGAGCTCTCAGATGAGCACATCAGATTTACGTGTAACAAGAAACCTTATAATGAAAACTGTGACCTGAATTAATCCAAATTTTCATCTGCACTCTGGTGTAAAAATGCATTGCACTTTTTAGATGAAACTGATTCAGAGAGTTACAGGGAGAAAGGGAAGAGGAAGTGAAGGGTTCTGCTTGAAGTCAGAAAAAAAGGAGAGGAAACGGTGTAAAGAAAATCAATCAGTGCCAAAGAATGAGCTTCTGTTCATGGTCCAGCCTTTTTCCGTCTTTCGGATTAACACATTTGGAAATTCTAACACTCTCCATCTGACGACTCGGTGAGGCCATAAAAGAAAGGGACCTTTGACAGCTACATTTTTCACATGATCGGGGGAAAGAAAAACTGCTTTTGAAAGCCACTGAAGCCCAGGAAAATTGTTTGTTGACCACACAACAACTATAGTGGTGAGGCTGTCAGCCCCAGGTCCCAAGAGAGGAATTCCTTTGGGAAACAGATTAATAGTTCATTTTCATGGCAGTGGCTTAGTGGGAAAGGCGAGAGGTACTGGCTGAGATTCACATTAATTCGCCAAAATAAACCAGCTGTCTGCTGAGGCTTCCATTGTACAAATGAATCAAATATTCATTTTCTCATCAAGTGATACACCTCTATACATCTCACTGCCATCCAAAGCACGCCGAGTAAAATGTGTTCTAGGCATCTGACCAGGATGCGTCTTTCTCACGTTCAGTAAAAACATCTAGAGTAAAAAAGGGCATCTCTTAGCTTTGGAAACCAGTTCACTCAAGCGGCTCTGTTGTTCTTGAGTATGAAATGTGATGATGATAAACATTTTACATGTATTTATTTCGAATGTGCTTTTGTTCCAAGCGAGGCTCAAGCAGGGCGTTCACACATTAAAGACACTAAGTATTGTGACATGGAGCATGGTGATGCAGTATTTCTTGGAAGGTAATCGGTTGGTACAAAAATATGGCAACATTTCAAAGTGAACATTAATCCAGTTCCAAGAACAACAAGCGGCTCATGAGATACACTGAGTCCAATGTCACCTTTCACCTTCATCTCGTTCTGTCGCTGGTCCACGCAGAAAAGCTGTAGGTTCTAGAAGGCTGTG
This sequence comes from Gymnarchus niloticus, assembly GCA_009936485.2. Classification (NCBI taxonomy): domain Eukaryota; kingdom Metazoa; phylum Chordata; class Actinopteri; order Osteoglossiformes; family Gymnarchidae; genus Gymnarchus; species Gymnarchus niloticus. Next base: position 667,938 of record JAACJT020000016.1, on the reverse strand, counting down.
TCCTCTCAGTGCTGGTCTTTGACTAGCATGCTATACCGCCGCATTGCAAATCAGGAGCTTCTGCATGTGTGATGTGGACGAGGACTCGGTTCTTCATGGCACTCTGCATAGGGGCCTTGGGAGATGTCGGCCGTGTGGCTGGCTGTCCAGCGCCATGTTACAGGTGTGTTATCAATCAAGTCCCTCAGACAGTACAGCATCCTAACACCTGGATATTTAATGGCATGCTTGCTTTTTCGTGGGCGTGCGTGTAAATCACCCACCGTTATCCCCAGTGCAGGAACCTTTTATTACGTTTTATATTGTATTAGTGATGTCAGTCACTCTGCATTCATCCATCACACATCTGGAGGAGGGGGTCTGGGACACTGGATGCTGCTTCTCAGGTACCGATGACCATGCTGTACACTGCTGTGTGGCACAGTGCCACCTGTCTGTCACCCTTTAAGATAGCACTACATTTAGGCTCGAGCAGACGGGTGGATTTGCTGAACCTGCAAGTCTGGATAGATGGCTGAGTATGTTTATCCTCAAAAAGAACTGAATATACGGAAGAAAGGATGAGTCCTAAGTGACCATCACAAAATGCAGGTGTCCTGAGGAGTGACCAACCCAAAATGCAGGTGTCCTGAGGAGTGACCAACCCAAAATGCAGGTGTCCTGAGGAGTGACCATTCCAAAACGCAGGCATCCTGAGGAGTGACCATCCCAAAACACAGGTGTCCTGAGGAGTGACCATCCCAAAATGCAGGTGTCCTGAGGAGTGACCATCCCAAAATGCAAGTGCCCTGAGGAGTGACCATCCCAAAATGCAAGTGCCCTGAGGAGTGATCATTCCAAAATGCAGGCGTCCTGAGGAGTGACCATCCCAAAACACAGGTGTCCTGAGGAGTGACCAACCCAAAATGCAGGTGTCCTGAGGAGTGACCATCCCAAAATGCAGGTGTCCTGAGGAGTGACCATCCCAAAATATTCATTGACATTGACCGTTGCTTGATATTTTGGCGATGGCCGAAAGCATGTGGACACCTTTACTATATCTCATTCTGAAAACCAAGGGTATAAACAGGAAGCTGGTCCTTCTTTTGCTGATATTTTAGCCTCTACTTTTCTGTGAAGGCTTTCCATTGGATAAAACATTCAGCTATAACAGTATTAGTGAGTTTGAGTTTTGATGTTGGGCAATCAGGTCCATTTTGATTTGTGTGCATTATCATGTCATAACTGAGCGCTTGCTGATTCTTGAAGTTTCAGTTCATGATCTTTTCACTTTCGGTTGTCCAGGGCAGACATTTGACAAACTGACTTGTTGTTTAATGATGGTGCCATGTTAAAAGTCACTAACCTCTCCAGTATGACCGTTTTCTCTGCCAGTTTCTGTTGGCGGACATTGCATGGCTGTATACTTAATTGTACACCTGTGTCAGCAATGGGTGTGACATAATTAAGCAATTCCACGAATTAATAGGTCCACAATTTTTGGCATTATAGTGCGTTGCTGCAATCCCTGATCATTCTGAATCAAAACTAATTTCAAGCCAACATGCTCATGAATATTAATGAACTTAATAAGAGTGAATATGGCTGGCAAAGGGAGGAAGCCATGAATGACAGCATCTCCATTCCAAAGTATTGGGCTGACAAATTGTTTTGCTTCCCTCTGGTAATGATGTCATTGGTATAGCAGAAACCTTTACGAGTAAAGTCTGAACACCAGCATGCAGGGACGGCACTGTTGTTTGGGTGGCTAATTTTGCACTAGAAGCATAACAAATGTGTTTTCTGTTCTCCATTAACTAATTAATTAACTGCTGTAAATGTTACAGCAAAAGTATGCTGTTATCTATGTGGAAGAAGCTCTTGCAATTCTCCCATGCTAAACACCATGCTGCACTTGACTGCAGATACAGTGGTGTACTTAACGTGGATGACAGCAGTCTGTGTATGGAGAGTCTAGGGTTACCTTTCCCCTTGTGGTCCAGGCTGTAATTCACCAGATGGGGATGCCCAGGGCAGTCAGTGAATTGAATTGGCATCGATGTGAGTCCATGGCAAATACGGATCAGAGCAAAATAATTATTCATTTTGCCTCCTGCATGCTTGTCACACACCAGAGGAAGTAGCAGAAATGGGCAAAATGGGATGCTGACGCCTTGGGGCACGCACCCTATTTCTGGTGTGGTAGGAGAAGAAAATTTAATTTAGCACCCAGAAGTGTTGTTGCCTTGGCATCAAGGTAGAAATGCTGTGAGTTTGTTATAAATTAACAGAGAGCTTCTCTTCCCCTTCTCTCAACAAAGCCACCACTTGTTCCAGCGTCACACTCCGAGCTCAGAGTTATATTTTCACAACTGCAGCTGTATTCATTTGCAAATGATTCCTTCACTTTTAATTCTTGGAGTCTGAAATACCTCTAGAGCTAATAAAGAAAGCAAAGGAGAGCAAACATTTGGCTTTAGTCCTAAAACCTCTCCAATTTCAACTTCTTTTCCAAGTCTTTAGCCAGTTTTCTTTGTGTGCTCAGAAAATGCAGTTATTTTCCTGCTCTACGTGCTGCGGACCATCTTCAGAAAATTACACAAAAATTGCAAAACAAGTGCAAAATGCACCCATTTCTCAGCAAAGAGCCAAGTATCTGGGCAAAGCAGGCTTTACCCTGTGCACATTCTTACAGATGATTTATCATGAGAATTTCTTGGTTTGTATGTTATTGAACATACAGCTGTATAGCTAAATTAAATGATGATTCATAATTTAAATGCACAAAGGTAGATTAATATGAGAGTCAATGTATTAGAAGCAAAATTACGCAATTAATCAGAGCACAGTTTTGCTATGGTGACTTCTACAAGTAAACGGAAATGTGACAAAATTTAAGATTTTTTTTTGACGTGTGAGTATTTTTGTGACATTTTTACGAAAAGCTTGTGGAGTATAGTCACACTGATATTTCATTGTTAGTGGATTAAGGTGATGTTAACAATTCCAAGCTGTTTTGTCAAGTCCGATCTGAACAGATTTTATTTCCAGATAAAACCTTGTTTACAATAATACTCTTCAGGCTGAGGAAATATGTTCCCTCTGGATCACCTGACGAACGACTGACAGGAGGGCTTTAAAATTACATCAAAGTAGTCCAGAGAGTGTTTAGAATAACACTCACGTTTCCAGTCATTATTTCCCTGTAATAAAGCATCCATATGGTGTTAATGTTGATCTGGTGCAAATCCCAGCTAGATTAAATACGACGTGGTCTGGTAATGAGGGTCAGCAGTGAATAATGTAGGGTTTTCATGCTTCTTCTTAAATTCTACATTGAAGCTTCAGAGATCTGAAGATCAACAGCATTCAAGCTGTGCAAATACGAAAAATGCTGTAATTCACAGAAAACACTGACATAGGAAAATTACTATGTTTCAAAGTAACATCTTAAAACTCAGCATTTTTGTAAATGGAAGAGAAAATGCCCTTTTGTTTTGGGCTGTGATACAGAAATGCTGCTGTGATTCTGATTGATCCAGGAAGTGATCTTCAGAGCTGCTGAGTTACAGGAGCTCTGCACGGGATGAGTTCCAAGCTGCCTGAGGCCAGTCCTGCAGGCTACATGTTCTCTCTCACTCCGGTGTCCATTTAGAATGTGTCCTAAGTTATCTGTGATGACGGAGGCAGACCCTCTTCGTTTCACAACCCTTGTTTCTGTACTAAGGCACTTTAAGACATTTTCTCTGCTGCCGAATATATTTCTCTTTTACTGGTCCTATATTATATATCCAATAAATTAAATAACTAGTGGTGTTTGTAATATCATTCATTTAATCCATTGATTCCATATATTGACTCAAATCTGTACACTCAAGAGCTGTACCATGTAAAGTTCTTCCTCATATAAAGAATCATAAATAGTGTTTGCTGACAGGTGTGGAACACTTCAGAATATTCCAGGTATAAACATCTTAACAAAATGCGGGTAAATTTGCCCTAATGACACCCTGCTTGTAAATATGGTGGTTCTATATCTATTGGTTCATTGGGTGCTGGCTTGGTTTATATGCCTATCAATAATAAACTGTTCTTTTGTCTTTACAGTCTCCAACATGTTTGCAGGTGTTTTTGGATGTGTAGCATTGTGGCAGTAGTCACAGTTTTTTAATTACCACATGATATGCATGACTGATTGTACTTCTTGTTTTTAGATGCAATATTTGATAGTTGACTGTCATATACATTATATATTGTATATATCAAGTTATTATATACGAAAAGTAGACAAAGAACATATTACTTAGGGACCTTGATTCACCAGATGTTCTCAGAGTACACATGAGTGGGCCAAAGCTACAGCCTCTGCTCCTAATTACAGAGCATGCCTAATTACACAATCTTTGGGGAAAAGAATAAAGAAATCCACATATTGTAAATTTAGTTGCTTGCTCTTAATGATACCTGATTTCCACTGTGGAAAGGCGCAAATAATCCCATCAAAGAGAACAGTGGCTGCACACCTGTTCTCTATATCCACACCTAACCAATTACACAGAGTTCAGAATTCCACCTGTCTGTCACTCTCCCCTTTACAGGCAGTCTGGAAGTATCGCATCTCACCGTCGCCTGTTACTCCACAAGAGCGGTTTTCATTTTACGCTGTGACGACAGGAAGCAGAAACATGGCGTACAGACGCGATATGAGAAATTCTCACATAGGTACACACCTTGAATTACACTTGCATCTGTCAACAGACGTATGAACTTAAAATACACTCGAAATGCAGAATAAAATACCATCCCTGATGCATCGAGCTGTTTGTGTACGTTAGTCAAAAAGTAAGTTGTGCCGAAAGAGAGGAGTTGTGCCAAGTCGTCAGCACAGATGGCCCATTGTAAATGGAGGTATTCAACATTTGTCCAAAAACATGAGAGGGGGTTAGGGCAGAAGCCACAGCGTATCCGCTGTTTGGAACGATACACATGCTGGCGTGGCTGACCAAGGCCCGTCCCAGTTAGCTGTCACTCAGAGCTTGCCGAAAAGTGGATCACACACCCAGGCATGCTGACGATAAAGACGATAAACTCCCTTCTGCGAGACTCCAACATAAGCATGCTGTTTGCATACAAATCATCAGTGGGGTATGCTGTAGATAATTTAAATCATACTTTACACTGTATGTGTATTTCAGTATTACTATACTTGTATTCCCAAAAAGTGTTCTTTTTTGTTTGTACAATTTTCCTGGCAGGATTTGACAAGCTGGTAGTTTTGATGGTAAAAAAGGAGTATTCGTTGAAAGTCCTTCATACTGGAGCGTCAGATTTCATGCGCAGTGACGGTCAAATTTTCACCTAACTCAGTTAAGAAAGCTTCTGGTCAACACCTCCCCAGATCTTAAGAGCAATTATTCTTCCCCCTAAGAGACATCTGGAGACATGCCCCTCCCCCCAGAGCACATTCATGGAAGACAGGCTTTATGTGGAGGACCTAATGCATGAGAAAGTAGTAGACAGTTGTCCTTGACACACAATGCCCATATTGGCATGTTGCTAGGAGAAGCTTGAGGGTGTTCTGTTTCTGAGAGTTCAACGGGGTGTGAATGTGGAGGGCCTGCCCCCCCGATCATAGTCCTGGGGAGGCAGGGACACCTAGCCTCCATTAACTGTTTCAAGCACTTGGGCACTTCCAGCTCTTAATTTCACCCGTCTTAGGTCGCAGGTCCTAAAGTTCTCCAAGTCATCAGAGAAAAGTAGAAAGCTAAATCACCTGATTGGAAGAAACTGGGGTAGCTAGCTGGACAGACATATGATGCAGGGAGAACCTGTAAACTGCATACCCTCTGAACCCCAACACCGGAGGTGCGAGCCAGCAGTACTGCCAGTGCACAATTCCTTCCTTGAAGTTTAACCCTTAAATTTGACTTATTTTGATGTCTTTTGCACTCAAAACATTTTGCAGTCCTCTCTCTACCTCTCAGAAATTAGTTGGGGTCTTCCTCTCAGAAATTAGCCCAGGGTCTTCCTCTCAAAAAGTAGCCTGGGGTCTTCCTCTCAGAAATTAGCCCGGGGTCTTCCTCTCAGAAAGTAGCCTGGGATCTTCCTCTCAGAAATTAGCCCGGGGTCTTCCTCTCAGAAAGTAGCCTGGGATCTTCCTCTCAGAAATTAATCCCCCCAGGGTCTTCCTTTCAGAAATTACCCCGGGGTCTTCCTCTCACAAAGTAGCCTGGGGTCTTCCACTCAGAAATTAGCTGGGGTCTTCCTCTCAGACATTAGCCTGGAGTCTTTCTCTCAGTAAGTAGTTTGGGGTCTTTCTCTCAGAAATTAGCCCGGGGTCTTCCTCTCAGAAATTAGCCCGGAGTCATCCTCTGAGAAAGTAGTCTGCAGTCCCTACTGCTTTTTATGGCTTCTTATTTGAAATAGCCCAAGTAATTTTCTTATTCTTACTTAGTCTTTATTTATAAAAGTCAAATGTTTCTTTGTGTGGATCTCCATGTTTGCCAGTGAGAGCCATTTTAGATGGTTTATCTTACCCATGAGCACTGTTGAGATATATTGCGCTTGCAGTCTGTTGCATGTCTATTCCAGTATACTGAATGATCTCTGTTTAGTATGGGCAACAGCAGCATTCACATGATGTTCAAGTCCTCCTGAGTCCTGGTTAGCTGACTCAAATGTTATGAAAACAAATTGTATTATAAGCAATAATTCCACAATGTGACTCAATACCCAAAGAAAGCTGTTCTAACCTTCTCATCTATTTACATATGATTCATGTCTGGTTTTATAAACCCTGGCACATTAGTTTCATAGCTCTTAATATTTTCTCCAAAAGCAGTTAACACAGAAGCTGTAAGTGGCTTTGGGATGTGTTTCACAGCAGGAAGTGAACACTGGAATTATTCATGTACTCAGCAGGTATGGGATAGCAAACAGTGTTTGGGCTCATTGGAAAGACAAGGTTTGGGGAGGTGGACCTGAAGCCAAGTGAAAAACCATGTGAACATCCTTCCAAAACCCCAGAGCAGTGGCCTGAGTGCTTACCTCAATGGAGTCCTGCATATTGGCTTTAATTTCTATTCCCTGGAGAAGTGACTGAAAATCCAGGCCGACATGGTAATATCAATACATCACAATGGCTCCTCTTGACTGCAGGTTTTTGAGCGTCTTCAGAACATAAGGTTTGGTTAGGAACCTCTGGACAGCTATGCTGATAATACAGCAATACATTTTGAAATTTGTAAATAAGGTGTACACTGAATATTATACTTGCTACGCAGTTAATAAAGCCTGTGTATTTTCAAACTTACTAACTACATTACTCATGAAGCACTGCCATTATGCAAATATCCAAACTCACCTATTCTACTTAGACCCTCACTTTAAGGTTGTCTTGTATAATTCAGAGTTAGTTGTAGGACTCCTCGTGAAATACGGTTAAAAAATGTATTCAATCCTTTGGAGAATATGGTGCTGTACACGTGGTATCAATACTAGTTTAAGTTTGAAGAAGATGAGGCAGACCATGTCCATTTCTTATATTGTCCGGTTCTTCTATCAGCCTACTGAGGAACTGCATCCTGAATGTGAGAAAAGGGCTCAATGGTGATGCTAAATTAGGACAAACAGTCGTGAGCCGATGAGCAAGCCCAGCTATAGGAAGATATTTACAATTCACTATGGGCAACAGGCAGTGCCATGTTGAGCCATACTCTGCTAATGTTTGTTTTGTAGAACCAACACAATTTATCTAAAAATGAAGGCTGATGTATGGAGTGGGCCATCCACACCCAACATATTCCCTCACTTTTAGCAGTCATCAGGAATAAATGTTCATCTCCAGGCAGATTTTGTTCTGTTCTGATGTGTGAATCCCTAAATTATACTTGGCTACATGACCTCCATGTTGTTCCAGTGTGTACTGACATACTTCAACATGGACTCCTGGCTGGCCGCTCCTTCTCACAGCCAGGGTCTGTGTGAACGCAGGAACACTTGGCCAGCACCAACAGTGAGAATGTTCTAAAGCCCTAGCAGTGAAGAGTAAAGGCTTTGCAGTGACACAAAAAGAAGTTCGGTAAGCTGACACTGGTGTCACAAAGAGAGGAATGGTGATTGGACAGTCGTGATCCTTAGCGGTCAGCAGACACTGTTTGTGATTGGCTCCCTACACCCGGTGAGAATAATATGCATGGTGAGATGTAAGTAGTATGGTAACTGATCTTCACATGAGTGTCGCACTAATCATTGGCCGTCTTCACTGGTGAAATGTGTCAAGTGATTGTCTGTTGAAACGCATGAATTGTGTTGTGTTCACTAAAGCACAATAAGTTGTGAACTTAATACTCTTATTGTTTCTGTTCAAAGTGTGAGGTTATATATTTATTCTTCTTAAATACATGGTCAACTGTGTATGTATTACAAGAACACTGCATTTTAGCATCAAGATTCAATACACACTGTTGATTAGTAATGGAACAAATGAGGCTTCAAAACCCATGGTGGGTGGGAGCATCCTGGACTAACCAGTCAATGAAAGCCTCATCTGTCCCATCACTACCTTTTAGCTTACATCAAACTGCAAACTTCCTGATGAAATGTGAAGAAATTTCCCAGCCATAATATTCAATCCAATTTAATTCAATTTTATTTATATAATGTCTTTAACAAACAGCATTATCATGAAGCGCTTTACGTAGTCCCAGACCCAAGGTCCCCAGAGAGTAAGCCAAGGGCGACAGTGGCAAGAAAAAACTCCCTCAGGAGGAAGAAACCTAGGGAGGAACCAGACTCAATGAGGAGGCCCATCCTCCTCTGGCCAGTACCAGGCAGGACCAGTGCATTAAGTTCATTAATAATATCTTTCAAGGCTCACAGAACACATCGGACCCTTGTATGTGACAAGCGATTGTAACTGAGTTGAAAAGTGATCTGCTTTAGTCATGGAATGCAACTGTCATACACTCCGGGAACCAACATGTGTCGAATGGGTAAACGTTGCGTGTTCATGTTCCAAGGCGTGCCGTACACGGTGCAGATGACTGCAGATGAACAACAAGGCAAGTGGTGGAACAGCAAGACTTCCCACTCGTGCTGGTCACAACAGGGGATTAATTATGTCATCCTAGTAAATACAAATGGTGACCAGAAACATAGAATTAGCCCCCTGAGCAGAGCCGGGGCAAAAAGTGCCTCGAATTGTCCTGTTGCTGCAGTTGGCACGGCCCGGGGGCTGTTTGTCACGCACTGGTTGTCCAGGCTGTCTTCCCAGTGCAGGGCTGAAGGTTTTGTTAGCCTGTCATCTGCAGTATGATTTACAGGGTCACCCACCCCTTCAGCGTCAACGGAGACGGCCTCGCCTTCACTAAAAGGCCTATTCATTACAGGCAGCTTATGCCTTGTCCTTCTGTTATTTCTTTGCTTTTTCCAGTTTGTTTGATGACCACAGTTTTTGTTCATTTCTGATGCCACTTCTGTATATGAGAAACAGCAGTTTTTTTCACTAAGTGAAGCAATTTGGTGTACTTAGTGAAGAAGTACAGCCTACCGTAATGGTGAAAAGTTATACGCATGTAAGGGTGATAGGTAACCTACATCTGTTAATGTATATCAAATTGTCAGAAGATTAAAATGTGCCGCGGTCATTATGTAAATCACCGTCTGTTTTTCAGTGAGAGATATTGAAGAGGTTTCATGAGCTGAGTGTTTTTCTCAAAGGTGAATGGTCATTTGGTGACATGGTGAAAAAGCCAAAGTCTTAATGAAGGGGTGACTTTGTTAGGTATAAATGACCCCTCTGCCTACCTGCTGGAGGACCAGGAAGCTTTTATTACTGATGACGGTGGGTGGGAATCAGGCAGTCTCCACAGCTATTAGCTGTAAGATCTGGGAGGTTTGACTCTCCGGCTCTCTGTTGTGTTTAGTTTGTTTGTACATAAGGATTCCCCCACTTTACAATTCCAAAATCAAATATTCATTGTACAAAATCTTGTGTCTTCGGGGTTAAATGAAGGTTAAATGCTTTTAATTGCTATTGAGCTTATGCTACAGGCCTCTTCATGACTGTGAGTTATCTGCACATTCCCAGTCCGCTTTGAGCCTACATCCGGAGGTACTTTAAAGGCATCGCAAAGGCATTCTACATGGCATTCTCGAGGTGCTGATAGCTTGGTGAATTTTCATTTTTCATCAGCTTTTTTGTTTTGAAGTGGGGCTACTTTTATCATCTTCCTGGTGTCACATGAGTTCACTCCCCACCACAGTAACAAACACCGCTGGGGCATGTAGAGCCTCCTGGAACACTGCCCTGCTCTGAAATCTACCGCAGTGCTCTTTAACACTTTAGACAAGCACTGCTGCCAACAGGTGTGATTAACATCAACGTCGGTGTCAAAAGAAGCTCCTCTCATGCATGTAGACCTTGGCCTGCAGGCTGCCTTTATATCAGCAACATCACTGCTGCTTAGAAAATCTCTTTCTCAAGATTTGAGGCATCTATAGCTGAATCCAATCACCTTCCCTTTTCAGCCAGGGTAGTGCTAGTTAGGATTAATCTCCATGGAACTGTTGGGGTGCTCTGTGGTTACCCGCTTTTACCGGAATATTTAGAAACAGCCTGGCTCTATGACCACTTTTTCACGGATGAAAGGCCCCTGGTGATGACTGGTGACACAGTGTGAGTCACTCCCACAGGCCAATAGGTGAGTTAGAAGGCATGTGACTTACTGGAAAATGCAGCTATTAAATGCACACACATGTATAATCGCACTCACGCATTGAGGAAGACTCTGCTGCTTGGGTTTTACAAGTGTTTGGGCACATTCAGTTAAAACAAAAGATCTAGTAAAAGTTATAAATGAAATATACACCAGGAAAGATGCCTCATGGCTGGATCAACAAATGTGATTTAGCAATGAAAGGACCATTCAAGGGTTGATTACAGTAACAATGGCAACAGAGTGCCTATTATCCAAACAAAGAATTTTATATTTAAAATGCAGCGTGACCCTTTTTGACAGTTATGCTGAACAATGCCGTGCTTCAGAGAGCATTCGAACTAGCATCTTGTTTTGTTGGGGGTGGTGGGGGGGGGCTTTGATGCCAATGTTGTCAGTGCATCATATGAAAGACAATATATGCTAATTCATATGCAAATGTGTGGGGAGAGGTGGGGCAAAAGTGCAGGGCTAGGGGACGCTGCGTTGGGAGGTGTGGGGTTGGAACACCGTTGACTCATAAAGACATTTGTGTAATCAGCCATTCCCAGTTCGGAATAACAACATGGAAGAAAGACTTACCTCATCGGCCTGGTACAGCCAAGGCATAAATAAAGAGGAGAACAATGGAATTATTATCAGCCAGTTTGTGAGGAGCATCGACATCACAGCATTCTTCCCAGTCCATGGCAAGAAGATTAATGTTTTGCTAAATATCACTGCGAGGACACAGAGGGAGCTTAGCGAGTATGCTAAACTTAGCGTTCACTCCCGTTCTCTTAATTATGGTCTGTTACCACAGATGTGGTACTGCATCTCACACACTTCTTCTAAGAGGCATTTAAATATAATTTGAGCTTTTAATCGGGGCAACGACTGCATTCAGAGGTGTGAAAGTGACTGGTTGAATGAAGCTCCCCCAGTAGCCTCCCCAGTACAGCGTAGGGTCTAGATATCAGTTACTGCCTAAGCTGAAGGGTCTTTCTTGGTGGTCGCATGTCATGTGGCTGCAAGCAGATTTTCCTGTGTGTGTTTTTATATACTTCACACTGCGGTCACAGGTGAGTATACTCAGAGTATGGTCGTCTTTGCAGTGAATCTTGCAGTACCTTTGTCTGCCTTCTGGATGAGAAATATTGTTCTGTGGTATAATTACTGACTTGTTTAATGGCAAATTAAATTAAATTGCCAAACATTTTGACCTTCTTAATTCACTTCCTACTCCGTTTCATTCTGTCGCTAACAGATATGCTAATTGATTCTAACAGGCCTATTAACAAAATATGACGTGCAATGGCCTCAGTGGCATGAATCTGAACAGTGCAGACAGTTCATAAGGAATGTTGCTGTGGGTCAGGTGAACAGGAGGGGCAGCATATTGGAGCTGAGATCACAGCATTCAGATGTTCTAAGAAACAGCTGCCGCAGGCACTCGGTGCTTACTTCATATCTACTTTAATCTTGATAATGTCATACATCATGATGGCTCTTCTTATGGCTGTAATCTTCAGCGGCAGTAGTTCCACTCTATGGTGCACAGGTGTACGCATCTTGATTCTCGTTTGTTCTGCTCCTTGAGGATAGATGGATAATCATAGAAGCAGGCTAATGATGAAATGACAGGCTGTCGGAGTCGTAGGACAATGAGTGTTGAGTCTCTCTTGGCAGAGGGCTTTCCGTCCAAGGTGAACCCCCATGTTGACAGCTGAGGGACATCCTTTGACACGTCTCCTCCTCTCCGGAACCTTCCATTGTTTTTGCTAACAATGTCATTATGCAGTCTGTATATTCTGTTGTACTGTAAATCAGACCTAAACGAAATGATCTGTGTCTTCAAATTCACTCTTTAATTTGTAAATCTCTCTCTTTTTTTCTTTCCTCACAGGTAGAGAAGCTATAATCTAATGAGTCATTGTACCAGTGTCAGCACAGCTTTGATGAGAGATGTGGTGAGGTCAAAATCTGAAATTTTGAATAATAACAATGCTGCATTTTTGCCTCGAGGCTTCCTAAATTCGCATATGTTGTCAGTGTTTAATGATACACTTTGGTTTTTTTGTTTTTTTTCATGACTGTTGAGTGATGCTGTATTGGCCTCCTTGATTCCAGTGTCAGGATTGACAGACAGCTGTTGTTTGTTTACAACCAGATATCACTAGGCCGCGTGTCAGTTGGCGAGGACGACAGGCCTGGGGCTGTTATCGGGGGCACCCTCGTGCCTACTGACAGGGGTGTGACTCATGTAGCACCTGGTGCACGACCTACCGCCCCTCAATGAGAAGAAAGGTAGCCAGACAAATATTAAATCGTGTATTTCAATGATAAGTTGAACGAGCTGTGAATCACATGACCTTGTTCACGGAAAAATCTTGACCTGAAAGTTAGTATGCATCATCCACCAGCTTAATCAGTGAAAAACTGGAGACAGTTTGTTCATTTTTATTTGTCTACTGGATTTAGTTACACTTATACTCAAAAACTTTTATAATTGGCAATATATTATAATGCTGAGACTGGAAATCTTTTTACTCAGTCTGCTTTGCTATTGTTTTGTTTTGGTATTTTTCCTATGAAAACACAAGAAAAAAAAATAATAGTTGATAATAATTTTCCTGATATATGCTTTTGTGTGCATTTATCTCAAGACACAACCGTTTTTTAAAGTTAAATACATTTACTGTTGTTATGCCAGTGACGTTTTATCTCCACTGAAGAGAAGGCATCTCCAAAGGTGTGGAAAGATACAAAGTAATTAGCTCTCTGCATTACATGATGAAATTTATACTTTCCTCTGAGTGATGCTGGAGCATTGACCCAAATTACAGGCTCCAAATCAACTCCAAGTCAACTGCGACAACATATTTAATGTCGGCCCTTTAATTCTTCTACTGGTGGCAGAGTAGTCTACAAAAACTAATTACTGCTTTCAGCTCCATGCCCAATAGCAGAAGTCTGATCCCCACTCTCGCTAAAGATTTCCCCTTTAAATCACTCTCGCTGTTCTTCCCATGCAAATAGGATTTCTCACTACAAATTGACAGGCCAGGTTTTTGATCCTGACGTGTAATTAAAACTGTATGTGCGAAAGGAAGTGATTTGGATGTAAACAGCTGCTGACAGTCAGCAAAATATGAATCAGCGCTTACAAAAATACCACATGTAAAACCCATAATTGCATCTCAGATATTTAATCTTTATCTGGTTATTTCTATCACTTGTATGTTTACATAAACAGTTCCTGTGAAATTTATGTTCTTTTGCCAGCCTCAGCCTATAAATTGTTTACCAAGAACAGTAAAGTGTATTTAGCTGTTATTAACTATAAGCTAATGAATAATCTTATCTAACAAAAGCCCATTTCGTTTACAGTAACTTCCACGCTCCTATTCCAAAAGCTCTTTGAATTGTGGGTAATTGAACACCTGGACCTGCTCTTTCAGGATGCTCTCAGACACCAGTGAGGAAAACAGTGGCATGGTTACGCTTCCAAACTGACCACTGTCCACAGCTGATGGTGATCTGATTTGTTGCTGTGTGGAGCCGACCTGGTGTTGCCACCCGGCTGATGCACACATGCTCCCGTGCAGAAATGCACATAATCGCATGTCAGAGACTGACCCAGGTCAGCCTTCTGCATTTCATTTCTCAGAAACCACAAGCTGATTAGTGAAGGTAACCTCTAGGGGGGACATATTGGTCATAATCCGCAGAATGGACAAAGTAACCAAAAGCACAGAGGGAGGCGTGTTACGAGAGCCTTTCTGGCTTCTTTTATCAAACCCCTGTGGCTGCGTAAATGGGCCGAGTTCACCGTATCTGTAACTGTAAGTTCCAGAGCGCACAGCACTGAATCTCTGGGCCTTTTTCCTCAATCTGTAGGCAAGGGAGATTGGGTCTGTGATTCGTTCGCTCATCCCATGGTCAGAGTCTCACATACGCCGAGCAAAGGCAAAAGAAAACTCGAGAGTAGCGACGAAGAGGTCGGAGTAAAGTGTGCAGGAAAGAGAGCAGTATGATGCTCTGTTTCCCAGACCAGAATATGACCTAAGGGCTGCATCTTGAAATTGTAAGTAATTGCAGGATAAGAGTTGCAGGGATGATTAGAAGAGGAGATGACATTCCATTTGAGTGATGCACGGGAGCAAGATGAGACGTGGAAACTTTGAGAGGAGAGCCTAACGAGGAATGCATTCTTTCATATCATTAAATAAGTGGTTATCCCACAGCTGAGGCCTTCAGCTGCAGAGGGGACTTTTAAGTTGAGCTTAAAGTTGAGCACCGTTAATTTGAAAGCTTACTGTCGAGGTAAGCCTGTACAACACTTGGGCTTCCTTCCCATCATGCAGTAGAAAATGAGGGCCCCTCCAAACACTCGGAAGGCACATTATAAATGTTTATTTATCCGTTTGTTTTGAGAGTGTAAAACTGCATTATGGCCTCACACTTCCAGGGCTGGGGGTTAGTGTCCCAGCCCACCCTGTGTGCAGAGTTTGCATGATGTCCCTGTGTCATGCCTACTCTATGTGTGTGTGTGTGTGTGTGTGTGTATGCCCTGAGATGACCTGGCATCCCATGCAGAATATCCCGCGATCTGTGCTTCCTGGGACAGGCTCGATACTCAGTGTGATGGCTTACAGTATAAGCAGTTGGACAGTGGAGGGATATTTTTGTGAATCAAGTCTGAAGATCGCAGAGGACAAGCTTTCAAAGCAGAATAAGAGTGTCACCAATTCACATAAGACGCATCTACAATGTACCTTTTCTGTCGCTGTTGACGAATGAGTTTTCAGCGTGCTCAGAAATGAGCTGCCTTCACAGAGAATTATGTGCCTTGATGTCCCATCCTTAGACGTTCTGGTCTAACAAGCCTTGCCCTATGAGCTCTAGAGTTGGAGATAGAGGTTAATGTGAAGGCCTTTCGGCAAGAGAGAGGCACTAAGGTAGGGTTTGATTCGTCCAGATTGTCTTGGCCCAACGACATTGTAAAATTTCCAACATTCCTTACACTCTCTGCAATCGCCATTTTATCTGACTGTTTTCATGCAAACAATTATGCTGTTGTTCTTCAAAAGAAAAATGAAATCTTTCTAACTGAACAGTAATGAATATAAAATACATTCAGTTTTGTGTTGCTTTGTCTATAATGTGTATAATAATATGTGTAGTATACATAAGATCTTATAGCCTTGCATATGAGGGAAAATGCTTTTCCATCTATGTAGATCATTAAAGAAGAGCAATTGATGGGTTTGGGAATATTAATAACATTAATTGTTTGGTTGGATCTTTCTTGGGCAGTAGAAACCAGATTAATAATGAGGTTTTCTAGAAGTACCAGTACAACAGATGGAGCATAGTCGCTCAGGAAAACCTCGTATGTCCTTCCTGCCATTGTGGCAGGGAGAATCAAGCATGATTTGGGTGTAGTCCTCTTACATCACTCATTAGCCATTTACAGTCGGAAGCTTGCTTTCGCAGCTGTTAAATATAAATTCTCCGTATGTATCCCGGTGCAGCTGGTTTGATTTTGTAAGTGATACATAACCCCCCGATCCTGCTACAATTCCCTTTTTCAGCCGTCTGTTTCACAGACGCTCGCCGACAACGGCATGGCGCTCACTGGGGTAACAGAGTTTACACAGATGTCCCGGTGACACCACCGTCACATGAGGAGATTTAAACAGATAAGCTCTGAGGAAGGAAGGAGGCACAGAAAATAAGATCTGTACAAGAGCATTTTATATTTTAATTGATTTATTTTTATAGAGGATGGGCTGTTTTACATTATTGGGGGGCCAAAAAATTGTTTCCAGATGACAATATATGTTTTGTTAGCGCCTTTGATATTGGTTTAGTGCATGTCAATGTTTTAAGGCGAGCTAGAACTTTCACAAACAGCTGAGTTCAGCTAGGGTTCCGAATAACTTAGCATCATGTCTTTGTATTCAGAGGGTCAAGTTGTACATTCAGATGTCAGAAGCATTATCGGTATGGCCTCTTTTTTTAATTAATTATTGTTTCTTTATGCGATTGACTGCTGTTAATTCAGATGACATTACACTGACTCGTGACCTGGTTCACTTTGTCGGGGATTCTTGGCAGAGCTAAGCCAGCCAGCATTGTGCTCACTACCCAGTCCTAATAATTTGTCCAGGTCTTCCTTGTTCCCTCCCTGCTGTATGGCTGACATGCCATTGCTCTCTGCAAGCATGGTGTTCCTGCTGCCAAGCTACCACACTGGACATTTCCTCATGTTCAGTGTCAGAAAGCCAGGCTGAGCCATTGTAGGGCTGCCCCATCACCTTCCCTCTCTCCGCCAAGTCCCAGTACCCCCGCCTCAGAGGTCAGACGAGGCGTCCGGGGTTAACGACACTTAGAACCATTAAGAGAGGAATGCCAAAGTCAGCTGCATGGGAAGAGTGGGGTACACGAGACTCTTAGTGATGCTTGAAGGATAAAGGCAAAGTTCACATGACGTGGAGACATTCACAAGAATGACTTTGGTTAGGGTTGTAGTGTTCTGACATTTGCTTCTCCCTTTAGTTACTGAGGGCAGAAGATGACAATGTAATATTAAGGTGAGTAAAATGTGGTGAAATCCTTTATTATCTGTATAAGTATAGAGGTATAGCAGTGCATTCAGTGCATTGTATTGCACATGGGTTTGTGAGAGTGGCTCAAGTCATGCTTTCAGAGATTATAAGAGACATGTAGTTACTGCCAAAGCCAGTGGAGACAGTACAGTAGAGAGCTGATCTCAGGGCTGCTGATTTCACTGCAGCAGTGACACCCCAGTGTTCGATTCTGGGTCTGGAACTTTCTCATCCTGGTGGCAGGAAGGCAGTAAAGAGGCTCCATGACTGTATTCTACTTAAAGATAATGATTTGTTCAATCACCATATCTTAGAGGTGGATGCAGACACATGACAGGTTCTCTATGAGCCGGGATGGAGGGTGGCCCCTGTGCTGGCGTCCGCCTCTCCTCATACATATCCCACGCTCCTCAGCCACCTCACAGCAGTCCAGCAATTTCATTACAACTTTTAAATGGCCTTATTTTTAACACTTTTAATTATTTGTCTTCTTAGATGTGCTTTCTTGCAAAAGGCAGTACACCTACAGCAGTGGGTACATGGGACTTTCATTTCAAAAAACTGCTGTTTAATACCCCCCCACACACCCCCCCCCCCCCCCCCGCCCCCCCCCCCCCCCCCCCCCGCCCCCCCCACGAACCACCCCCCCCCCCACCCGACCCCCCCCCGTC
>JAACJT020000016.1:596160-641856 GCA_009936485.2 Gymnarchus niloticus | reverse complement strand
ATTCCTAATCCTGTCCATCCTCGTCACACCCAATGCAAATCTTAAAATCTTTAACTCTGCCACCTCCAGCTCTGCCTTCTGTCTTTTCATCAGTGCCAGCCTCTCCAGCCCATATAACATTGCTGGTCTCACTACCATCTTGTAGACTTTCCCTTTCACTCTTACTGGTACCTGTCTGTCACAAATCACTCTTGACACTCTTCTCCACCAACTCCACCCTGCCTTCACTCTCTACTTCACCTCTTTTCCGCACTCCCTGTTACTCTGAACTGTTGACCCCAGGTATTTAAACTCATCCACCTTCACCAGCTCTACTCCCTGCATCCTTACCATTCTGCTGTCTTCCTTTTCATTCACACATATGTATTCTGTCTTTGTCCTACTGACCTTCATTCCTCTCCTCTCTAGAGCATACCTCCACTTCTCCAGGGTCTCCTCAACCTGCTCCCTGCTCTCACTACAGATCGCAGTGTCAATTACTATACATACAAACATATTAAATACCACATAGAACATTTATATTTCATATGGTTTTGCTTTTTGTTGTTGTATCCCTTTAAACAGGCTTTATTGTTGAATTATTTTAGATGTCAGTAATATTTAGGAGAACAGAAACCTTTCAAATATTTAGAGGATTTCAGCTGTAAGCCTTAGTATTAACTGTTACCTGAGAGACACTGATTTACAACAATTTAAAATTGTTTTTTATGGGAAGGAGACATATTTTAAATCTCCTTTACTAATACTTGTGTTCCAGTTATCTATACAAAGGATTCTATGAAAATGAATATTCACAGTGTTATTCTCATTTTTATTTTAATTCTCATTTTTAATACATGAAACAATTTAGGACTATCGATGCTTAAGAAAACAACTTAGAAATATAGAAATATGGTATATATAACATGGAAAGATAAAAAGGATATGCAAAAATGTTCCTTTTCGCCTAAAAAGGCATGTGTTTAAAGAAAACAAGACTCCTAAACACAGCATAATCATTAAGATGTCATTGATTTTAAAATATACTAGCCTTTGACAAAGTAGGTTCACATTTGCAGTTGAAAAGCTTTTCTGTTAAGTGTAAATATCTCTCAAAAAGATCAATTCTGCTCCACATTTTAGAAGGTGGAGGAAACCTCATATTTACTTAAACTAAAATAGACATCAACCAGAATTATGACAACATCTAGGTCATCTAACTTAGAAATAGAGTAGGATATTATAGACGATATTTCTGAATTTACTCTGAGTGTATGTTACTAGTAGAGTTAATGGGGATAAGATATGACTGACTTTCTTTGTAATCAGTAACAGCAATTTAGGGTACCCTGGACACATTGAGGGAGGGCTGAAGGACTGATGTCATCTTCTACTGCCATTGCTGGTGGTTGAGCTGCTCAAGGCTATGCATGTATGCAGCACACAGGAACACATGGACTCACAGAGTAAATGCAAACACACACAGATTCCTGCAGATGTGTTTAGATACTTGTGGCGTTTAGAGCACAGGACCATTTCCAGGTAGCGTGGTCCCTGAAGGACAACGCCCAGGGAAGACTGTCCTTTCAGGTCCCAGGAGCACCCTGATCTCAGTAACCTTGAGCAGGCGACTTATCCTGCACCCTCAAGCCAAAATATACAACAATATTTATGCTCATTTTGAGACCTTCAGCCCGTGGCATCTTCTCGTGCACTTCTGACATTCCCGTTGGGGACATGGTGGTGTCCCAAGTGCTTTGAACATCGCCGTACTGCAGGTAGCTCAGCTTCAACCTCCCACCCAGCTGTCCCAAGGCAGCTCTGGTTCAGGAGCACTGTAATTAATACCTCTCCATGCTGTCAGCATAATCAGGGGTCTCTCAGCATGGGGGATCTCTGCATAAGGGCATGCGCTGGCAGCACAGGTGCTTAAATACTCGACTGGGGGGGTGGGGGTGCAATTTAATACTTTGTAAAGGGGCCAGATGTGTAATTTTCTTATTCAATGCAAAGCATTTTTAGGTTTGAGAGAGGCCTGGAAGATTGGCTGTAAGGTTTTGTTAAGAGCCTGTAAATCAAATCGATTCAATGTTTTGGTACATTTCTACTGTTGAAATGTTTACATTTAACTCCATTTCATTAACATCATCTTAGAAAGTGAACACCTAAAAAATAATTTTGTATATTCTTAAAAGTTTACGAAAATTTGAAAAATGCGTAGCAGTCTAGGCTTCGACAAGAATAAAAAGGAAATGAAAGAAAAATGCTTCATTTGACATTTGTGCAAATAAATAGCGAGGGGACAAACAAGGCTTCAAAAGTCATGATGGCCAGCTGTAACAACTGATAGGCAGGAGCCAAGTGCGGAGTGAGGAGTTCCTTTAATCGAGAAGCAGGTAAGCAGTTGGACTGGCAGGGGTCACATGGTGAGTGCGGGGATTGCACTGCCGAGCAGTTGGGGTAAAGGACATTGTTTGTGGTAATATTTTTACTCAGTTGGGTATAGAATTTGAACCTGTTAATAGTGAATTTAGTATTTTTTTTTACAGTGTAGTGAGATTTCAGGCTCATCTGGAGATAGAAGGTGTTGGGTCAGGGGTGGGTGACCACAGCAATGTCCCACGCAGACCATAGAGGGGGATGGTGGGTGACAGAGGGTAATAGCCTTCATAAACTCTGATCTTTCTCTGAGTTACTTAGCTGCTGCCTTACCAGGTGTTTGCTCAGACATTATTGCTTATTGCTGTATGTTATTCTTTAATTATGTTGTGTTATTTATCTGTCTAACTTGTTGTTCCTGTATCCTTATTGTCTGATGGTGCTAATTGCCGCTATCCTGTTTACTGACAGTGGGCTGGGGCCATGTGACCACGCATCTCATTGCATGAAGTACATTTGACAATAAACAAGCTTCAAAATAGGAGGCAGGGAAAACAAGAGTGAAACAACCAATCAGAATGACTGTG
The DNA here is from genome assembly GCA_009936485.2 of Gymnarchus niloticus. Classification (NCBI taxonomy): domain Eukaryota; kingdom Metazoa; phylum Chordata; class Actinopteri; order Osteoglossiformes; family Gymnarchidae; genus Gymnarchus; species Gymnarchus niloticus. The sequence continues at coordinate 638,911 of JAACJT020000016.1, read as the reverse complement.
GCTGAAATTCAGAGGGACCGTTAGTGGAATAACATCCCCCATTCTGGGCTACATAGTTGTACATGTCCCTTAAATGACGTGATGACATTCTACATCCATTTACACAAATGGATTTTACACAAATCACCTGAAAAGAGAGAATTAAGCTGAATTCATGAGTGCATTAATTACATATTACTGCTACAACAGGGCTCAAGATACTATTGAGGAAGACGAAAAGAAGTCTTCTTTAATTGTCCATTCAAAATCATCAGGGGCTATCTGAGAACTGATGCTTGAAAAAAAATTCACATCTTAAGAAAAAAACACAGAAAATTGCTAGGTGAAGTCCTTAAATCAAGTCTCTCTTATCTTTTGTTTGGTAATCCTGTTAAACACATGATGATTCCACAGTGAGTTGTCAGATTTCTGTAAAATAGAGAGATGTAAAGAATAAGCAGAAAATCTTGAAAGAGCTGACTAATGGGGCCTCTGTCACGCCAGACACACAAAGTAATTGTCCCATGTTTGATATCAAGCCTATTCGGGGCTGAAGCACTACTTGCTTATTTCTTCTGCTTTTTACCTTCGTTTTTGTCACGGAATGAATGCTTCCTCCTTCTGGATTAATTAAAGTCTGAACATTAAATATTGATTGATGCATTATCAGCGCCTAGCAGTTGCATCGTCTCAGATCGACTTCCAGGTTGATTTATTGTCATATTTGCAGAGTCGTTGCGCTTGATAACAAAGAGAAATGGCTTGCAACTTGGTGAACCTTAATCCGTTTAAGGCGTGAGAGATATCTGAATGCCTTTAAAGGCAACGCAGACTGATCACTCTCCATCACTCTCCATCATTCTCCATCACTCTCCACACTGTGCAAAAACCAGGGCTGCCTCCATGCAAACCTGGGTCCCTCGTTCACTTCACAGGGACTCCAGATGCAATGACCTTATGTCGTTTGCACAATGAAACGTGTCAGTTAAACTGAGATCGTTTTTTTTTTCTTTTTTTTTTTTTAGATCTGGAATATTTACAAGCTAAACACCCCAGACTGTTGTGAATGAGTGGACAATTAAATATAGCCTTTTCTGTCGTTTCTTTTTTTATTCTTTTGCATCTCTTAATGTATATGTATGTGCTCTCCGTAAATGATTACGTTACTCTATGAAGTATAATGAAAATGTTAACTGGAACACGTTACTTTGAAGTTAGCGCAGTAATATACGATTTATGACAAATAAAAATTACGAAATTTAGTAACTGCACAATTTCCACACACAGAATCTGTAAATTTGTCAATGACTTTTAAGATATTAAATTTGAAGTCGGAAGTTTTTGTAAGTTTTCATACTGGGTTCTTTGCTGCGTGTCTAAAATTTAATACAGTGAACTGTTCCGTTTTATCATTTTTGCCGTTATTCAGAAAAAAAGATTTAATAATCTTTATTGCCTGTAAAAAGTTGCACATGAAATGTAGCTGTGTTTATAGTGCAGATGCTGGTTATAAATATGCACTACGTATTTTTGCATGTATCCTTTCCACATTCTTTTATTTCATTTTAATTTTCCCTAACTAGATTTCACGGCATTTAACTGGTAGTGACGTTCGCGGCGGCATTTTTTTGCTTTCATCCTTTATAACATGTATGTACGGTCAAAATGCTGAATTCCCGCTCTGTGCTGCTTCCAAATTGCATTATTCCTCGTGAGGAAATCCCCCGGGACCACCGTATGGCAGACCACCGTATGGCTGACCACTGGAAGCCCACGCTGGCCTTTCTGTATCAGCCCTAATAGATTTTGGATTTGGCGGTGGCTATTTTTGGTCTGTAATGTTTATAGGGCATTCATACGAGTTTAAAACGCCAGAATATTGACTTGTAATTCTTGCTCAGATGGAAGATGAAAGAGACAATTGTTGTGAGTTTTGACGGCTTTGTCAGGCTAAATCCTACCCCCCACCCACCCCCCTTCGACTTGAAGATTGAGTTTACCTGCTGTGTGCTTTATTGCAGTTCGCGTTTAAATTCCTCAGAGTAGGATTTTACGGCTGTGGCCTGGGTTTCAGCTTTTAGTTCAAGCTGATAAATACAGGAATAAAAACCAAGCAAACTGATAGTTTCAGGACGTATATCTTCCTTCCCATGGATATAAAAGTAAGCGTTTTTAAAGGAACAATGCGCTTCTTAAATTGCACACGTTCAACTTGGTTCACTGACACGGAAGCCTTCTGGAGATAAAGTCAATTTCATTATCGTGTCATTTTGGATCTTTGTGTTCGCAGACCTACAGAGCAGACAAGGATCGAGATGTAATTGTATCAAAAGAAGAGGGGAATTTTCTTCTAAATAAATTGGATCAACTAAATTAGAGAAGTTGGTAGCTGCACTACCTTATTAGGGGCTGAGAAAAAAAAATATGGCATGCAAGGATGAGCAAAATATTTATTTCTTTATAGTCTGAGCTGTTTATAATTGGTTAAAATATATTTATAATATGCCCATGACCCTGACCAGGATGGATGGATGGATGGACATATGGACAGATGGATGGATGGAAATGTATAATATTATTACTTGATAAATTATTTAACAATAAATGAAATGTGAAAATGTTCAAGCTGCGTATACGAACAAAGACAGTGTGACAATTAATCTAAACACTAACCCAGCAAACATGAGGAATGGCATGTGTTAATCAGCTATTGACCCAAAGTGATGGGCAATTGTGAAAACCTTTAATGTGCGAAGCTTCAGCCTCCATTGAGTCTGTGAATTATTGCCATGAATTGTGTCTGGATTATTTTGCCGCCCCAGTGGCCTCTCCTAGGGACTTGACAAGCTGCTGTTAACCCTGGGGTGTGTTCCTGTGTCCCGTTCCAGAGCTCCTGTGGGACCTTTGATGTTGTCCCTCTGATGTCACTAACGGCATACTGTTCTGCTTTGGGTAAAAATCAAAAAAGGTTGTCACATTTTACTGGTGACATTCGGCAGGTCGACTTGTGTTGTTACGCAGAGGATCATTTTAAACCTGTCCTCTAGTAAATATTCTATGCATGTACAAGTGTCAGTGTTGGAAAGCTTTTGCATTTTTAAAGTCATATTTGTAAACCAGTAGATCCTGGCTTTGTAACCCTGGAACGTCCTGTATTTCATCCAAGGTCCCATTCTTTTAGGCAGCAAATTACATACAAAGTAATACAAAGACATGTTGAGTGCCTTTTGTGTACAGGCTAATTAGTCACATCAATTCTTCCATTCCTTGAAATTTCATCAATGAGCCACAATTATCAGCCATGATTGGAATTCCATAGATTATTCTTAGAGCTTGACGTGAATGAATTGTTTGTTCACACTCTTGTGTTGACGTTTGATTTTTGAAATGGTAAATATTAATGACAAATGAAATGTTTACTTCATTCCCTGTGAGGCAAAACCATTGAAGATAGATCTGAAAAATACCTGGAGGTAACTATTTTCCCATTAGTGTCATCTTTAGTCATTTCCATTCATATTTGATTGGTGGATGCCAAGCAGATTCCATCGCTGAGCTCATCTTCCTGTGAATGTACCTTTACATTACCCCACAGCAGCCATCACATCCTGAGATCAGCTAAGTTAGTCTCATTAAGCCTGTGTCCCACTTCAGTTCCATTATTCCACTCCTGGCATGGAGCGGATGCCTAAAAGCTGTCTCAGTCAGAAGCTGAGTCCAAATCCTGGTTCTGTTCCAGTCTGATCTAACCACAAGCTTCCAGAATTGCTCCTCACCCGTCTTGAAATTGTCACTTGTCTAACTCAGACTTTGGATGGTAACGACCCACCCTTCCATTGAGAAGTCTCCATAGATTTACAGATTCACATGGTCCTAAAGGCCCAGCCTTATCCTTTCCTGCTTGTTATTCCCCATATTCTACAACTCTGGCCGGTTAGTTCTTCAGGTTGACACTTCAACCTGCTGTTTCATCTGAATATTTGACATCTTCCCTTTCATGGCTTCCTCAGTCAGCCTTTTCAGACACATTTCTAAAAAGAGCAATTTTTTTTGTCTTGCAAATATTCCCAGTTGGACCACATCAGATACTGTATGTGTGTTCATTCATCAAGCTTCCAGGCTCCCAATCAATGATGCCACGGTAAACAAATCCTAAAGAAAATGTGTTTTTTTTTTTTTTTCTGAAGAGCGTTGTTGAGTGTAGAAATTTCCCTACCTTAAAACTGGAAGAAAAAAAATGTTTTGCGATAAAGAAAAAAGTGTATTGAAGTGAATCTCGCCTTGGTCTGCTCACCCCTGTTTCCACGACAACACAGAGACATATGCTTACACAGACTAGTATTGTCCTAGATAGCATTGGTGACCCAACTGTGCTGGGACCAGGCTGGGTTAACCGTTCAGCACCAGTGCAGCATCCTGAATGGGGCACTCAAAGTGGCACGTCCCTGGGGGGGGGTTCCTCCCCTACAGTGTGTTTACAAATGAAGGGCCACAATTGGCCCTTCCAGGGGGGAATGCTGTGAACCCCAGCAGCCCCGTGGAAGCCCAGACTCTCCTCGTGAATATTAACGAGAGCTGAGGGCTATCTGCACAAAACAAAGCTGAGTTTGAGTGTCAGAGCTGATAATAGGGCAGCCTCTTTCACAGGGTATTCTGGGCACTGGTAGAGGCATGGTGGCTTGGGGGGGGGGGGGTGAATGGGACAGGAAGTGGGAAAAAAAACAACAGCAAACTTCATTGAAAGGAGACCTGTGTCTGTATAGAAGAAAAGTACTTCAGACACGAGATGCTTTTTAAATGGTGGAACAACCGGTTTCTTTTTGCATTTTTAAAACTGGTTGTTATTGACCATGGCCTTTGAAAACAAAAAATAATAATGACAATAATTTGAGCAGATATCTCAGATTCTCCAATTGTATCAAGGTAAGACTTTCCAGAGTATGTTGTATAAAGTATTACACATAAAATTTAAACCAAACAGGACAAAAATCATATAATATGCAACATAGATAATATAAGGTATCATAAAAATAAGTACATTCATATAATAGGATTTATTCATTTTAAATGTATTAATTTGGAATTAAATATGTCTATAGGATTTTTATTATGTTTATCTAGGTAATGCCTTAGCTGGGGCATTCATGGATAGAGTCAGTGAAGCTCTTAGTCCTCTATATTACCTATATAATGCTATGATGGATCCTTGACATTGGCATGGGTCGATCACCATTGGAAACAAACAAAACCCCCTCTGAGGGACTTGTGTCCATTACTAACCCCTCCCACCTCGCAGCAGGAGATCATGAGCTTAGTTTGTCTCCAGCGGGTCCCTATGCCAGTCACTGCATTCTCACTCACGGACGACAATCCCGGCCCCTCATTAAACATGCTAAACATGCTGTCTTCTCTTTCTGTCATGTCACCATGTTTTTATAGACCTATATCACTTTTTGCGTCGAAATACAAGCAAAGATTTATTTTCTTTTTTTGGCACTATTTTTACATCTGTGTTCCTAGTAGGTGACATTTTATTTTCTGTAGTCTTTTATCAATCTGCACTTTCTTAATATGCATCCCTGTGTGAAGCTAGACTTCTGATTTCTTTAAGATGTCTGGATTGCTTGTTCCCTGCAAGCTATTAACCACGCCAAATGCTTTTGTCTGTGCATGCTTATTTGCTTTCACTTATTTATAACAGTATTGCCAGGTCTAAGAGTCTCAATCATTTATTGTCCATCAAGAGGACACAGATGTAAACTGTGCCATTTTAAAAAGTTAAAAATGATGGTCCATTAAGCCTATAGTGGGATGCGTTGTTGCTGGGCTTCTTAATAATGCATCTCCTGACACAATAATACACAATAATTTGAATGTATTTTAGAAATAGAAACTGTAACAGGAAGGAAAGTCCAAAGATGGGAGTAAAGTCACTCATGGCATGATGGTCAAACAGACATCACTCCTGACTCAGTCAGGAGCAGTTCTTCACTCGCTCTGGCGTTAATGAGCCTTTTGGCACAAATACTCCAGTTCTTGGGCAAAGTTGATCAGTCGAACTGCCCCGTTTTCAGGATGTGCCTCTTTCTTTGGTGTGCTGCGGGTTTTCATGCTGATGCCAAATCCTCCGCCCAGGTTGCCGAGGTGACTCTGCCACCCGGCAGTTAGAACGGCACAGTTTCAGATGTTCGTCTGCCCTTTTTGGGGTCACTTCCAAAACTGCTGCTCTGCCACCGTATCCTGGTGACAGTCTGGGAGCCACCATGACCATCACTTATACAAATATCAGCTGTATTTCATTGTATGGCATGCTTCTTATCACAGTTTGTTTGAACGCTACAGTAGAAAGTCTCTATCAGTAGAAAAGGCAGTAATTACTACAGGCGAGGAGTTCTGAGACTGTCTGACAATTAATGCAAAAAGTTGATGAGTACACCAACAGACGGGGGGTGGCAACCCCCCAAACAAGTAGAAACAGATAATAGGAAGACAATGGAGCAAGACTAATCTCTTAATTAATCTAAATCTCTCTCCACTTCTCAGTTTGAATGTAGACGGTGTTTCTGAGGTACAGCTTCTGAAATCTAATATACCTGTTTTTGTATAGGTTGTCTTTGCAGTGTGGCGATGTAGTGTTGTTTTTTAAAGTTATTAGTCATCATTTAATTTTATCGAGTAGGCTACTATAGTACGTCGGTGCAATTTCTTATAGTGGTGATTCGTTAGTACGGAGAAATGCGCCTTTTACGTAGCTGGGGAACGTGCGTGCGTGCCTGTATCAGAAGTTAAGTTTCATGCGCAAACGAAGTGAACCAACCAAATGAAGAAATAACTCAATGTGTAGATGTGTGTACTTATAATATTGCAATTGCATTGTCTTCATTCAATGAACACCAGAGACATTTTTAAAGTACGGCATATTTCACTATTTATTTAAATATATGTGAGCATTCATCCTCAGTTTAAAATCTCAAAGCAGGGCATTCCTTTATGCAGAGCGTTTTGTTGCTGGTCAGCAACGTTTGTACAGATTTTTCACAAAATACTGACGAGCGTACTAATACATTCTTAAACAGACCATTAAAAAAATCTCCAGTATAATTTTATACTCTGCTGCAAAACGATTTATTGTATAACCACGTGAAACGACTGCCATTAGGATATCTGTTGTGTTTAGTAACACCGCCTTAATTCATCGTTTTGTGTTGTATACATTTTAAAATTTCAGTTACAGTGTGTAGTACAGTCCCACATTAATTTTTTTATTTTTGTTTTAAATGGAATAACAAGTTAATTATTGTGTTCAAAAAGACTTTAAAACATCGTCCGGTTATTAAAAACCGTACAACTTTCTTCAGACTAAAACCGGCTGTACATTTAATTACACTGTCCAGGCCTGTTTGATAACTTGAATGAAACAACTGGTAAATGTGGAAAGGATCGTCTTTATATTAAAAAAAAATGCTACAGTTCGTTATTGACCTGTAGAATTAAAAATAAATTCATGATCATAAAACTCTGTGGTGGGACTCCTGAAATTTGATGTTTCTGGCTTTAATTTTTACAGCATATCCACTTTTAACCAAAAACAAGTATTCATTCTTGTCGTTTCGTTTAATATGTCACATGTTTGTACGTGTGGGTAATTATTTTATTTATTCTTCGAGTTTTTAGTTCTGTCGTTTTTCCTGCTCTTTGTCGTCAGCTCTCAGTGAATAGGAGTAAACAGCGCGCCTTAAAATAGTCTCAAGTTATTCCATCCATTCGCATGTAGATCACGCTGATAAAGCGCAGGAAATTATCCACCGCATCGGGTGTAACGAGCGGGATAATGTCAGTGCAAAGGAGGATTAACAATGTACCGCAACATTTGGGAGAAAACACCACCATCTCCAAACAAAATCTTCATTAAAAAGTCATATACATATAACTCATTTCCCAGCGAATAATTATATACGTTTTACCCCATAATTACTCCGCTTCATTGTAAAAGTTAGCGATTTATTTGTTACATTTACTTATTATGGATATCGAAAAAAGCACTTCTTTTTCGTTATAAAATACAACAGGACATTACCTTAAAATGAATTATGAATTCTCAACAAATTTGAGAACACCACGGAAGAATCAAAAACGCTTGTTTATTGTATGGCAAAGTTTTAATTTATTTCAGATGATCGAACTCAAAGGCTATGTATCAATAATAAGTGAGCGGATGTCTGTATATAATGGTCCTGAAAGAAGAGTCCCTCCCCAGTCCGAAACCTTTCAAGCCTGCATTGATCTTTGCGTAGCATCATGCCCACAGAGAAAGGCTTGGGTCACGTTTTCCAGCAGTAAGCCTAAGATTACTCAAGGGGACTGGTTATTTATCACAAATAACACATAACCCGTAAATTGTTAAATTGTTTTATTTTCAAATGTTAACATTTTCCTCAAACGTTTGTCCCATCTATGTATTTGTTTCCGAATGTGTAATTTTCTTTCTCTCTCTCTGATATTTATTTCATTAAATACTTAAATAGTTTAGAATTTATGCATTACTTTTAAGAAGGAAGGCGACATGGCATGCGTATATTTTAACTTTCAGCTATATTGTCCCAAGCAGAGTTTGGGGAGATGTTTTGAAATCCTTCCCTCAGCACCTGACTTTGCTACACATCTCTTTGTCCTTCTGTCGTTGGTGCCATTCATGTTGTGATTGTTAACACAATGTGACTCGGCCGTCCGAAGTGAATCTCGCACGGAGTGCCTTTCGCTTGACTGCTCTGCAAATCACCCTGTTTACAATCTCACACCAACACTCACATCAATTAAGGTGCCATCGATTTTCCAGGCAGCGACATTATAATACTGCAGCTATTTCTCCGTTATTTTTTCTCCATGTTTAGAGGTTATATACTACTGTCAGGAATGCTCAATTTATTTCGGATAGTAGAAATTATTAATGCGATCTCGATTGTGAAATAATTTTAATATTATTTAAGGCGTTTGCTTCCGAGAATTGTGATTTTTTCACGTGTTACACGTTCACAGGCAAAAATCCGTCCCCTGTTTCTTTCTTTTGCTGTGCTCTACTGTGTTCTCTGGGAAAACAATAACATGTGTTACGCATATTCCTAGCTTAGTTGTTTTAACGTGTTTGTATTTCATTGTTTTATAATTAATGCATAAAAACGCGACACACATTTGGGCTTAAATCATATCGGCTGTTATTGCTTATAAGCTATAAATATCAGTTTCCCTCTCACAAAACTACGCTGAGGGTTTTCTCCCTTTCTTGTCATTAATAAATAAATAACAGGCCTTCTAAGTAGGTAGCTGAGGCAAAGGGAGAACTGGATCCCTCTAGCCCGCAGCTCCTCTTTAAATATTCAGTGAAAAATAATGGCATTTGAGGAATCACCTATAGTAACGTTATTATCTTCATTCCTCAAAATCACCGCGACTGATGGCTTCGTTTGTCTTTACCACATAATAAATCTGCCGACAAACTGAATGCTTCTTCGTATCCTCCAGGGACTTTTATTATAAAACCGCCGCATCTCACATTACGTTATATTTTCATTGAATTATTTCCAAAATCAACCTTCATCACCTGGACAAAAAAAGCATAACCTTTCTTAATGTTTTTTTTTTTTTTTTTTTTTAGCATTTTATAACATAACAATTGTGTTATTATTTTATCTTGAATAAATGTTACACTTTAGTAGCTAATTTTTAATTAAAATTTGAATTCAAGAAAAATGTAGCCTATTTTATTTCGGAATTGTTTGCAAGTTTGTATTGATTCTTTTTGTATTGTCGGGTATAACTTTTAAATGTCATTTAACGTTACATGTATTACTTCTAAGTCCTGATTAGTAGTGTAGTACAGCTAACTAGTTAAAGGATCGAATATGGTGTTTCGTTGACAGTAAAACTCTGCTCGAAACTCGTTAATAAGGAGTACTCCTCACATTGTTATCCAAGAGACCTAAGATTTACATTTGCAAGTTAAATTTTAATCGTTTTTTTTGTTTTCAGAGACATCGTATTTCATCGTAACGATTATATATCTGCATTACTACTTAAAACATATCGCACATATTTACAAGTTAAATCATGAGCTCAAAGAATTCAAATCGCATTTTACCAAAGATGCGCGTAAAAGCAGTGATGCGTTTGTTTCCAGTGGTAAAACGGGACGCTTCGATACTCCCTCTTTTCAGCTTGACACACACACACACACACACACACACACACACACACACACACACACACACACACACACACACACAGCTTATGATAGAATAGACCGGTAGCCAATAGCGTGGCAGGTGGGTTGGGCTCTAAATTGTCCACAGAGTTGCATTGGGACCTTAAAGTTTGTTTGTTCGTGGAATACAGTGTGTGGTGAAAACGTGTTTGCTACACTGTACGGCCATCATCAGATTACTTTGACTGGAATATTTCTGGCATTCTTTGGACCTCTCATCGTCTCTCCTCAAGATTAGACACGAAATTTCATTTCACTTGCCGATCTACCTTTTCACGTATCGCGTACTGTACTGTGGTAGGTGAGATGTTTGTCGTTAGAGATCCGAGAAGGTGATGTGATGTATGGAACAAAAGCACTTAAACGCATTGGCTTTTAGTGTCGACTCTCCTCAGGTAGATGACTGGAAACTTTATTTAACACGTAGAAGAGATACAGCAGAGCGATCGGCAGCGGGACTACAAATAACATTTCAGTAGTAGCCAAGGTAAACTATGCGTGGCCCAGCTGGTTGCTAAGAGGGTTAAACTATTGAAAGTGGTCTGAGAATCCTGCCTTTAGGGTGGGAGCTGAGAGAGAGAGAGAGAGAGAGAGACAAGACTCCCCAGCAAATCAGGAGCTAATTGATTAAAGAGCCTTCATTTGAATAGGGGGCTGGCGATGTGCCAATTGTCTTTCAAAGAGCCCCCTGTATGATTAATCGCAAAGCATTATTGATAATCATAATTATAGCGGGACACATGCGCGTTGGATGGGCTCGATTTCCGTAATTTCGCGAAGATTTTTTGGTAATATTTTATTCTGCCCTGGCTGATGTGTGATCCAGCATGTCGCGGAGGAAACAAGCGAAGCCACAGCATTTCCAGTCGGACCCGCATCTGGCATTATCCGGGCACAATGGTAAGTTACAGCCAAGAGGGGAATCGGAGCCTCTAACCATTTCGGGACAAGTCTGAAAGTTCAATCACGTTTTCATGTCGTCCTCGGGTTTTTATTTTAACCCATTTTAAAGGTTACCATCCTGCACCGAATTACATCTTTAACTCTGCAATTTTCAAAACAGTGTCTATTATTAGCCGTGGTGGAGTTTTTACAACTTTGTCATTGATGTCATATTGGTTGGTTTCTTTTGGTGGGTGACTGTTTCCATTCGGCGTTCCGATTAACAGTTTGCTCGTGTTTTAAACTTTGAGCGTATAAGATGCAGTTTATCATGCCTCTAAGACTCAGTATAATGAAGCTAATCTGGTGGAGTGCATACGTAACTAGTAGTAAAACATTTACGTGATATAAATGTGCTTTACTTGAATTTAGTCGTTAGTTTCCAGCTTTTCTTAAGTTGCTGCCTGTTCCGATTGCGTAAAAAATAAGCTTTAGTCCTTCCTCAGTTCACTGTGAATACTGCTTAGGTCTTGCTCAAGATGTAAGTAGTATTGGATCATATGCGCTATTTTAATGAGTCTAGTTAATGAATATACTGTAATCTTAGGTTATAAAATGCTTGTCCAAGCGTTCTCTCTCATAACATCATGCAGAGATCCTGAGTTCAGCTGAATAATAAACCTTCTGTTTTACTTCGCAAAACAATAGAGCAGTGTGTGTCGTTTGCTCAGATAATGAAATCTCTCAGATTTATAAATGTATGTACTTTAAAGAGGCAATATTTATGTCCGTCTAAGTTTCATTATGTAGAATTAATTATTCTGTGGGTATCCATTTAGCGTTGGAGGATTTGTCGGAATACAAGGAAACTAGCATGCTCTTCTACAAGTCTGAATATTTGTGGAGACAGCTTCTAGAACTGAACAATGATCCTGAGATGGATCCATCAAGCGAGATCTTGATCAGCAGCTCTTCTACAAGTCTGAATATTTGTGGAGACAGCTTCTAGAACTGAACAATGATCCTGAGATGGATCCATCAGGCGAGTTACTGATCAGCAGCTCTTCGGTCTCTTGGGCAGAACATGGGATGCAGAAGCAGCTCAGCACGGAACATCTGTGCTGGAATGTTACTGTAGAAGATAGGATGCATGAAACATCTGACTTCACATTCATCCTTGAACCGTCACAATAATCCACTATATTCTTGATGTATGATATAATAAAAAAAAACATATTGCATTTCTTATCGGCCAGCATTTCTTGACATATGTGAATTACACCCGAGATACTTTTAAAGTTCTCATTTTAGTGACTGCATTCATTTTACGAGTTGTAAATGTAGAATCCGCTGTCGATGTGTCTTTGTAACTTTTTTGAACTTTCCGTTTTCCGTCCCAAAAAGTTCAATAAATGGCAGCTACATGGCTGGCTTATAAATAGCACGACGTGAGTTCGATTAGGCTTTTGGTGCTCCAGAGTTACCAGTCCTTCCCATCTCTAGCGATCGGATTTTCTTTAGCATTTTATCGCAGAGCACAATTAAAGTTTATCCTAATTCGATTTGTAACTAAGCCCGTGTAATTGTCATAGCGATCTGAAAATGTCATCCTCTTTCTCGTCACTCTCGGGTCTTTCTTTTATTTCAGGAATGTGCATAGCATTACTGCCTTTGACACTTTTCCTATTTTATTCAAACCTAAGACCTTTAACAGGACCCCTGTCCTCCACTGTGGATAACCTCCGTGCTTCTTACACGCCTGGTACGTTTCACGATTTTCAAACCGATAACAAAAAGTAATAATTAACAAAGTAGCCTGTATATATGTTGATAAATACGTAGTATATTGAAGTATTTTATATTCACATACAATAAAATCTCGTCTGCTTGCTCGGATATTGCTTTTAATTGGAAAAATGCAACTTCCGGAACATTCGCTTAAAACTTGAATAATATTTATAATAAAATAATCGTGAGCGTGTCGCAAGTTTGTTTTTCTTAAAGCAATTGAAGAAAACATTCTATAATTATACAGTTTACAGGCTATAACAATATCTTCTATGCGTAGTCTTCTTGACCCGATGAAAGTGTCTAAATAGTATTTAAGACTGAATTTTGAGTTTTTGTTAAAAATCTCGGAAGCCGCTACTACATGCCCCAGTTAAAGACACTGATCGTATCGTTCGCGGAATATTTGCTGGCTTACTGTACAGACTTCTGACTTTAAGTACATTCCCAAAATAACCAAATGAATTCTACATGGCGTATTTTGAGATGTTTTTTCTTCTGCTTAGATTTTTCACCACAACATTAATTATACTATTGTGTCACATTACTTTTTAAACAAAATAATACAGTATATCTAAATATGTATCATTGACATTTTAATTGAGGCTACAAATATTCTTTTTAAACTGAATTTAAACAGTTCCCAAACACTTTGCAGAAGCCTCTGTTACACGCTTTTGCTTGCTTAATAAGGCTGATCTCTCACACTGACATGTTGTTTTCCTGCTTGTTTACATCACACACCCCTGATCAATAGCTCACTCAGTGTATCCTCCACTTAAACTTGTCATGACTGCAGGACATTTTTCCCTTAAATTCAATAATGTGCCAAATGACAGTGTTTGTCATGTCATGTCACCAGACAGTGGCCTGGAAAGTTAAAACAAAATTTAAGCTGAGATGCACCATTGGCTGAATCAAGACAATGCCATCCGCGTCAACACCGAAGTAACCCATTTAAGCTGGTGGATGTAACCACAACTTTGCACAGTTATAATTCTTTTATGCGGAATCTGCTCCTGAGTCTGGGCCATCCTTGTCAGAGACTCCCCCGAAGCCTTATTGTTGTTGAAGCGTGTGCAACGTTTGGGACGTGGTCCCAATCACATCTCAGCCCGTGGAGCAACATGAGGCTCCCAGTGATGCCACTCGTCCCGCAAGCTCAGCCGTGGCCCCGCTGCTGTTTTAACCTTGCGAGAAATCTTCACGCAGTGATTGTGGGAGTTCGGCAGGAACTTGGGGCCCTCCTGCGATGGGTTGTTAACCTCAGGGCATAGCGCTGCGGGCTCCTTGCAGGAAGTCTGCATTTTATTTGAGAAGGGGCTCCAACAACCTGCTGGGTTTACCTTGAGCCCTGCACATTTCAGCCCCCTACCCCATCCCAAAAGAAGATTGACATGCGAGTGACACTTTTAGCATGTTGATCACTGAAGGTTTTGGTTACTTGTCACCCGGCCAGTGTTGCTATAGAGCAACTTTAAGTGCAGGTTGCAGGCCTCTCTGTTTTTTCTCCATCTGTTCCTCTGCAAAAGCCCGTGTGGATCAGAGCTGGAGGACCCTAGATTCTCTTTATGGAGAATGTTAGCCCTGATGGAGCCCCGCATATCCGCTGCTGAGAGCAGATTCAGGGGTTCCGTCAGCTCAGCGTGAGGGCCGGTGCGATGTCCAGATGGCACGTTCTCGAACCCCAGCAATGGCAAGGTGATCTCCGTGGTGTTGAGGTTACTTAAAGCAAAGTTTTCTTCTTTGTACCATATCTTCATTTTTTTTTGCCTGCCTCCGTTTTTAACCCTTTCCTCTAATTCCTTATCAATGTCCTCCTTTAGGATGGTACCAACATGGTGACCACGGTCATGATTTACTTAACGCTGCGGTTCACTTCTCCCTTATGTAATTCTCTTTTGTTCAACAAAAATAAATTCATATGTTCATTTTTAAGTTTAAATACACGGCAATGTGCAAGAAATGGTTTCTAGTTGAGTAATGCTTGTTGTGTGTTTTGAAAATATTATTCCACTTAAAAATTGCACGAGCTGTATGAAAACATGGCTATAAAGAAGATCCGTAATGTAAATGAGACATGAAGCGTGCCGATTCAGGGTTCGAGCATAGCCTAGACAAGCCTGAGGAGCATTAGGCTGCTCTGAGATTTTTTTGTGGTTGCTGGGTTGTTCAGTTGAACATTTTTTACCAGTTCATAACTGAGTTTGCCAAGTAAATAACTGTAATGTAATGTTTTATTGGGGGAAGTTCTATGTCCAAAAATCATTGGACAGACATCAGCATGAATTTGTTGCTTTCCACTCAGCTGAGTGAAAATTTATGCAGTGTGCATGTGGTATGCACTATATCATGTCTAAGCCAGTACCTGCACAAGTTTCTGTTTATAAATTTATAATGTTTTTCCATTAATAAACCTAGGCTTATTCTTTTAAATTATTTCTATGCCTCTCTAAATTATTAATTCCTGTGTTCAGTCCAAGTCTAATTTGTCAAGGGCTTCTCACTACCATTTAAGATATAAAATAATTAACGTAAAAATTCAGAAAGTTGGTTTTGAACTCTCCCAAAAACAGGTTGATAATGGCGATTAAAATATTTCTTGTTGTTTGGCTTTTTTTTTTCTTTTTCATTTTTACTTAATCATGTTCACATAGCCTTAATGAATGCGAGTTTTACAACGCAATGAGTAGGCTTCTCTCAACTGGCCTTTAAAAGGTATCGCCATGGTAAAAACTCAAAAGGTGTCTGGCCATTATGTTTGCATGTTTTGGTCACGCGAGGAAGGGGTTTCACCTTGAGGTCTGATGTTGTAGCGCAGGCTAGCAGTGAGTGAGGTTATCATAGCATTAAAAACGACAACATCGAGATGTCACTGAGATGACCCTGACATAGAATCCTGCTGAACCTGTTGATTGAATGGTATGCAAACAGTCCTGTTCAACCTTTCGATTTGACCGGCGTCATAGATACTTGTTTATTTTTTGCCGAATTTGCAGGGGAGTCCTCACAGTAATATTGTATGTCATCTCAACAATAAAGGCCCTGAAATCGATTTGGGGGTGTTGCTCTATGGCAGTGATTTGTATCATAGTGTATGATACAGTGTGATATTTTGGTGCCATTTGCAAGGGCAATTGAAGTATGGTAAACTTAACATTTTTTTACTTTGTATTTGGCAAATTCTTTTGGCCATAGTGCAGGGCAAACGCTGAGGGTGGCAAACAGTCATTAACAGAAGGTAATATATTGTCAGTAAAAAAAAATACAAAAATGCCACTGAACTGCTTTCATAGGCTGTAATTATTATATGCAGTCTTGGTAATATTTTAACTCCTGAGAGAAATGCATTGTAATTAGCTTTTAAAAACCCGTGTAACGTTTCAAACGTTAAAGCCATGTTTATCCAACCACCGTTTTTGTTGTCTTTACATTTTGATAAATGTACTCATAATATTACTGTATTTCTTACAATTTTAAAATCATTTTTTACAGTCTGGTCAAAGCATAATTTAGCTTTTATTTAAAAAAAATAATAATTTGATATTGTGTGTTCATGTTTAGTTTTAAACTCGGGTACGAATTTAACCCAGCTATTTAAAATGTCTAATTGCCTTCTGTAGCCGATCTCCAATGCCAGTGTCGTTCTTGTCAAACCCTTATTGTAGCCTGAATGGTTACAAATTAGTTTAGTAACAGGGATAAACTTAAATAGTTTAAAATAAGTGGAGCTGACAGCAGCTTGAAAGTCTAATAAATCCTTCAGATGGCAAGTCGACAATGAAGAGTATGAAAAATTGGAAATCAATACTCTTCTTGAAATTTAAGTCCCAGTGTCTGCACTCCATAATGCTTTATATTTTGATGGATTATCTGAAGAAAAATGATTATCTAAAATAGCTGGATTGACAAAACTGATGTGTATCTTTAAAAGATCAGGTCTGAGTAATGACTGTGAAGTGCTGATAAATTTTAGGTCTTTCCTTGTAGCCTAGTCTTCACATCTTTCCCCATATTTGAGAGAATGTAGCAAGGTATTAAATGGGGTTATTAAAGCCTATCAAAGGAATCTGAGTAGAAAAGGCTGTTTCTCCAGCTCCGTTCTGTTCTAAGGACTGATACATTGTCCCTTTTACATTTTTAGGGGACTCAGAACCGTGTTTGGAAACCACAGTCCATAAGGACACTGATGTCCACATCTGTAGTTGCTGTTGTGCGGAGTTCTTCCAGCTGTCAGATCTGAAACGGCACCAGAAGAACTGCACCAAGAACCAGTTGGTTTTAATTGTGAACGAGAACCCAGAATCTCCTTGTGATGCTCTCTGCCCAAACTCGCCTTCTGCTTACCCAGATGAGCAGATGATCGACGTTGCTATTAAGGAAGACCACGCTGACATGTTGGGGCTCAATGTGCTTGACAAAGAGGAGCTGATAGACACGGAAGCACCCAAAATTCAAAGTAACCACGATGGTGTCAGTGACCTCAGCACCAGCAATCCCATCGACAACAGCAAGGGCATCGCCACGCACGGTAGCCAAGCCAGAGACAAGACAGAGACGCCGACATCTTTACCACAGCTGGGCAGCTTCTCCATCATGAGCAGCAATGTCATCATCGAAAATCTGCAGAGCACGAAAGTTGCCGTGGCGCAGTTCTCCCCAGAGACCCACTCAAAAGGCAGCAGCAAGGTGGAGGCCCCGGCCTTGCTGGAGCAGCTCCTGGCCCTGCAGCAACAACAGGTCCACCAGCTGCAGCTCATCGAGCAAATCCGTCACCAGATAATACTGCTGGCGTCTCAAAACCCTGAGGCGGCCGTGCCCACCATGTCCTGTCAGAATACGCTACCGACCCCCAGCAGTCCGCTGACTACCCTCGGCTCGCATCTCTCCCAGCAGCTAGTGGCCGCTGCCGGTTTAGCACAGAGCCTGGCGAGCCAGTCTGCCAGCATCAGCAGCCTGAAGCAAATGGCTGAAGCCGCACAGCTACCTCCAAGTAAACCTGGTAGCGGCCACGTGGCTCCCAGCACCGAATCATCTCCAATCACTAGCACAATGGTGGAACCAGCACTCAGCACACAACCTTCTGACCAGCTAGCAGCACACCTTCCACCCAGCAACCCACCGTTGACAAATACGCAGGCTTTTGGAATAAGTAGCCTGTTGAGCTCTGGGTCAAACCCACTTCTACCTCAGCCTCCTCCTGTTAACCCCTTGTTTTCCAACTCTCTACCTAGCATCAGCACAATGGTAGAAGATCTTAACTCTTTGTCCGCCTTGGCGCAGCAGAGGAAAGGCAAGCCGACCAGCGTGGCGACCTTTGAGCCCAAAGGCAGCTCGGAGGAGGCCTTCTTCAAGCATAAGTGCAGGTTTTGCGCTAAGGTGTTTGGGAGTGACAGCGCCTTGCAGATCCACCTGCGGTCTCACACCGGTGAGAGGCCATACAAATGTAACATCTGCGGGAACCGGTTCTCCACCCGTGGGAATCTGAAGGTCCACTTTCAACGGCATAAAGAGAAGTACCCCCACATTGAGATGAATCCCTATCCTGTCCCTGAGCATCTGGATAACATTCCAACAAGCACTGGTATCCCGTATGGCATGTCCATGCCCCCAGAGAAACCAGTCACCAGCTGGCTGGACAGTAAGCCTGTTCTGTCAACCTTAACTACGTCGGTGGGCCTCTTGCTCCCTCCAACAATTCCATGTTTGCCCCCATTCATTAAGAAGGAGGAGAGTCACCCCATTGCCATTACCAACCCTTCCAGTCCCGTGAAAAGCGACTCAGGTGCCACAGAGCTGCCTGTAAAGGGAACTGATGGTGTACCGGATGAAGGAAGTGGAGGAAACTGGCCTACCTCGCAAGGAACGTCTAACGAGAGCAACCGACCTTTCAGTCTCTTTACCGGTTGTACGACAGAGAGTACATTAGACAGTACATCGCCTGATAGCCCCACGGTGACCACCAATCCACTCATGCCTCTGATGTCAGAGCAGTTCAAGGCTAAATTTCCATTTGCAGGCCTCCTGGGTCCCACACAGTCCTCGGAGACCTCCAAGCTCCAGCAGCTGGTAGAGAACATCGACAGGAAGGCGACAGACCCGAACGAGTGCGTCGTGTGTCACCGGGTGCTGAGTTGCCAGAGTGCCCTGAAGATGCACTACCGCACGCATACGGGGGAGAGGCCTTTCAAATGTAAGGTGTGTGGCCGTGCATTCACCACAAAGGGCAACCTCAAAACGCACTACAGCGTGCACCGTGCCGTGCCACCGCTGAGGGTGCAGCACTCCTGTCCCATCTGCCAGAAGAAGTTCACCAATGCTGTGGTGCTGCAGCAGCATATTCGCATGCACATGGGTGGACAGATTCCCAACACCCCTCTGCCAGAAAACTACCCAGAATCTATGGAGTCTGACACCGGATCGTTCGAGGAGAAAAATTTTGATGATTTGGAAAACTTTTCGGATGAGACCATGGAGGACTGTCCTGAAAATGGCATCCCGGACACACCCAAGTCAACGGATGCCTCTCAGGAGAGCTTCTGCTCCTCTCCCACCCCACCAGAGATGATGGGGACAACTGGTTTGGAGAACACCAAGCAGACTGCCCAGCAAAGCCTGGCTGAGGAGCTGCAAGCTAACAAAATAAAGTTGGGAGAAGATGGTTTAATGGAGGGAGATTGCGTCAGTAATGACTCATCGCTTGTTGGAGAGGATAGTGAGAGTCAATGTACCGGGAGTCCAGCTATTTCAGAATCAACTTCCTCTATGCAAGCACCGTCCCCTACCAATTCTGTCCCTGCCCAACGCACATCCCCCAGTCATGAGGAAAGGCAGCAGAGAGCTCTCCTTCTGGATCACTCTGGCACAGGTCTGGTGCAGTTCTGTGGCATGGCAGGCCTGGACCTGACGTCTTGCAATGCCTCAAAAGA
This sequence comes from Gymnarchus niloticus, assembly GCA_009936485.2. Classification (NCBI taxonomy): domain Eukaryota; kingdom Metazoa; phylum Chordata; class Actinopteri; order Osteoglossiformes; family Gymnarchidae; genus Gymnarchus; species Gymnarchus niloticus. Next base: position 619,075 of record JAACJT020000016.1, on the reverse strand, counting down.
CCCCTTATCCATGCTCTTTCCCTTCCGTGAGCGAGGCACCTTCAAAAACACCGTCTGCGACATCTGTGGCAAGACATTTGCGTGTCAGAGTGCCTTGGACATCCACTACCGAAGCCATACCAAAGAGAGACCATTCATTTGCACGGCCTGCAATCGGGGCTTCTCCACAAAGGGCAACCTCAAGCAACACATGCTCACCCACCAGATGAGAGACTTACCATCCCAGCTCTTTGAGCCGTCCCATCCCAGCCTCACCTCCAGTCCAAGCCCATCTGTCCTCTCTGTTGGGCCCCTGTCCTCCATGATCAAGACGGAGACAAATGGCTTCCTGCACAGCTCCTCCCATGACGGCAAAGACCCTGCAGTGGGTGTGGTGACCTCCCCAGGGCCCGCGTCTATCGTGCTTCCAGCTGCTCCACCTCGTCGCACCCCCAAGCAGCACTACTGCAACACGTGTGGGAAGATGTTCTCTTCCTCCAGCGCTCTGCAGATCCATGAACGCACCCACACGGGGGAGAAGCCCTTTGCTTGTACCATTTGTGGCAGAGCATTCACCACAAAAGGCAATCTCAAGGTTCGCTTCTCTCATTTCTTTAGTTGGGGGAGGCGGTCGCTTGTCATTGGTTAATCAGGATGGAAAACTGAGCACTGACTTTGAATTTCATTCTCTGGTAAAATATCCAGATGTGTAATTTAACAAAATAAGAATTAAAATAAAGGTTCTTATAAAATAGTAACTTTGAACTGCATAGCGAATATTTTAATTAGTACATAAAGGGCAGTTTCCCAATAATGGTATAAAATGGATGCTACAGGTATTTTTATGACTTAAAAGATTAAGAGTATGAATTTTATAGAATTTCAGTGTTATTTGAATTAATGGAAGATGATTGGGCCCTGAGAATTTGTCATGTGTCATTAACACAGTCCACACCCTTGAAAAATCAATAGAGAGAAAGAGGGGGAAAAATCTGTCTGATTAAAGAGCTTACGCCTGTCAATGCTAACAAATATCCGTCTAATTAGAGATGCCGTTATATATCGTACCCACTGGACAATGTTCTTTCATATTTTTTGCATGTCATAAAAAGAAACTTGAAAATCAACTTCTGTTACTGGACTATTATGATTTCACATGATGATTTTTCTGAGGATTTCTGAGGAGTAGAACAAGGCAGGAAACACTGTGAAGCGATGAAGTGTATGTGTTCGTTTTATAAATGTGGCCAATCCATCATCCCACTGATCTTCTCGTTGTGCAGGTACACATGGGAACACACATGTGGAATAGCGCACAGGCCAGACGGGGCCGTAGACTCTCCGTCGACGGGCCCATGGGCTTTCTGGGTACCAACCCAGTCAAGTTTCCTGAGATCTTCCAAAAGGACATCACAGCCCGAGCCAACAACGGGGAACCGGGAAACTTCTGGAATCAGTACGCGACAGCATTTTCCAATGGCCTGGCCATGAAGACCAACGAGATCTCAGTCATTCAAAATGGGGGTCTCACGCCTCTTTCTGGGAGCGTCGGAAACGGGGGAAATTCTCCCGTTGGCGGCCTGACAGGCAGCCTAGACAGGTTAAATGGCGCAGAACCCAACGCGGCCCTTGCTGGGTTGGAGAAGATGGCAAATGCGGAAAACGGAGCCCATTTCCGCTTCACACGGTTCATGGAAGACAACAAGGAAATTGTCACCAACTAAACAGACACTGAGCAACAGTCCCTAGAATCATATCTCAAGACAAATACTGAAGAAAATGATATAAAGAACATCTCTTTTGCCTTTAAAACAAACGAAAAGTTAATTTTTTGTACAATGTACAACATTATTGTTAACGTTTTGTACAATGTACAACATGTTATGGTTTTAAGGAACTTATTTATTAGTGATTACGATGTCGCTTGGAATCAAGTGGAGCCATTAACACTTTCATCAGATTTACTGTCCTACATCCTGAATGGATTCATATGAAGAATTTGAAAATATCATTTGAAAAGTCAGCATTTCCATACACATCTGCATTGGCTGGGCTGTTTCACTTTGGCTATAAATTATTTTGTATATGTAGTGTTTGTTATAAATACATAATATTTGGTGTGCAAATAATGTTTTAGATCATTATTAAACAAAACGTAAAGGTTGTACATAGTGTATGTTGATTCTGGGGATTTATGGTTTTATCTTCCAAGAAAAAAAGGGAAGGAAAAATACTTAATTGCTCATTTATTTTGTCAAGATTCTAATCTTTATTAAAAAATGTAAGACATAAAGCTTTCACTTAGCATATACATTAATATTGAATCAGTCCAACAAATTTGTCACTGTGTTTCAGCTAAATCTGTTTTATATTTTGAAAACAAAAAAAGTTTTCAAATATCGGTACCAAAAAGCAGTAGAAGCCTATCCATTGGGGTTGGGCCATAATTCATTTTTAATTTTTTCAGATATTTCGATTGCTTTGACTTTCATTTTATTTTTGTTGAGGCCCATTAGATTTAAAAACAAAAAAGATTTGAACTTTTTCAAGAATTCTTGGTATAGTTTATCCTGAGAATGAAGGAAAAAAATCCCACGTAAGTGTTTTTCATATGTACAAAGTGCTGCATTTCCACATTGCTGCTACGTTTTTGCATCTGCATTGACATGAGAAACGTGTGTTGATGCTTTTGTGAATACACTCAGTTCTGGATGTACATATACTCACCACAAACACAAAGTCTATCTTGAACAGGGCATAAATAAGTGTTTTTATAAATGTATGTGTATATATACACAAATATATCGATAAAAGGTCTGACAAAACGTGGACGTGCACATTCTTGGAAAGTTGGAAGGTCTTTATGAGTCCAGTTTCGCTACGGTTTAATATCTACTAACAATGGAAATACTGTAATTCTATACTCTAATAGTCAAATACATTGATTTTGCAAAAGAAATGATGAGTGGATGGTTTTCATTTGCCGCTTTTCTTTTGATATGGTGTATTTATAAACAGCAGGGCTGTAGCTAGTGGGCTAAAAATGATGATTCTAGGGCACCTTGAGGGGGCCCCTACAATTTATGCCAGGCAGTGTGTCATGTACAGCTGTCTATATTTGGGGGCCATGGCAATATTATTTAAGGGGCCCAAAATTCCTAGCTATGACCCTGGGTATGAGTGTCATTTTTGTTTATTATATTGATTTTATTATTATTATTATTATTATTATTATTATTATTATATGTAACTGAGCTCTCCCTGCATTGGTATGTCAGTTGGTTGGTCTGAAATTCTGTGATTTCAATTCTAATTTTATTAGTGGTGTTACAGGGACATGGTATATTCCATAGAAACAATCAAGTTGTAAGTTTCCCTTATGATCATATCACACTGTTAATGTGAATTGGCTGTCGTCACTGGAAAAAAGGAACAAAACGACTTTCGTTAAAGTAATATTTCCAACTTTCCTGCTGTAAGCACTGAGAATATATTTAATTAATACGAAATTATGTGATTTATAGCGTTAAATTTGATCAGTGTGACTGGCTTCAAAAAAGTGAAATACCTGGAAAACCAAATTAAGCTATGACATAGGTCCTGTATTTCTGACTCATTTTTTACGTATGCAAAGCTGATCAATAATTTAAACTCCTGATGTGTCATTCGTGAAATATCAGTAGTTTCAACTGAATAACTCACTAGGCTATGGTCCAAAAGGTTGCCTAACTTAACAAAAGTGAACTTGTGTATTATACAATGTTGCTGTTATTGTTTGAGAACGGTGCTCTTTCTGCCATCACATGACAGGTACAGCGCCACCCATGGGCGAAATGAACGAATGACTTGAAAAAAGATCAGTTTATTTTATTGAGCGACATTAAAAGATCCGACTCAGTAAAAATATCCGAATTTGCCATTACTAATATAAACCAGCCAGAGCAACCTATAAGCAATACGACCCGAAATCGAACTATTTGCTTTTGTTTCGTTAACTTTGACGGCGTTTCGTTAATTTTTCTCTTCAAATTTAATATAAAATATCCTTTATTTCATTTCTGAAGCATTAAATTGTATGTTTAACTGAAACAATATGTAAACCCACTATAAATGTTTATTAAAGTATTGTTTCGTGTTATAATGCAGTATTATACATATTATTTTCAAACATTAAGGATCCCTCCCTAACATTCAGAAAATGATTTATACAGCTGCCACAGAAGTATTGTACGAAAGAATAAGTTGCCCGTTTATAGATCGTCATAGAACAGGACGCCTGTTTTAAAAGGCATGTTAAAAGACACATTTATGCGCATTTCAACATCGACATTTAATTTTACACCTCAGAGAACTTTCTGAAATACAGGATATGCTGAATTGAGGTTGCATCCTCTCTCTCTCTCTCTCTCTCCTTATTGTATCACTGCCGAAATTTCTCAATATTTATTTGCTCTACCTGGCTGCTAAATGAAATCCACCAAAGGTCTACCCCGACCCCCACCTCCACCCCCACCCCTTCCCCCATCGCCTGTTTTTCGTTAGACAGTGGCACCTGTTTGTACAGATCAACGGCTCCTGGATAGTTTATTACCAATCTGCATACCTGACTTAGGGTAGATGTCTGTTTTATTTACCTGAGGGGTACGCGAACTTTTAAGATAAAATGACTGACTTGATAACAGTAAAACATGTTACATCACCTGTTTTCAATAAACTATTATTATTACATATCAAAATATATATTTTAAGAAGCAGTTAAGGGGTAAAGGTATTGAAATAGAAAAATTCATACATTTTTATTTCAGGAATTGCATTAGAAAACAGCCACCCATTTTCAATGAACATGTTTTAAACGCTGGAATGAGCCTATCAGGAACTTTTAACATATTTTTATTACATTTGCTCCGTTTTCCAGACAATTTGTAGTTTATTTATGAATGTTGTTCATTGCTTCCTGGCTTTGGATATTAAGATTCTGTACGAACGTATTTCAGCTGTTCATTTTGTTTGAATTTCAAACATGTAAGACACAGAGGAGCTCCGACAGTGGACAGGCAGGTGGGGGTCGTCGTGGGAGGCTTTGGTTCCTTACGTGGGTGTTCCTCATTTAAGAAAAATAATTCTTAAAAGCTATTGTCCTAAAGTTCTTTATAGCTTTATATTGTATTCCTTTAGAAGTTACAGTATCACTGTTAAATCTTCGTAGCTTTATTGTATAAAGCGTAAAGGTTTAAAATTTTACTAGTAGTAAAATTAGTTGTATGCAGTGCTTCTCATTTAGGGTAAGTTGCACAGTCGCAGTACTTTAGGCAAGTCACGTAGTTCCACAGTACAGAATAGCGGGGCAGCTATGGGGCAAAGGCTTAAAAATCAATTCACCCATCTGAGGTTTAATTTAACTCTCTTTTTCTATTTTCTTCAAATAACTGCTAGTTAACGAGTCAGCATTAAACAGTCCAAAGGTGGTAAGTTTGTTTATACAGCGCAGTTTTCATACAAAAAGGTCATTCAAAGTGCCTATAAAAAAGAACAAATAGAAATAAATCTATAAAAAATCATTATAAAATAATGCTAACGTAGACCCTGACTTTTCTCAAGACACCGCTGTCCAACTATCCTGATGGTTCACTACAGCTGGTTCTGAACCATCTCCTGTCCCTTGTTAACAATAAAAAGTGTCTTTCAGTAAACATCGGTCGAATAAACAATTTGTTGATGCTGTATAGTAGCAACTTGAAGATGTCTGATACCACAACAAACTTTGTGCTGCTTGTTTAGTTGGTATTATTAAAATGTGGGCCAAGTTTGCTGTGACCATGCCTATAAAACTTGATCCTACAGAAGTGGTATTTCTAAGTGCTTTGTTGGAATTAAGATGTGTGTTTTAATTTATCTGGGAATGATTTCATGACAGCATAGTTATCCATGCAGCTTTGCACGTATTTGTAACTTCTCAGTAATGATATGGACAATCGTCTAACTCATCAGAGCATATGAGTCATGGACGAATGTATGAAGAGGGATTAGCACACACTACTGAAGTTTATTGGACAAATACAAAATGCCAAGTAATGGAGCAGCGGGAGAGAAGCAGTGAATCCTCCCTGATTTCTACAAGCTTTCTCCCCTGCACTGTACATTTGCTCCCGTATCGATCAGACAGAGAAGTAACAGAGAAATGCTTGAAGCTCAGGTGGCTCAATGTGTTCAATTGATCTTTTCCACTGGGCTTCTGAGTGGCTCTCTGGTCCCCACTGCCAGAGCAGCGCTGACAAACCGGGTTGGGAGAGGGCCAGAGAAGGGCTGAGGTGACTGAACAGAGCCGTGAGAATGGCCAGATGTATAATGATGCCCAAGGGGCCTACCGGCGGTCATGTGCTACTGTAGGTTGGAATTCTTTTAGTCTTCACTCTGATGCTGCAAAACGTCTTGTCTGCCTACCTCGGGGTGCCGTTTTTATTTACCGCCTTTCAGCAGCATTCGTATTGATTTTTGTTTTCTGGTTTATATAATGCTTGTTCTCCCCTGTAGCTTAATGGGGCATGCTACTCTGAAGTTTTAAAGAGGCGCAGGACACATACAGTACACCGGCAGCAGCAGGAGCTAGCTCGAGTTCCGGGAAATTTGACGGGAATTGTGACCATGCGACACTTTATGGTTGTGCTCAGTCAAAAATACATCTTTGTGTGCAGGTTACTGTACAGAGGGGTACAGAGTTATCGTGAATTACACCTACAAGGAAGATGGCTGGGATTTCCATTGTGTCAATCAGGCCTGAAAGGCATTTAGTTGTTTATGCCAAATGACGAACCCCCTCAGTCCGCCAGGGAGAAAAAATGGATATCAGGCCATTTTCCTGAATGAACATGAACGTAATGTTAACTGCAATAATTTAACTCAGCTGGGTTGTGTTTTTTGTCTTTCTGTGTCATCTGCGGTTTCTTTGAGTCACGAAATTGACAGCTTTAAAAAACGATTTCTGTCAGTTCTGCTCTGTTCAGAGTCTAACTGTGGTCCATAAAGGCTAAAGCAACATGAAAAACGTAACTGTTTTGTGTTATAGTTTCAGCTAGGCTTCAACATCTTCACTTGATGTATTTATGGTTTGCTTGCTTGTAAATATCAACAATAGCAGTACACAAGTAGGTATTTTATGAATGTACCACTTTGAATTTATAGTCAGAGGAGAAGTGCAGCTTAAAGTTACGTTATTTCTTTAAGGACTTGACATTTGTGGATCAACATCATTTGCAGAAGTTGAGTAGTAGAGAATCAGGCTGTCTCCAGATGAGTGTCTACCTAATAAGGATGTTTGCCGTAACGCCTGCAGTGTTCTGATTTGCGTTTTGTGCGACTGACTTAAAATCAGTCATGCAGCTTCTCCTGTAGCCAGGTGTTGTGGAGGAGTCTGTGCTGGGTGATGTAGAACCAGGTCTTTGGTGTGCGGTATTCTGGTACTGATCATCGTGTTGGCTGCTGAATGTTTGCGTTCAGCTTCTATTACTCCTGCCGCCGCCATCACTGTCCCCAGCTTGTCATCACCCGTGAAATTAAAGCGCCTTCCCATTGTACTCTCATATTGCGGGAAGTTAATGTCCTTCATTTTCATGCTAATTTGTTAAATTGAGCGGCTGTGGGTTGTCTGGTGGGTAAATTCATTCAAAGTTGGTCAGTCTGAAAGGTAAGAGTGTATTAAAGTAGAAAGAGCCTAGCAAACACTGCTTGAATGATGTAACAACTGCTCATTCGGGTTTTGATCTGTCTTTTTAAAGTTGTGGGTCCATTTTGCAGGTAATGGTATGTGCTTGTATTGTAGGATGGAGAAAGATCCTCTTTCTTGTCTCCTTTCTCATGTCCCCGTTCAAGTTAAAATGGGTGGATTTTGTCTCTTTCACAATCAGAATTACAGCCCGTAACCTTAGCCCAGACTGTCTGCTCCAGGGCTTAAACACACAAAGGATGGTGTACAGTTTCATTTTGGTCATTCAATTACTTCATCACAATCGAACTTTAATTTATGCGAGGGAGATATCTTTATAGTTTTATAACCCGGTAACTGGATGCTTTCTTCATGTTTTCAGCACAAAGAAAAAAACGAACGTGAGAGAACTGATAATTCTGCAATAACAGGTGTCTTATGTAACTGCTAGACGATGGTTTGTGTCCTGAGTCCAGTGTCCATGGCTCCGAAATCCCACCTCTGAAGAGGTTTGGGATAGACTGTCAATAACAAGTTCATAAAAATGTAAAATGCCGAAATGTCAAGTAATCTACTTTCCAGCACCCAGAAAAGCCTTGCAAAATTCGTTGTGTTATGTTCGCCTGTCGGGAAGGTCCATCGAAAGTTTTTGTTTTTTGCGATGGTCTGAGTTTGAACAGGAAGCTCCTTGATGTGGTGAAAGGTTTATACACCCTATATGTGTTGGATGGAAGGTCGAATCTCCAGGAGAGCCGGTGGGAAAATCCAGTAGAACTTTGACAAATTTTACAAGTTTAGATGGGTGGGCCCATTTATTTTATTTTTTTTTTTTAAACAAAAAATGTTTACTTTTTGGCCGTTGTATGAAATTTGTCTTTTTATATAATGCATTGCAGTAGGCAGTTCATTAGGTGCACCTGCCTGTTAATGTGAGCAGCCTGCTCCACCTTTCTGAGGGAGTCATGTGTTACAGTGTCACAAGGTTTGAGACTGGTATGATAAATAAGAAAATATTAAAGCAGTGTATCTTCTCTGTTTACCACCCAGTGCTAACGTATCATTTTAACTTTCCTAGGGAAATACCGCCAGTACTGCTTCGGTATGAATATTTTATACATTCAGCCCCTGATTGTATATCTAGCCAATTCATAATTGGTCTATTCAGTTAAAATCCATAGTGACCTATTTGGATTTCTCACCTGTAGGTGCATGGCCTTAGGTCACACAGTCCTGGCCTTCCTGTGATGTAGGGTGAGCCAAAGGCATCCAAAGCAGTTCCATGTACCATCGCGGAAGAGTTTAATATCATGATGTAACAGATTGCCAGCTTTTTAAGATTTATATTTCATTCCTTTAAATAGCAATCCTTAAAGAGAATTCTTGCGATGCGCTCCATATAAGTTAACATTTTGTTCACACTAAAAACATTTTATGAAATTATTGTTATGGAAATGATGAGTGAAGTGAGTGCAAATGAAGCGGTACCTTTAAAATGTGAAGGAAAGAAAAATTTGGGGCTGGGTGAATGTACAGACCATAACATATGGTGACGTCCTAAATGCTTAGTTTATTTACCATATTTTACTTTTTCAGTAAGAAATTTAGTAATAAAATACGTGTCTGATGAAGACCGTTTCACTTGTGGTGTTAATATCAAATGAATTAAATGCAATAAATTTGCGCAGCCTTACTCACACATCATTTATCTTAAAATACAGGATTTAATTTGTCTTTCTTGCCACCGTAGTCCTGTTTTACTGGTAGATAATGTTTTTAAACTACCCAGAAAGTGTTACATTTGTTCTGGAATATTCTCTTTATTGGTACGGAGAGCCCCATAACCCAGTGGAAGCCTAAGAGTCGCCCCTCTTCTCTATTGGGTAAATGCTTAAGAGTTAGCCATCCTCCCTCTTGGGTAGATGCCTAAGATTCGCCCCTCTTCCCTCTTGGGTAGATGCTTGAGATTCACCCCTCTTCCCTCCTGGGTAGATGCTTGAGAGTAACTCCTCTTCTGACTTGGGTAGATGCCTGAGAGTCGCCCCTCTTCCCTCTTGGGTGAATGCCTAAGAGACACCCCTCTTCCCTCTTGGTTAAATGCCTAAGAGTCGCCCCTCTTCCCTCTTGGGTAGATGCCTAAGAGTCGCCCCTCTTCCCTCTTGGGTAGATGCCTGAGAGTCACCCTTCTTCCCTATTGGGTAAATGCCTAAGAGTTTCCCCTCTTTCCTCTTGGGCAGATGCCTAAGAGTTGCCCTCTTTTCTCTTGGGTAGATACCTAAGAGTTGCCCCTCTTCCCTCTTGGGTAGATACCCAAGAGTCGCCCCACTTCCCTCTTGGTTAAATGCCTAAGAGTCGCCCCTCTTCCCTCTTGGGTACATGCCTAAGGATCGCCCTTCTTCCCTCTTGGGTAAATCCCACTATCTTGATTATTTGGCGAAACACCCCCTTTCCAGATGACTGGCCATTTCTGCACTCCTTGCTTTGTCAGAAATTTTTTTTTCTTCATTCTTTTTTTTTTAAGAAATATTGAGAACAGTGTTCTCTGTTCAATATCGTTGGCTTGCATAATGTTTTGAATCTGAGTTTCATTCTTAATAGTGATGGTACATCTGAGAGCTTTTCTTCAACTCCTCAGGTTGTAAATTTAAGCCGTAAAGTTAGTAGACTGTTGTTTTAACGTCGTCCCTGATGAGTGGCTTTAGTACATCTGTAACATGAACGTATTGGATGGAAGGGTTAGGGTCGGCCATGTATTGTGACTGTATTTGTCTTTTTTTTTTAAATCCGAAAAGTACACCAGGGTATTTGTTTAATTTTTTTAATTTTGTGACTAATACGTTTTTGGTTTTTTGGGATTAACGATTAACCCCGGGCATCCGGTTTCACGCTGGTTGCAAAATGAGAACATTGCTCTTTTTCCTCAGATCGATGTGGGTCAGTGTGCTCCCAGAATTTACATTTGAATAAAAAACCCAAGAATAACACATTTAGAGTTAACACAATGATTCTGACTCGGGTAAAGAGGACAGCTCCTGTTATCGTGTGAGTGAAAAAGCTACTTCATTGCTATTAAAAAGCGCCAGCAAATTGGCTCTGAAAATCTGTAGACCCACCTCTGTGTGCACTAGCTTCCTGGTGTCTAACAATGTCCAGTAATTACCATCCTCTTAACACCACACTCATTCGAAAGGATATCGCTTTGGCCATGTGCCTAAAAATGCAAAAAGTGCAAATTCTCAGATTATGTGTAAGCACTTCATAATGCATTCAGTTTGATCCCTGTTTTTTTAAAAAAAAAACTTAGTTGTTAGGGAATTTGCAAGTGCCTATTGTTTTGTTTTTCCTAGTCACTAGTGCAGTGAGTATGGTTCACTCAACAAGTTAAAGTTTAATGTGATACAGAGCTGTATTTGAAAGCACCTTCAAGGAGTTAAATGCCCACTTTTTTGGAAAAGATTTGAAAGCTTTTGTGCCTGTGCAGTTTGATGTGTTTGACCCTGTCATTAATTGGTGTGAAAGCTGAGACCTTTGCTAAGTCCGTGTTGTGAAAATCCATCTGAAATCTGCCGTTTTGCATCAGAGATCAGTCTTGGCATTTTGTAAATTTGGCATGTACTGCTAAGCTTTCAAAATATTAATATTTCAAATGGACATTATTTTCCGAAAGTTTTTTTGGATGTGTACACGTAGACAGCGTGTGTGCGTATGTATAAAAAGGGTCACCCCTAAAATGTTCAGTGGTGGCAGCACTTTGCCTTTCTCTGGGGTTATGGATGAACACAGTCTGGTTTTCGGGGCTCTTGGTGATAGGATTTCAAAGCAGCTGCTGCCTTTCTGCCAGCAAAAGGTCAGAGTCACTTAGACACCCCCCCCGCCAGCATCTGCAGGCCGAGTGTCCCGTCGAAGAGGTGAGGTAAAGTACAGAGATGAATTGGAGGTGGGAGCAGTGTGTACTGGACTGAATTGAGAGGCTTTCCATTGGTGATGTGCTCTGATTGACTGCTGGCATCCTCAGTGCGATCTGTTGCTCTTAAATATCCAGACTTCAGTCACGCTCTATAGAAATGCCCCAGTCATGCACTTTGGCAACAACCAATCAAATGTCTGCTTTACAATTCTGGCAAAGAGGTGTGTTGTCACAAATGAATGTGGATTTACAATAATGTGGTTTAGATGTTAAGACAGTAAAGGATAAAAGTTATATGCAAATCCTTTTGTTTAAAGAGCGTGTTTAACTTGGTTATCACCTTGGAGCCATGGCTCAGCCAGTGTCTCTCGCTTTACTCTTAGGAGCTGAAGGGATCACAGCTTTCCTGTGGGTAGAGTTGGAACATGATGGCTTTACACATGGGGTCCGGGTTGCGGTTACCTCACCTACCGTGTGTCTTTACAATGTGAGAGCTGATGCTTTACCTGCCCCTCGGTGTGACAGACACTTTTTAATGAATTTCCCACTCCACCTGCTGGAGGTTTACAGTACACTCCCCACGTTATGAAATGGTGAAGATATGAACCACTCAGGCCATCCTTTGGTACCATCATTCTTGCCAAAAACAGACACAGCAGGGCGCAGAATGCTGGTTGTCTGTGACCCAGACAGCCTGCATCCTGAATACATCACAACGACTGTGCTAATAAGCACCAGGCTGTGGCCCATGTCCCCCGGTGGGGTCTGTCAATGCTCCTGTCACAGAACGAGGATCTTCCCCAGCGTTTCAGTCACGAGGCTGTGTGCCCGTGACTGGCCGTGTGGTGGGATGGCAGCTGGCATGCTGGTGTATAGCGCCCCCTCTCTGCTGCCTGCGTGGAGTTTTCTGTGCTATTGCACTAGGAGTGCTTTGTTCATAGGAAACACTGAATGTGGAAGGAAGTGAATTCCTGCCACAGTATATTTGCCGAATATTGTTTTGGTGGGCTTTCAGAGCTTCATTTGTACTGTCTCCCTTTTTGTGAGAGTCCTGCATTCCTGTGGGTAGGGAGGCTAGGATCACACGGGTGACAAAGGCAAATATCGCCCTGGGAATTACGGGAATTTCCACATTTACTGTTTACTTATCTCGGTGAAAACAAAGAGTCATTTGTCCTTGACATGGTTAGTTTTAGGAGTTTAAGGGCATCTTAAAAAGTTTCCTCCCAGCACCTCTGACTTCCTCCTGTTCTGTATTGTCAACCTTTAAGTCTGTGGGATTTCTGTTGTGAAATTTGGAGCTCGTAACTGTGGCTGTTTCAGAGATTAATATTTATCTAATATCAATTAGCCTCCTGAAACTTAACATGTAGTGAATGTGGATTGTGTGATTCAGACAGACTGATATATTTTTTGTGCCCTCTGCAATGTTTTGAAATAATTTCAGGCAAAATGTTTTCTTCTTTTTTAGTAGTGGGTATACAGCATGTCTATTCTTATCAAATGTTTCTGGAGGTAAGACAGCTCTGTCCCTGTTTTCATCTTTTTATGTATGATGAATTTTTTTTGGTTGCAGATCTGCCTGAGGAATGTAATTAAGCATGTTGTTTTGTCCTGTAGTCCAGGTGGATCCTTCTGTGTAGTCCAGACTGAAGAAGAACACATTCCATCTTCTGGGCTGCCTATTTGTGAACTCAAACTACTCCAACGTACAAGACTGGAAACACATTTTAGCTGCTAAGTATATGAAATAATAAGCTGAAGACGTAGGCATAATGGATGATTCGATTTAAAATGAGCTGTCACTTAATGCAAGGCTATGGGGGAATCCTTCCTATATAACTGCTAAACTAGAGGGATCTGATTTTCACAAGAAGTTCAAATGTTATTAGTAGAAAATGATACACTCCTTGGGGAACTTTATCACCTTAATCATTCTAAATCAGGTTGCTAAGTTCCTAAGTTTAGTATTACAGGATGTTTTTAAAGATGAATCCATGCATGATTGAGGTAATTATAGTGAAGTTCTTGTTGTGCTCATAGAAATGAATCTGCCTTAAGCAAAACAAACCTTTGACACAAGAAGGAATGGCAAATGGACTGTGAGGGACTGGGAAAGACTGCTCTGCTCTTAACCCCGTGTGGCTTCTTTGTCATGCTCCGGTGGCTCTGGTGCTTGACTATGAAAACCCAGCTTCCCCGATTCTCGGCTGGGACAATGCAAGCACTGTAAGTCACTGCCCGTGTGAAGGGGGACAATGCCGATGCAGTTCTACAGGGGGGACTGGTAGAGTAAGTAGTCTTGTGTGGTCCTGCCAGTGGCACAGTGCGTTTTTGGGCCAAACTGTCTGGTACTCCCTGGCACTGCCCTGCTACATCTTATTACTGAATGTTAATCACGTCTTCTGGATCTGCACGCAAAGGGCCGTATTTGTGTACACCCCCTGCCTCTCCGTCTCTGCTTCCTATCAGGACGCATGTCTGTGTTAGCACAGTCCCGCTGGCGACGCGTGGTGGCGGCCGGTGTTTCTGGGTCATTTCCCAGGACAGAGCGCAGGGTCCTTCTGGGCTCTCATAGGTTTTCCAAAGCTGCATCTCTGTTGTCCATTTGATGTGTGAGCAGCCTTCATGACATACAGTAGCAGCGCAGTCCTTCGTATTACGGTGTCTGTGAAGATTCTTCCCGTGATTGCTGTCAGTTATAGTTAAAAGTCATTCTTTATTATCAATGCAATTAAGGGGAATGTTTCATTTCTGAAAACCCACTACGTCCTCTATAATTTGAGAATTCTGTGTAGTTTATTCACTTATTTACATGCTTAGCAGTGAGGTTTACATCCAGTGAGTAAAGTTGTAATGTACATTTTAAATCAGGAAAAACACTGACCTTTTCAAATTTGTAATGTGTGTATACATCTTATAAATAAATTTTTAACTGCAGTTTTGTGTGGTTGTGTTAACTGATTTATACTATTGATAATCAGGATGAATTCCAGTATATTAAACTATATAATCAGATGAAAATATATTTTTGTGTGGAAGCGACACTGCTTTGCACACCAAGTTGACATCTGGTGGGCGGGGGGAGTGAATAATCCGTTCTAACGAGATCTTAATGATAATGAGCAGATTTATTATACAGTGGGAATCTGGACCGGGATGATAGATGTGCTTTGCATTCGCCACATGAGAGCCTGGAAATCCAACCTGTGCAGGAGCTGTTGCTGAGGGGACCGCTGTCCACAACCGTAACTGCCGTCGTTTCCTATTTTTACAGTAGGTGTTCATGGCCAGGGAGACATCTGCCTAACAATACATAGTAGTGACACATATTAACTACACGGGAGTTTAAAATGAAATGTTAAATTGTATGCAGCAAGCATTGCATGTCAGACTGTTCTTCATACATTCAAGCAGTATACTGTAATTACGAGTCAATATCGATTCCTCTAATCCTTATGACAATATTCAGTATTAAACTTGCATGAGCAATGTTTTAGGCTGTTTAACTGTCCAGATATTAATAGTTTGACTTTTTTATGGAGTTCCTGTATGTTCACGTAAGGCAAGAAATACAACTTCATTAATCATAACATGAGAACGACTGGATTTTAAGGTTTATTTTCAAACGATTCCTAAATTCAGGCTTTAATGCCAATCACGACGTTGAACTGTTCTGGAGTCCTGATCGGGCCGTACATCTGTGAAGGGTCCAGGGGGGACAGCCAGGGATTACAGCATTATTCTGAACCCTGTCATAGCCCCTCAGCAATTTATTGTATTTATTTATTTTCGTGTTTAACTGTATTTTTCCTGTGTAAAAACGGCCACTTTTTCACTCCTGTTAGCTAAAGCGAGACTTGCGGCCTTTTCACTTGGAAGGTGTACTGTAAGTTTCCACTGCCAAAATCATGCAGCACCCAGAGAGGTTTTATTTTATTACTTTCTCATCTGAAGAGCCATGCCCTGCTCCGGACTGTACTGCATTAACCTAAGAATCTCTTTATCTTGTCACCCCCTAGCCAGGTTGTTCTTTGGTCACCTACCGTTGAATTTGTCATCATTGCAGTGACTTGTGCACCAGACACAAATACTTTAACACTACAAGTGCGTAGAATGACAGTACTTAACAAACTCTCATTTAGGTTGTCTTTTATGTTTAAGTGATTATGAATACTATACAATACAATACAATACAATACTATATCAACTGAAAATTTTGGGTAAGCTGTGGTGTCTTTCTTATTGCAAGGGTGTGCATTTTTATATACAAAAAAATTACTCTCTTGCTGTGACTTTTTATCTAATTGTATCCCTTCAGAAAAAAATGTCTGGTTAGGCGGTAGAAATGCAAGTGTTAAAATATATACTCATTTTTAATGAAGTTCACCATTACATGGCTAGAATGATTAATTCAGTAAAATCGTTTTTTTACATTTCATATTGCAAGAACTGATCACAGTTCTTAAGGTAAGTATCTCCAGCATATGACAATGTGGCTCTCATTAAAAACTATAACATAAAATATGGGCTATTTAGTATTGGGGTAATATCACGGTCTCTTCTCTGTCAATAAAAACGGCATCGTACAGTAAGACAGTAACACGTTGCATTCCTTGAAGTGAAAATATGGTCTGTCTTTTTCCTTACACCTGTGTTTCTTTACCCCCCAGCCAAGTGGAAAACCAATAACTTTTACAAAACTAAAATAATCATTTTATTTCTAGTTATTTTTTGAAAATGTGTACTTGTATGAGTTGTGGAGGCGGGAAATGAAATGTATCTTGTGTTGTAACAGTAAGGCTTTTGAAGAGAAAAAGTGTTTTTCCACACATTGCTGGTAGTGGATTTTGCGACGGCTGTGGTGGCAGGTCAGATATATCCATCCCAGGTGATACTTCCCTAATTCACAAAAATGTGTTTACAACCTGTCTTGGTGTGCTGAGGAATTCCAGAAAGTAGCGTTTTGTCTTTTATTTAGCATTGGGAAAGAAATTCAGAATTTAGCTGACAGGTTACATTTATCACAGTCAAAACAGCAGCTTACCGTGTACCGCCTGTGGGATGTTTGGTTATACCCACACCAATTGGCCTGACTCCGGGGGGAGGGATGTTTGGCTATACCCACATATATGGGCCTGATTCCTGTGGGACATCATCCTGTGTTTCCAGCGGAAGTGTTCCTCAGACAGACTCTCACTGTTCTAATGTGTCAGCTTATATGTCTCAGATGTAAGCAAATTAATGATGATTGACTTCAGTTTTCTCCCAATGCCCGAGTGTCAGCCTGTGCTGGTTAAAATTTTCACGTGCAACATTTCCTTGGCTCGTTAGTGCACTCCACTCCGTAAATGGCTAATGTCCATTGATGTGTCCATTGAGGACCTCCATGTTCACTCATGTGTTGGGACTTGGGGTTTTCTCTCTCCTCTGTAGGGACACATCATGTGACCGTTGTTGTTCTGTCTTATACCAGCATCACACCGGTTCCACTGCAATGTGACGTATGCATGTCAAACAGACACATGGAACCCCCAAGTTTGCACGACTAATGTATGTTTTAGAGATGAATACAAATACTCAGAATGACGTCTGTGTGATGGAGCGATGTTGTGTCTCTTTGGTGAACAGCAAGAAACAGTCTGTCATTGAATTAAATGAGGAGTTAAGGAGTTTTACATGCCGTTTTGTGTTCTGTTTTATGTCATAGTAATACACTTGTCCGAGAGTAGATAATTATTTTGTACAGGATGTTGTGTGCTTTAAAAATGCATTACACAATCTGGTCTGTTTATTAAAGATATAAACTTTTATCCTTTTAGATTTTCCTGACCCAAAGATATTGTTCACAGCAAAAAAAATTAAAATTTTAACTTCTGGGTGACATGGAAAGTAAAATTAAAAGTACAGTTGCAGTGGACCCTATAGCAGAGGTTTTTTTTGTAAATAATTGCATGTGTGCTTGTGGTAAGTGGCTGGCCCACACACCATCATGCTCCACAATCCAGGGGTCCCCCCTGCCCCCCTCAGCTGAGCGTGACCTCTTAATGCTGGGAGCTGGCGGTGTAGCTCCTCATGTCACCGGTGCTGAATGGCTGTGAAGTGTCACCTCAAGGAGTCTCTCCCTGTCCTTTCACCCCGAGGCTCCTCCTGTCATTGAGGAGGACATTATAGTTATTTTGAGTTGTGCATTAACACAATGCCCCTTATATAAAGCACAAATCGTCCTTGGTGTTCATTGTGCCTGTGCTGTGGTCCATCTCAGTTTTATACCGGAGCTGGCAGCTTGCGTCTCACTTCAACTGTGGAGAGCTCAGATGCATGGTAATCAATTTTTAGGGATGTGCTAAAGGATTTCCATTTTCATCATCCTGGACTTGCTTCGATTCCCTGAGAATCTTAAATGGCTGGGGGCTTGAAGAGACCCCATTCTGATTGTGGGGAGCCTGCTTCAGTTGACGGCGGAAATGTTCAGTGATGAGCCTGATCTTATCTCTTAAGGATGGGGGTCAGAGCGGATCTCTGTTTTTGACACATGTGGTATGTCTGATGTCATCACAGACTTCCTGACCCACATGTTGGGCAAAAGATTTTTTTTTTTTTTTTTTTTTCTGTTCCTCTCAGCCTTTCTCCGGGGTTGCTGGTCCAGGCCAAGATTCAGGCATTGTTATCAGTTTGTTCTGCTTGCTGGGAACTAGCACTACCCGCAGGACTCAGTTATAACCATGCTTTGCTGGGTTATGTGTTCAAAGGCTTCATGTGTTCCATTCAGCTCTCTACACATAGCTTAATGCAGTGAGAGAGTCTGCATTGGTATATGGCTGTCTGGGGTAGCCTTGTAAAAACGGTAACTGTGTTATTGCTGTCAGTCATTACAATTATGTGAATGCATTGTAAAAATGTAATTGTTACAGTAGCATACATTAATCAACAGAAAGGTTCCGGGGTCGAGGGTTTTTTTTGCTGATGAATTTCTCTCTCTGAAGAAAAAGTTATCACAAAAAAATTTCCACCTAAGCATTCTTTTCCTGTAGCTAAAAAAATGATTGCAGTAGGAAAATATCTGTAACTAGTATCAAATTTTTGTTCATAAATTATTCATCTTTCATCCTCCAAAGATTTGTCCTCTACTTGCCTGAGTACTTGTTCAGTGTCATGGTGCTGTGTTTGCTGTCCTCGAGTTATACTGCAGTGCTGAGTGAAGAAGTAGGATGGGGGGCAGCTTTGTGAGCAGAAGTTTCGACATCACTGATTCCCACAGAACTTCCTCTCATGTACGGTGTTCGTGGGCCCGGTCGTGCTTTTGAAGAGCCCTCCATGAATGGAGAATGTGGCACTGTGGTGTCCCGCAGTAAGCAAACCTCTGTGGAATCTGTCACTGCCATCCCTTTTCCTGAATGAGGTGCCCTCGTCCTGTTTTCGCCCTGCCGTGCGACAGTCGGACGCTTGCCGAATCCGCCATGAGCATGTCACGGGTCGTGGAGATGGCTCGCTGGGGTGGGGGCTTTCCGGGGTGGAGGGCTGCACTTGGCCACAGCAGTCTGCCAAAATATGTCACTCTCTTTGTCATCCTGCATGACTTACAGTCTTCTGCTGGTTCCTCTGCAAATGTTGCTGTGTGCTTTGAACATGGTGCCATTTTAAATTCTAAAGTTGCCCTTAGAACAAATTAAACTTGTCCTTAAACATAAAGAAATAAAACTATTTTGGTCATTCCTACAAATACATAGGAATTCTGTAATCTTCACACATTCTGTGTTGTTCTCCATGAGACCAAAACATACAGGGTAGTGCAAAGCGCTGGGTTATAGTGCACAGTCAGACAATTATCCAGCACCCCTGGAGCAGTTTTTGGTGTTAACGACCTTGAACTAGGGCTTGACACCCACTTTGCCAGCCATGAGTGGCACCAGCAACCTTTTGGACATACTGAAAAATCTATAGGCTCCTAACTCACACAGCTAGAAATCACTGAGGATGATGATGCAACCTCGTGTGCTTCGTACCAACCACTGTTTACAGATAATGAAGTCACGTCTCCATACCGGGAAACATTTCCGCACCTTCGCAGGACATTTTAAAGCTTAACTAAGCTTGCCTGCAGCCTAAGTAAGCAGATGTTAAGGGTGAGGGAGGTGGTGTCCTTTAAGGGAAGACCTGATGCCATAGCGGAAATGCATGCTCTGGTTGAAGAGATTTTTAAAATAATGAAAAAAACAATCGCTGTATTCGTATTACTGATGACTGCTCAGTTTATCATGTTAAGGCGGACTGAAATCCCCTAAAACACTGTGGCATTCAGCACCTGTCTCTAAGAAGGGAAAGAGGATGTGACGGAAGACAGGGGAGGTCAGGAGGTCAGGAAGCGGATGCTTGTCCTCGGAGGGCGAGACAGAGGGCAGTGCCTTTTACCTCACACCTCCAGGGCTGGAGGTTTACGTCTCACCGCCGTCTGTGGCCATGTACTGAGAGTAATTGTGGTGGGTGGAGGAGACACTGCTCAGCTGACCCTAAGCTCTCAGCACCGGCCCTACAGGGTGTCAGTTGTAGTGCTGACCTGAAATGTGAGGGTTGCCATGGGGGAGCAGGGTTAGGTCAGGGCCGGCTCAGGATGCAGTCTCGTTGCGTTCACTGTGCCTCTGCTAAAGCATCAGCTTTCCCACGTGTACTTTCCATATTGCAGTCAGTCCTGAATCCTTAATTGTTTGTCCGTGTTAGCATCATAAGCATGCTAAATAGCTTTGGCTGAACATTTATCTGCATTTGGTGGTGGGTTTTTTTTTTTTAAATGCTCGCACATATTTAAGTGCAGCTATTGTAAAAATGACTTTCTTCCTGTTGTTTTCGAGGAGGGTGATTTTATTCTGGGAAGATGGAATGATTTCAATGCAGATGTTTTTCACTGTAAACAGCCATACAGGAACACTGTCCAGCTCGGGGAGAGGGGGGGAGAGAGAGAGAAAGAGGAAGGGGGGGAGAAAGGGAGAGAGAGAGAACTGGAGGATGTGCTATGCTGGATTTGTAATGTAAAAAATCAGTCAGATACTGTACACGCCCTGGACTTGAGACCTGGGGACACTATGACTATGAACACACCAAGCAGCAGAAAATGCTACACAGGAATGTACCAAAAAGTCACTGCATTAGGCAGCTGCATGCTTCTTCTCTATCATCTGCTTCACTTGCATATGGCTCTTCACAGACACACGTGCCAAATTAAGGATTATTCCATCCTTCGATTTCTGCTGTTCTTGGCCAGTCAGAAGTGACCGGCGCACAAACCTGTCACAGTCCTCAGACATCTTTCTTCAGGGGCAGAGCACCCTCCACCTAGCACTTTCTACTGGGGTATCTGCATCCTGCCTAAGTCCAAGATCCAGCGGTCAAGCGATGAATGATTTATGCTTTATTAAAAAGAACAAATCGCTTCAAAGAATTACATCAACACTGTGGAACACGGGCCATGATTCTAACTAAAAGGCACAAGGGCAGTGTAAGGTAGCCCCAGGGTACTGCAGTCCATGCAGATGCAGTCTGGCATGCAATCTGAACGTCATGTGACCTTCCCCCCCTTTTCCTTTCTCTCGTCTTTTCCCAGCCCTCCATTTTGTTAAGTGGTCACCCAAAGGTCAGCGAGGTGACCGAAGAACCGTAAGACCAGGAGGTCACCGCTGCTTGAGCCTCTCTCCGTGTAGCCAATTTAACAACGCTGGCTTCAGCCCCAGCTGCCAATACCACACTGATTGTAATGAATCAGGCTTCTCTTAGTGCAATAATGTGATCAATTTCTCATTTGCCTGAATAAATAACCACCGAGGTAGGGAGCTGTCTTTGACCCGCTGTTAACCTCCCGCCTTATCGTTCATACGTGTGTGTGTGTGGGGGGGGGGGCATGTGGTAAGAGAGGATGGTAAAAAATGCAGGCCAGCTAATTAATTGTCAGAAGTATGAACTGCACTGAAGGTCGTATTGTACGGCCAACATGGGACTCAGAGCGGTGCCCACTGGGCCAGTTAACGGATGGCACGATGACATGGGAAACGCCCCAGGGCCCAAACTGCTGCTCCTCACGCCGCTAGACCTTTTAACACCACGACTGTGCCTGCAGGTGACACCGACCATGTTTACATTATTAACCTCTCCATCTTTAGTTACACTTCATTCGCCGTCGCAGTGCTCAGCAGAACCGGATGAGGGCTGGCACACAGCAAGCCCAGGGCAGTGGAGGTGACACAAGGGACCCTCGTTATTTATTTGTGACTTTTTTAAATGTTACCTCAGAAGTGACATGGAGAGCAGCCTCTTCTGTTACGAAACGCGTGCAGTCTTAGATTACCGCCCTCCTGCCTTCTCACCTTAATCAAATTAATGGCCGCATTGAAACGCTGCTAATATAACCCTGCTAATTGCTTGCCTTTCGATTGAAATTTAATTGAGTAGGAAGGCATTTTGAAGAAGCTGGAAGTCAAGCTGGTGAACTGTAACAGCTCAGGTCCTCAAAGTCGGAATAGCCGGATAGTAATTTTGCCCCCCACTGCTTTATGTTGAAAGGATGTCTTTAAGCATGAAATGAGAAGCTTCTGCTGCAGTGTGTCCTAAAACATGCTCCATCACGCCCCATCCCAAGCAGAGACAGGGCCTAAGGAGCAGCCTGCCCATTAACTGCAGCTGCTGGTAATGATAGCCAATGGTGCTGGGCCCCATGCCAGCGGCACGCCACCCTCTCTTCCTGCTCTCTGGTGAAGGTCCAGCCTGCTTCTTAGTCATACTGATTTTCAGCCTTGTGTTTCGTCGTTTAATATGTATTTTATTTCCCATCTATCTGCCCCTTAGTGGATACCGGGTCCCCGAGAGAGGGTGACGTTACCCAGTTCTAGTGCCGATCATCCTAGGTAGCAGGCCGTGTGGGCTGGGCTGCATCATGCAAAGTCAAGAAGAAGAATCTGAGAACTATGGACAACAGACTGGACCTAAATATAGTTTTCACTGGAGTGCTTTGGATACATTTTCGGTTGTGCGGTTTGGTTTGGTTTGGTCAAGCCACTTCCGCCATCCAGCGGCCAGGTTAACCCCTCAGCGCTTAAAGGGACCAGGCTGCATGCCCTGTCAGCAGCAGTGGGGGAGGGGGAGCAACACAGTGGCCTGCTGGGAGATACTGAATGAGAGGGCGGAGTTAGTGTAGACCTAAAGATGAGATGCTAGTTGATTCTGTTTTCATGTATACTTGGCTGCATTTTTAGTGTTGTGCCAGTCGCAGTATTGGTCCCCCCCCCCCCCCCCCCCCCCCCCAATCCCCCCCCCCCCCATAAAACCCCGTTTTGGGAAAGGGTGGG
>JAACJT020000016.1:566383-590159 GCA_009936485.2 Gymnarchus niloticus | reverse complement strand
CGCCCTCCCCAGATGCCATCACCACTCATGAAGCCCAGTTCTGGTAAAGTGCTGGCAACAGCTGCCGGGAATGTACAGGGTGGGTGGCGGGGAGCCATTTCCTCTGGGTAAGAGGTGCCTACCCCGGACCAGTGGGCGCCCTACAGATGGGGAGCAGTCTGGAATTAAACTCTAAAGTTTGGAGGGTTTTGATGGAGCTCTTTATCCATATGCCAAATGACAATGGCAACAGGAATGCTACCCCCATTAACGAAATCGTAAATCGAAATTACAGTGACGTGGGGGGACTCTGCCGTAGAAATGGTATCTTTTAGAATTGGTAAGGCAAACGTGTCCCGTAAAACGTTTTTTGCTGAATCTGCAGAAAACAGTTAATTGAAAAGAACAGCAGTTTACTCGCTTTCAGATGAGCCAGTCAGAAGCCAGCAGAGAAAGAGGAATGGCGGCCAGCTGGTCCACAGGGAAGGCAGTGCTCGCGAGTCACTCATTAGCTGCTACCTCATTCTCACTCTGTGGTGAATGGTACATGGAGCAGAGGATGCTGGGATATGGGAGTCCCCTCTGAAGTTGGCCTTCTGCTAATTTAGTACATATGTTATTTCATGTCTTTGTAAGTAATGTTACATGACAATAAATTCATATTTCACATTTCCATTTTTTTTGGAACTATCCCTTTTAAGACCTAAAAAGTAGTCATTAGTAGTAAGAGTATGTTTTAAGCGAAAGTAAGAGAAAGTAACAGTTTTGCTCCCTATGTTGTGTTTACTAGGGAAAAAAATGGCTTGTAGGTCTTAGGGATTGCTTGTGGGATGACACATAATTGAATAACTACGGTATGAGAATTTTTGGTGAGTTGTCTCACAACACAGACTGATGTCTGGAAAAGGAATTTTATTATTAATCCTGCTGATGACGACATGTGCTAATGGTAGATTCAGATCATGCGTTTTTAAGAAACACACTAGTTAGATGGCCCATTTGACATCCCGTGCTGCCTTCTCCCCAGAATCAGAGCTCTCATTTTCACTCACAATTACGGTTGTTAGTCAATCCAGTGGGTCACTGGTGATTTATTCCCCCAGGGTTGTGGGTTTGAGTCCCACCTCTGTTCTGTGTGCTTGGTGTTTACACTTTCTCCTTGAGTCTCACAGGGTACCTTCTGCAGTACAAAGATACACAGTTAGGCTAACTGGTATATGTCTAATTTGCCAGCAGCTTATACTTGTGAGTGCATATGTGTATTTGCCCTGCAATGGACTGGCATCCCGTCCAGGCTCTGCCCCCTGGGATCAGTTCCAGGGCCTCAGCCATCAGCCTGAGCGCATTAAGTGGTTAGATGATGGATGGATCTACTCACTTTCAAAATCCTGTTACCAAATGAGCAATCGGTGAGTTCTGCTTCAAATCTGTCACCCCCCCAGCTTATCATAGTCTTCCTTGCATGATGCTAGTCCTATATTACAAGTGATGATGTCATACTACTTTCCACAGTCCAGTATCTTCAGTTGTTTTCCCTCGCATTAGTTTATTGATTATTATGCAGTTTTTAGAATCGGCTGCTTTAAACTTGTTTGCCTTTTGCATCCTGTCCACTTGCTGTTTCTTTCTACACGTTTTCATTAGGATTTTTTTTTTCTAATAATGGGTTTAGGCTTTGAACCAACTCTGTATTAAAATGCTTTATGTTTGTATCTCAGATAAAAACAGTTCTATATTTTCTTGTTTAGCCCTGTTTTTCGGGTCAGAATCACAACATATTCCATATCTGACTGTCCATTACCTCCTAGGGGTTACTAAGAGTGCTATTAGAAGCGGTGCCATTCCCATGATTCATTGTACCAATGACAGTATGCTTCAGGTCCTGTCTGGTATGGTATGTCTGGATGAGTCAGATGTGCATCATTATAAATAATGGCTTCAACAGCAGTGATTTATGGGAATTTGGTGCTGTGATCGCTGTTTTTGTCAATCTGTGGTCTGTCATCTTCTCCTTACCCTGGCATAAGATGCTGCCCTTTACCTGAACGGAGAAAGTGTCAAGATTAGCCACCACCACCTCCTGTGGTTTGAGGAGTTATTGGGATTTTGGAGTAGGGCATCCTTTACTGCCCCTGTATCCCAGTCAGCCCTGATGATGAAGCATCAGTCAAGGAGGAGATCAGGTTGGCATGGCAGTCAGACACTCCGTGCCTCTGTATCGCCATGCCTTGAATAATGCAGCTCCAGGCCACAGGATCTTCCTTGGCTATAAAACCCAAGATTGGCCGCAGATGGTCCAAGGGGAAGAGACAGCTGTTTCTGGGAAACATGACAGCTGAAATGTCTTTTATTATCTCTTAATGCTGTGTTATGAGATGGCAAGTAAATCAATATGTTGTTTTGGCATTTTAGGCAAAAGTTAGGGAAAGAGGGGCTGGTGATTCATGTTTCATGCTTCCGTTGTTTTCCTCATTTTCTGCTCCAATGTAGGGGTGACAGCGCAGTTAACACGTGATGACAAGATTTGACAAGTTCCTGTCATATTCTCAGTCTTCAAGCTGCTATCTGACCCCATGGAAATCAATGTCATGTTTGCTTGGCAGTGGAGAAACAATAAAATTGGAGAACAATACATATCATAAACAGAGAAAGTGACATGGATTAACAGGTCCCTCCAGGAAGAAGGTGCCATTGGTGGGCATGTCACACCACCCAGTACAGGGACTAATGACAGTCGAGGGAAAGGCTTGCTGTGATTGGTTCCTTACCACACACAAATAAGGCTGATTAAAATGTTATTTTCTAGAAGAGTCTATATAATATTTCTTGCTTACTTTGTGGGATTTGGTAGACCACAGCTTAGGTCCCTGTTAATCCATTGGCTTTGAAACAGTGTAAGAGATGCAATAACACAATATTTCAGACTAACACAGCTGTTCACTGCCATAATATGTGCACAATTTATAACACTTGAAAGTGATAGAAGGTGTAGCCTGGAGCCGTTCTACCTGCCAGAGAAAGCTGGGAACACAGGGTGATGAACAGTGATAATGTCATAAGGTTAGCTCTGGGTTTAAGCTGGACTAGGCCCATCACATGGCTGGTCCCTGTGCTTAAAATCCTACAGTTATGTGCTTCACGGTTAAGGTATTAACATTTTGTTGGCGATTATAAGGAGGCCATCACCACCAAGCGTCAGGTTACCATCCCCAAAGATTCAAGTTATGCGTTGTATCCTGCAAAACCCAAGGTGATCAGCGCTCGTTGAGTATGTTTGCGAATCTCCTGTCCTTAGATTGGTCTCGGTGGCTGAGGCTTGTACTCCTCCTTGTTACGGCCGCACTGATTGCTTCGATTCTGATGCACCTCCCTGATGGTCATTCAAGCATCCATCCAATATTTTGATATGTATTTTTGTCAATGCCTTCTGAAACAATGGTCGTGTTTATATACATTAAATTCTGACACCTCGGGTTTTCCTTCTTGCAGAGGTGTCTGACCACCTAAAGGGGTAGCCAGCCCTATGTGGGGGTTAGTTTCACAAAACTTTTTGCAGTTTTGGCTGATAGTGTTGCCTCTGCCGCCCACAGAATGATGTCGCTGAAGGTTTGCCTTACCCGGCTATCATTATCTCCATATCGCACCCGATTTTAGGTGGTCAGCTGACAGAGGTTTGAGGTTAGGAGACCCCTTGCTATTGAACAGCTGCTAATGAGCCCACCAGAGACCACCTGTAAGAAAGAACATTGGTACAGCCTTTCACAGGATTTAATGATTCTTAAAGCGAGTTTATTTTAGCTTCAGCATTATCAGTGGTCTATGACTCCTTCATTTTCCATATAAACAGCAAGATTGCAGGCCTGACTAATTCTTTCTATTTGGGGTATTTTTACATAGCCATATGAAAAGGCACACTAAAATCAGTCTTTGTGGAGGCCCACATTGAACCAATGTCCACATCTGTGCCATATTTGGATAGATGTATTTACTGGTGTTATGAACATGCACCATTAGCTCATGGAAGGAGTAGCCGGTATATAAGACATAAGATATAAGACACGGGCAGCAATTAAAAGTCGTTCTGAAATGTTGTGATAATGATGTAGTTAGTGATGTGAAGTACTGTACATTTAAACACCTTGGCTGGGTTTGCATTTTGACCCTAATTTGATCTTGAATCTATTAGCCCAGATTGTTGGTGTCTCTGTCTCCCTGGTATGTTTTGACATTGTTTAATTGGTGTTTAATGGCAAAACTCATTGTCTTGTTCTGTAAAAACTTGAAACCAAGCTTTCCAGTGCATCTATAATTCAGTACTGTGGCTACCGCTGAGGACATAATAGCCACTATAAGTACGATATCGAAACATTCATCAGCTGTGTCTGGTTTCAGCTGGATCTCAATCACATTAATTAGATACCCCTGATATGTGGAAGAAGGCTCTGTTTCTGAGAAGAACATCAATGATTCACTAGAGTGGCTCATTCAGACTTCCATTGCCTACATCTTCAAATAATGACTGGGTATTAACTGTAGTCAAAGGCTAGGGACCTGCTGGGATTCTACCCGCCACTCAAACCTTTCGTTAAGCACCTGAAGGGACCACAGGCAAGGATATTCTCGTTAGGTGTTACGTATAGGTGGTCTTCTTTCCTGATTCAGTCAAGGTCTATAATACCACCTGTTTGCAACTCATGCCAATAAAAACAGGAGGATTTTGAAATAAATAGTGACTCTTCTGTGTTCTGCTATCGGTCTCGATCAGTAAAAAGGCACGTGTTTGAATTAGTCAGTCCCAGGCTGAGACACATACACATTTCATATCTGATCCATGCTTAAGATGAAGGCTGAGGACCATAGAAACATATGAAGGATATATTTCTGTGGTGACTGGAGGGCGAATGGCATCAGCTGGTTTGTCTACTTGAGTGCAGCTTTACTACCACTCTAGCTTGCAGGGTGCAGCGGACAGACGACACCCGTACTGATCACTGTCCATCCATGAGGTGCACGGGTAGCCTTGGGAAAACATGTGGTCTGGAGATGAACAGTGAAGTTCCCTAGTGGCACAGGCATCCTGGCTAGATGTGCAGACACCTATCTCGGTGGCTGCCAGGTGTGACGTCTCAGACCATGACATCCTGACTTGATGTGTGCAGTCAGGCTGAAAGAGGATGGTGCATCTGCATAGCTTGGAGGCACCTGACTCCAAGTGTGTGGGATAGTACCTTGGGTGATGATGTGCCCAGCAGAACGTTAAGTAGTTCTGAGCAGTGATCATTTCTTCCCTAGCTTGGCTCGGGCATTCTTAGAACGTGTATCCCGATATAAGGATGCTTCAATAATTGGCTGATTTTGGTGAGCGTAACTCTTGTACCGCTCGGGACGCGTGACCTTGTACCTGCATTACCCATGGCTCTCTGGGGCAAGATAACTTGGCTGCTCTGCACATTTGGAGAGTCACATGACAGGACTGTTTTCCATTTAATCGCAGTGACAACAGTTCCTAGTCAACGGTTAATTTCAGTTGGTTGGTTGATAGATGGGCTGTTACTGTCCCTCTGCTGAGGACACATGCCATGTGTGAAGACTTCAGGGTCCTTATCCAGTCTGGTTGATTACCATCTCTGGGCTTGGTCAGCCGGTCCCATAGGTCATTATATAAGCAGGACCACTCACTAAGCATGCGGTTTGCTTGGGGTTGGACCAGGCTGAACATCTGCACCATGCACCATGGCCCGTCTGCTTCTTACGGCTGACTTTTGTGTTTTGGCGATCTGTTTCTATTGATCCTTACCAATAATAAACTATTTGATTAGCTGCCTTCTATTGGCTGTGACTTCAGTCGCTCGCCACACCCTGATGGAGTGGAAGGAAGCCAACAGGCTCTGGGCGCCGGATGGGAGGCAGGAGGAGTGGCCCATCTACCCAGGAACTCAGCCTTGATTAGGGGTCTCCCTTCAATGAATTGGACAAGACAGTTGAGCGGCTAGGCTATTAACTGCCTTAGAAAATTCTCCATCCTCTCCAAGTCAGCCAGGATATTGTGATCCGGATCAATAAGCAATCTCCGGGGTGTACCGAATGCCTGTCTGATTTATTTGTCTCCCTATAACCTTCCCTCCCCCTCAGGAAGAGACCCCTGCACTACAGAGCACCACAGCCCAGCGACCACCGCCCAGAGATCCATCTGTTCTCCTCACTCTTCATCCAGCTCCTCTGCCCTCCTCTCTACCTGGAGGCTAGACAAACACTTCCCTGCGTGTATCCCGTTCAGCTTTGCCTGACAGCCCCATGTCTCTGTGATGGAGGTCAGGTTTTAAGGGGCAGTGGTGCACCACAGTAAGAGCCACTCTCGTCCTTAGCAACACCTGTGGTGGCCCCAAATTCTGTACTCCTATGCTGGTTTGGGCCTGGTGACATGGAGGGGTGTCTTCATGTACAGAAGCACTGAGGTCTTGTGTTGAGTGCAGCTCCTCTGTAAGATAGCATGGTTTCAAAGCTTTCTTCTGACAATTATATTTTATTCTTGCCAATAGTATTTTATTTTAACATTCTTTCTGAATATCTTTGACTTTATTTAGTATTACCAGAACCTTTGGTTGCAGTCTGCAGCATTGCTGTCACTCAACTCTTCACCTTTCATTGATTCATAAACCAGCAGTCAGGTTGGATTTTTCTGTCGAGCTCTGGTCTTGTCATACAATGGAACCGACCAGCAGTTTACTATGGCTGGGGTACCATGCCTGTGGTTAAAGGAGGTAATTACCATCTAGACCTGACATACACGCAAACAAATGAAGTTGGGATTCTGCGATACATGTTTTTGAAAATATGACACTATAGGGGAAGTTGTGAATATTTGATCTATATCTGTGTGTAATCAGGCCTTCTTTCCCCCACGAGGAACCCAAAGGCCCTGAAGAGCAGACAAAACATGCACCATAAATACTGTATCTGTGGGCACGTCTCCCAGGAATGACTAAGAGTACTCTGTAGGGTGGGAGGACAGTCAAAACAAGAAGTCTGCAGTAAATCTTTTGTGGCTTTTAATCACTGAAATACAGTTGGCCTATTTTGTATGAGTGTAGCTGAGGTATTTCTCAGAAACCATTCTGTGCAATGGCTCCATCAATACAATGTGTCTGTTCCTCCCAGTATCATGATGGCTATTTTTCAGCAGTATACCCTATGAACCCTGAACAATTCCGAACGGATCTTTGTTCTTCTAAACAGCTACCTGTCCTGCTGAGACCCCCCACTGCATCGTTGTAGTCACTTTAAGCTTTTCAAGGCTGGACTTGAGTTCTGTTTGCCACCAATGTGTTTGTTTGTTTGTTTTGTTAAAGCTTCGGTGTGCACACAAACACACGCCTGTGATGATGTGTTAGGGCTGCCCCTCGACTCTCGGCTGTCTTTTATGTGTCACCTCGGAAACAGCAGCTGCTAAACTCTGCTTATTGTGGGGCAGGCTTGGCGCAGTACTGCGTTTTCACACCTACCCTGGCAGTGTGCTCACACGGTCTAGATTTAATAACCCATCTTCTCAATATCTTTCAGAAACTGAGCGTAACTGTTCTTTCTCCAGGTGAAATGTGGGTTGGTGTGTTTGTTAGTGATATAAGACATCCAGTTTAATCTGTCTTTAAGGTATTTGTGTGCACAACAATTTTTTTGTGAAATTTTAAATTATCAATCTAATACTGAGTCAATTTCTCTATAAAAGAAGAATGCGCACCATAAATTCTCAATTTATAATAATAAAGTAGACAGTGAATTTAATTTGAAATGAACATGGACACCAGGTGATCATGCACTTTGACAAACTCCTGCCAAAGGAAAAGCCCAGCAAGGTAGGTTCCTCTCATCCTCTGACAGTGACAGTAATGTGTGCAAGGCTATACTGTGTTTTTTGTCCCCCTGTATAAACATCAGGTCTTGTCATCTGAGGTTCATGTCCCCTGCACGCATGCCACCTGGTCCCTGTACCTATGCCAGAGCAGGCGTTCCC
This sequence comes from Gymnarchus niloticus, assembly GCA_009936485.2. Taxonomy (NCBI): domain Eukaryota; kingdom Metazoa; phylum Chordata; class Actinopteri; order Osteoglossiformes; family Gymnarchidae; genus Gymnarchus; species Gymnarchus niloticus. The sequence continues at coordinate 582,169 of JAACJT020000016.1, read as the reverse complement.
TGAAACGAGTTTCCAGTCAAGCATCTGTGGCGCCTTTTGGCCTGAAGAAAGGACAGGCAACCTGGACATAAAAGATTAGCCTGCTTGTTTTAGCTTGTAGATCTGAAGTTTTCACCTCCGCTGAAGCTAAACGGTTCTGACTGCTAAAACGTAGCCATCCCCCTGCATCCCGAGTCCCTTCTATAATTAGTAGCACCACCTTGTGTCACAGGGTCAAAAGTGATTCTACTGTCAGAAGAATTTGGAGGCTGTTCTGCAGCATAGATCAGTCTCCTGGCAGCTGTGAGACTGAATTTTAGCCTTTATGCGTGGCTTTTCAGAACGTAAAAATATGTTGTTCTCTGGAGGTAATTGTTCGTGTAACTTAACGCCAGCTTGGTTGTCATTCATTTAATGAAATCTTCAGTAATCTGTGATAAGACGGTTATATGCTGTAAAGCAACATATTTTTAAAAATTATTTAATAACACATATACTGTACACTCACTGCTTCTTTATTAGGAACACCTGCCCATTTGTGCAAATATCTAATCATCCAAACATGTGACAGGAGTTGAATGCATAAAATATAGTAGACACTGGCCAAGAACTTCAGTTGATGATCAGATCAAACATCAGGATGGCAGGAAAATGTAGTTTAAGTGAGTGTTGTTGTTGGTGCCGGACAGGAGGTTTTGGGAATTTCAGAAACTGCTGATCTCCTGGGATTTTCATACAGAACAGTCTTCAGGGATTAGATTTGGAGTGAATGGCCAGACTGGTTTGAATTGACATGAAGGCTACTGAGCAGAAAACATGAATGTACAACACACAGAACCCTGAGGTGGATGGACTGCGGGAGCAGACCACGTAGGGTTCCACTCCTGCCAGCTCAGAACCGGAAACTCAGGCTACAGTGGGTACAGGCTCCAGGAACATGGGGAGTTAAAGAAGGAGGAGAAATGTTGCCTGGTCTGATGAATCTCGACGTCTGCTGTGATGTGCAGACAGTGGGCTCAGAATTGAATGCATAAAGAACAGGAATCAATAAAACCAACATGCCTTGAGTCCACAGTTTCTCCTGTTGGTGGTGGTTGTGTAATGACATGAATGTCTACTTCCCACAATCCGGAGTCGCCAATACCAACTGAGCATGGTTTAAACATCATAGCCAATCTCCATATTGCTGTGAACCATACGTATCCCTTTAAGGTCACAATTTACTCATATTTTAATAGCTACTTCTGGTAGGATGATGCACAACGTCTTGGAGCACTAGTCATGTCAAAATCGAATTCTATCAACGTGATAATGACTTCCGTGAACATCCATGACCTCTCCAGTTAGATCTGAATGCAGTAAAGCACATCTGGGATGCAGTGGAGTGGGATATTCACAGCATAGATCTGTAGTAATTATGGAATGCAGTCGTGTCGACATGAAGCAGAATCTCTAAGCAGTCTTTCCGGCACCTTGAAGAATTAGGGCTGCCCTGAGAACTGTATTAGAATGGTTTTCCTGATGAAGTGGCCAGTGAGTGTATACCTAATACCATCGAATGAAAGGGTGTTGAAAATGGATTGGAGTGACATTATGTACCACACCTTGGGAGTGACTTCTCCTGGATATTCATTCTCTAGGCATTGTGGTTAAGGGAAACCTGCAAAAGCTATTGTTATGTAATAGTGTTGACTCTGAATGTTGCCCTGAAGATGCCCTGAATGTTTTTTTTTTTTTTTTTTTTAGCAAAACGCAGTAGCAGTGATTATTTTGGTTCCATGTGCTTCTGTTTTTTTGAAGCAAGAGGACAGGATGGAAGCCTTCGACGCCCAACGGCAGTTAGCCTCAAACAAATGGGAGCATATTAGATGCTTTATGGACTGAAACTCGTGATGGTTTTTCTCTTTGGATGGAGCGCGATGCATTAGCCCAGATTTATCTAAGCAGTTTTGTGTTGATTGATTCTGAATTTAGAGGAAGGCAATCAGTAAGTACCACCCAATCAAGAGCCAAGAACATAGAGGAGATTACACCATTTGTGGTAATCAATGGAAATATTTTGTGATTTGCGGCAGCTCAATCTCGGCTGTAAATTAGGACCATAACATGCCAGTTAGTTAGCAGTAAAACAAGAGGCGGAGACAGGACAAACTATAAGGAATACACGACAGAGACGGAGAGGCCGTGTGGACTGGTGCCGTATTGAAGCAGAATTATGGCCGTGCGGTCGGATCCAGCATCCCAGACTGGGGCTGTCAGCGTCTAATGGGCCTCCTGAAGTGCTGCTGTTTGTCATGGCCGCTTCAGTATAGATATTTATTTATTTAATGCCCAGATGCCGTGTCATCATTTACACAGGGCTGACCCTGCTCAGCTCTGCCAAAGCTGCCCATGTAAATAACATGTTCAAATTATTCATTATTAAAAACTTGGCGTGGCATTTCCCTGGTTTACATTGTGTGTTTTTGCATGCTGTTACTGCCTTCTCCCAATGCTTGCGGACTCCTCTGCCATTTAGGCTGGTTTTGTAATTTTCGGAGTTAGGAAGCCACTAGGTGTAGAAGAGGAGGAGGACGTGATGAGGACCTTGAAAGGGTTGGGTGCAGTGATGTTTTCTTAGTGGCTGAGATCTATGTGTTTGGCCCGAGCTGGACAGCTTGAGCAATGATGCCGGCACTGTGAGTTTCTGATGGTCTGAAGCAGTAGCTGCATCAAGGCCTGCATGCGTCATCGCAGGAAGGACCTAAAGTGCATCTTACTATCCACCACGGACCTGTGATTTCCTCCAGCAGTCCAGAAACATGCAGTTCGGTTAAATGGATTCTATAAATTGCACATACATTATGATTACGTATATGCATGGTGATGGACAAGCCCCCAGGGAGAGGCTTCTTCGTGGTGAGTCTGCTCTAACATTCTTCATTCACAGCGAGGCAGCCCTTGTAATCATGTGGTTAGCGATGCAGTCACCCTCCCCCAGAGTTCCATGTCCCTGAAACATATGGCACCCAGATCAAATGACCAGTGGTAGAAGAAGTCAGAGTGAAATGGCCACAGTGAGTCGATAACGGTGGTGTTAGATGGGCCCAGTACGATAAGGCAGCCCCGGAATCTCCCTGCCCTCAGAGCAGCCACTCCCCACGCCCTGAAATCCAACATCTGAAGAGGAGGCTAAAACCCCGCCTTGCCTCACAGCACCTGGGAGGCTTAACGTTGTCAGAAGGCGTTTTATTCCCCCGGCTTCTCCTGCCTCCCCCATACGCTTTATTGAGCTGCTCTCATCCCACAGCCGAGCAGTTCCACCATAAGCAATGATAAAAATACATTTCTGAACTCGTTAATGCGGGAGGCGATCAGAATTGTGTTCTGCAGACCTGCTAACGGCCTTTGGCGGTACAGCAGTGTTTGGAGCAGCATCTAGCCTAGCAGACACTCAGAAACAGTTAGACTGAAGATGTTCAGGAGTTTAAAATCATGCTCCTTGGTTGGTCTTTGGGATGATGGTCCAGTCCCAGCAGTCTTTTGTTGTATTCCATCTTTGTTTATCTAGCAGCGATACCTTCCACAGATGAGGGCAAAATCTTTTTCCCATTTAACACAAAGGGGAAACCAAAGGGGTTGAAGGTAAATGCACAGCAAGGACAAGCATCAGGAGGGTGGAGTGTTCGAATCCCGAGGGAGAGCATGGCTGACTCTCTCCATGGACACATGCATTAGCACAGCCTTACAGATAGCGGCCAGTCGCTCTATTTGCTCAAATCTCGGCTGCCGCGCTGCGTAAAAATGCATCAGCACATTTTCTCAGATTGGGCCGGACTTTGCCAGGCCCTGGTCAGAGCAACGGGGGTGTTGGCGTGCATTCCTCAGACCATTTACCTCCAATTTGCTGTAACCTAAAGCAAATATCAAAAATGTGATTTGAATCAACTGGAAGATTTATGCCTGAAGGGCATTGGAAGGTAAGAAATAATTGCAAAACAAAAAAGGAAATGATGGCTCTTTTGCACAATTCGCATGCGATGCAGAGGTACACTTGGCAGCCCCATCACCTGGTGTGTGACATTATGGGGTAGGATCGGCATGAAAAAAATCCCAGAGCCTTAGAAGAAGACGTGAATGCTTTGTGAAGGTTCACCAGAGACTCAGAAGTGACTTTAGCTGTCTACTTTCAAAGAGACCTTTAAATGTTTGATTTTAGGAAAAAATGGAATATTCTTCAGTTCATTGCTAATGGTTCTGAAAGGAGACTTTAACACTGTTCTTGAGTTCAAAGACACTTCAAAATCCTGAATTCCAAAGTTACAAAGACAAATCTTCAGCACAGTGGAGAATAGGCTCTCTACGAAAAGAGAGCGATGACTGTGTCCTCCTCGTTATCGTGGAGGTTCTTAAGTTGTTAGCACTGGGGATCACTGAAATGCAACATTGGTGTTCTGGGAGGAAGAAACTTAAGTGTTTCCTCAAGATTTTTCTATTTTATTTCTGTATACTGAGGATGTGACAAGCACAGTTACACCGATTTAAGCATTTTTGACCAAGAGCTTATCAAGATTCATTATAATGCACAAAGATTTTAGTGCCAAGCTGATAATTAATGAAATCGAATGTAAATTATTACACTTGAAAGTGAAGACAGCAGCAAGATTGTGCTTTGAGGGAGTTAGATGTGACTATAGTTTATTCTTTTCTGTAGGATTTCAATGCTGTAAGTCTTGTTTATGAAATCTGCAATTTGTTTTGGACTGACAATCATTAAAGTTGTACTACTGAACTTCAATGACACTGTATCACAAAGAAGCCTTTGACTTTGTTCAGTTATTTATGCCAAGAAATCATCCAATGAAGTCTGCCCTTTGGGGGTCTTTACTGAACTGATTTCTTGAGTGGTCCCTTAAGACTTACATGCTTCTTCGCGCACGTCTCTAGAGCACACAAGATATGCACTATGGCTACCAAGTGACGTGTGGACAGGTGTAATAATGATGTGGCAGATGGTGTTTTTACTGATAGTGTTTTGGCCTGTAAAAACTCCTCAGAGACAGGAAGCGGTGTGGACCGTGGTGACCAGAGAAATGATTATTCTGGTACTCCAACATGAAGAAACATTAGAAAGAAGAGACGCACACTCTGTCTGGTGAAGCAGAATGAGATTATATACAATTTACTGTAGAATTTGTGTGTTTATATATTGTTAGGAATCATTCTAAGCCAGCTTTGGCTTCCTCAGTGCCAGCTGTGTGTAATGTAGCTTGTTGCTAAATGTTTATTGATGCCTTCTAAAGTGCTTTTGAGAAGGTGGGCTCCATGCAGAGGACAATAATCGACTGGGGTCTGAAAGTAAACCTGGGTGGAGTACAGATATGTCTCCGAGGAGGAGCATCGCCTTTCCCTCCGCACGCTGTGTGCCAGGATAACTATGCACTCGCTTAACTGGTCCTCTTACGATTCCTTTATGTTCCTGAGGATTTATTACAAGAGCCATTATTCTAACACGCCAGCCACTTAATGTCCGTTAATGGGGTGGCTGAGGCTGTACAGATGTAAAACTACACAAAGATTGTTTGTTTTGAGGGTAAATGTGATTCCACTTGGTCATTTCACAGTAAATGTTGTAGGTCTAATTTTCATTACTCTGCTAGGTGTGGCGTGGCTGGTGCAGAAGATGTGTGGTTGGATGATCCAGCCTGGCAGAGTGGAGGTGATGGTGCTTTGAGAGAGCTTGGTCTTCTGTGTACGCAGGACTGAGCCTACCCAAAGTAGTCTATGAATTCATGATCAGCACTGGCTAGGTGAATCCCACCAGGTGTCTTTCCTGTTCTGGTCCCTGGGGGGGGACACTCACTCTGGGTCACCCCATCCTGGTGCCTGGGGGGGAGTGTCCAGATCAGAGTCTGTCTGTTAAACTATATGTGCACTGTGCCGCAGAACACTCTGTTTATTATGGCATTATTATGGCATAATGTTGTACTCTAATATGCATATGTGACTCATTTGGCTGAAAATTTATGGATATCAATCTTAAACATCCCTGAACCTCCAGGTGTCATTTCCATTTTTCTTATTACTTGTAAAAGTGAATAAATGTGATGTGTTGGGGGGAGGGTGATTCCCCTTAAGTAGACCCCCCCACCCACTTTTACAGCACAAGCACAATGGGATACCACAGGCCAGCAGTCAGAAAGAGGTCCAAATGCAGCATAGCACCGTGACCGTACCAGTCATCTTCCCCAAACACCGGCGTGCCGGAGAGAGACAGCTGCACGTTTTCCCAGTTCACACCCCCGACGTGTCTCTGCCACAGTGACAAAGTGACCAGTTGTGCATTAATGTGTTTTGTTCAGATGCAGAGGACACTCCCCCTGGGGACTCTGCAGATGATATAGGGCCTATTGACCATACCTAGGACGGTGTTGTGATCAAACGGTTTGGCTCAGGGTTACAGCCTGCGGAGCCGAGGAAAACTTCTCATTACGGCTCTCAGGCATTAATTTGAACATTTTTTTTTATGTGTCCTATTAAGCTCCGTGAGTCCCGTTTGATAATTGTGCTTTGTACTTTTACAGCACTTCAGTCTATTCCCAGTTCAATTTCCTCTTTTATCGGACATTTGAAATATTGATTTCTGGCAGATAAAAGCAAACATTATAATCTCGCTGCTGAGCTGTACGCGAGTGAGCCACACGAGAGCGATACTTCGGGGACCCGTGGCTTTTGAAACATTTCGTTTTATTGCAGTTTTTGTCCACAGAACTTACTTACTGCTCTCTGATATTTATGCGAAGCAACCACTTTCTGACTGGCTGTTTGACATGAAGGATCCCCCTGTTTCTCCCCCTTTCTTCCTGTGACTCATGAGATGGTTGAATTTTTTACTTGTTTTGTGCTACAGATCTTCAGTCTGTAGTTTACAAAACTCAGTCCTGGGTCCTCTCAACGTGTTCCAATGACACTTAACACCCCGTCCCTACATCGGCTAACAGTAAGGTGGGAGATTAGGGTAGTTAGGGGACTGAGGAGTTCTTGGGTCAGAGATGGGGGCAGGGAGTGATTCCTGACAACGCATTTCGTGACGTCACTGCCCTGAGATGAGGTGCAGGAGGTAAGGCCCTAGAAGAAGGTGTGTGATCAACACAGTAACCAGTGGTGGCTGATGCTCTTTCAAACAGGGGAAGCACATTTCACATTGTCACATCATAAAATTAGACAATTATTGCCCCCTGTGACCTAGTTTGAAATAAACGAACAAACTATACTAAACTGAAAAACTCAAGAACGCTATATTTATTTTTATATTTACAATAGGATATGTACAAATGAGGATAGTGGGCTATATCACTAGTAAATAAGACTACAAGCAGCAGCTTGTCTCACAAAATCACTCGGCAAAAATACGCATGGGACCAAACTTGAAATGCTCTGATGTCAAAATGCTGTCAATCAAAAAGAGGTCCCACCCCTTTGATAGTTTCCCCAATCATCATGCAGGCAGCCCAGCATTCTGGCCAGCCCACTGCCCCATTTACTCCCAGAGACGCTGAGCTTCCCTGGAAATGATGTTTTGAAGCATTTGCCCAATAAGTGGCATTGAAGTCCAGTGATGCTGAGCTTCAATGGGGTTTAATGGATCGGGCTGCCATGGGAATGTGTGGGGGAAAAAAATCATGTCGGACGATTTGCAAGAAATTATTGCTGATTCTAAATGAACTAGCCATGAAGTTGAACACTTTTTAGCATGCTCTTTATAATAGCAATGTAAATATGGAGGCGGAGCTTCTCTTGTAGTCTTAGAGCCGTCACTCCGGCAGCATCATCTCTCTAATGTACTTGATAAGACATGCATCGGGGACCTACAGCTTTGAAGTTTCCTCTGTACCTTCAAAACATTTCAATTTGGATACTGGAAATATTGTGCCTAGATATTAACTCAATCTGTGCCAGTTTGTGCTGTGTTGACAGTGGTCATCTTTGGAAAAAGAACCAAGTGGAATGTTTTCCTGACGCTAAACCCCCAAGTGGTGCTCAGAACCACATTTTTCATCCCATCAGGCACGACAGCAATAAAATGCTTTACACTTATGCCTGCCAGTCAAATTTTCAGCAAGCTATCTTTCTTCTTTTCTTTGCTGGCCTCGTGTGAGATTTACCACCAGCATCTGACCACCCAGCTCTTCGCTATCGATTGTATCTGACAAGCATAATCCCTCTCACCATTCCAGTCACTTCCCTCTAGTGATCAATCACAACATCAATGCCTGTCGACCGCTATGAAGTAGCAGCCTTCACCGCAGACGAGCCTTGTGGGTCTCTGCTATCATACCATGATTGATTCATCTTCAAAGCATCCTTAAGTGCCTTCTGCATTTACTGTCTTTTTCTTCACCGTTCACTTGCTGTATTCTAATTCAGCCTTGATAGGAATTTAGGTGCTAATGCATAGACACTGGCGGGGTTTCAGCTCTTGCATGGGTCCATTTTCGGGGTTGTTGACATACAAACCTGAATTATAGAGTTAAGGGTCGCCATGTTGTAGTCTGCAGTGTGGTGCCACCTGCACAGTGTCAGTGCTGCCGACCGGTGAGGATGATGGCCCAGTCCTACAGAGCAAGATGAGACATGGGATGATCTGGCTTCAGGGAAAAGGTACTGAGGCATTATGGGTCAATGGTGCAATCCGTAGGTCAGCCAGGCCTCCAGATCCAGATCCAGCCGCAGACAGGACTGTCTTCATTTCAGCCTGCCTTGTCTGTCTCAGCTCAGGGAGAAACCTTCTCCTGAATTGTGTTAGAGGAGCATTTCACGCAGGAACTATGCATATCATTTAATTCATCATTAGACAACTTCCTGAATTGCAGCATGAGCAGAATATTCACATTTTGTTTGCTGATGGGAACTCCTCCACCATCACCAGGAAATGTTTGTTTCAGTTATTAAATTTGCTTTCGAAGTTTTAAAGCCTATTATTTATCTCACTGACAGCATCTGTTAACTTATCCATATATATACAACGTATATCTGCACCAAAAAGAAAGAGAAAGACCTCCAGCATCACTGACTTTTCTGTGTTGGTAATCCTCAGTTTGCCCACATATCCATATTCTAAATCATGTATATCAAATTTAAATCACAATGCAACAGAAGGAAAACAGAAAATTCCCATATAAATTAGTAAAACTGAAGAATTAATCTCCACACTGACGTGAATGAAGTGAAGTGTGAGATGGAAATGCTTGGCTCGTCACAGAAGTGACAGAAGAGAGTCCCCACACTGTCGCCAAGCCTTTTAGAAAGCACCTTTACTGCTTCAGAAAGCTCCGTGTGCGGCTCGTCCTTCGGGAGCTGCGTGGTCGCTGGGGGAGAGATGGATGCTTTGCAGAACTACTAAAGAAAGTGTAGTAATTACAACAGAGACAGTGTCAATGACCTCTAGATTGCAACATCTTGTCTCTTTTGTCCCAGCCTCTGGCACCCGGCTTATTGTGTGAAATTGTATCTTTTCACTTGGGCTCTGCGAAGAATGCCCACGGTATTGGAAGGCAGTGAGGCGCAACGTCTTCCTGTCTTCCTTCCCTCTCCTCTTTCTTCTTTGGAAGTATTTTATGAACAACTGGGACCCGAGGGAGTAGAGGTTGGTAAGAGAAGCACACAGTGTATAATTCAATAATTATCAGATGGCGTGACTCCCCCTACGGCCCCTCCTCCTATTGGCAGGTGTCAGGTGACGGACAGCAGCGCTCCGTGTCTGTCAGCTGCCAGGGAACAGGCCCTCATTTGGAGCCCCGCCTCATGTGTACACCCCCTCTGCCCACCTGCACCCTCTGTCTCGGGTCTGGAAAGACCAACCTTTTAACCATGCAGCAATATGGTCAGCATTTTGTTTCTAAAATAATAAGTTAACTATGAATCTTCCACAATGCTCCCAATAAGGATTATTGTCTCGGGTGTTTGACCGCTGGTCTCCCTGCCATTTGCGATAAAGCGTCAGAGTGCCTTTTAAAAAGGTCACTTCTGTAGTGTGAGCAGCGGGGCACCTGGTCACATGACCTCTCTGCTCTAATTCTGTGTGTTTGCTCCACATGTGCTCCAGCAGTCGCTGTTCAATTACCATCACATAAACAATAATCACGCTAATCATCAGTCATGCATATATTTCTGTCTTTGGTAAATAGCAGTTCACCTTGGGGATCTGTAGAATATCCGATATCACTGCAGTTACATGCACTTTCTATGTGCCTGTATTTATATTTCAGAAATCTTTATGGCTTTTGATATTCTTAATTGTGTTACTGAAATGTTTCGAGGTCTATTTTTGTATTAATATTTGGTTGAACTCTAAATGTAAGTGGTCTGTTACCAGAAACAAAATATTAATATTTTATTGCATGTTATTTATGCAAATGACAATTCAGTTTTCCACATTTATGACTATAGAAAAGGAATGGTTATGTAATGGTTACTTTGCTTTTCTGTACATGATGCATATATTTTTGAGCTGACCTTGTTGTCCATTTCAGTAGCTGTATGGTGTATTTTAACATCTCGGCACCTCCCTGCCAACACTCGAACCCACTTCACCCAGGTATCACAGGCTTTCTCTGAAGAAAGTGCCGTGAGAGTTGGCCCAGTATTTCCTGCCATGCCAGGACGTAACAGGACAGCGGTACGAGGCCTTGGGGTCATCTGTGTCTCCTGGTTGCTGCTCTTTTCTCACTCTGCTTACTTATTCCATGTCAGGCTGCAAGCATGGGTTTCAACTCTGCAATGTGGGCAGCCTGAAAAGGTGCAGCTCTGGATCTTAATGACTTGGGTGGTTTCAGGTATTTATGTATGTGTTTTAGTTACCCACTGGGCAGTGGCGTGTGTGTGTGTGTGTGTGTGTGTGTGTGTGTGTGTGTGTGTGTGTGTGTGTGTGTGAGGAAATGGCTAGTGACTTTATCCCAGAAGGGTTTTCTCTGTTTAATTTCACTCTGCTTGTTTCCAGTAAGTTCCCTAATTAGGAAAGAGGGTGGATAAAGGACAGGGCCAAGAGAGAGGCTGCCATCTACACCAGACACAGGGAGAGAGTTAGAGTGGTAGTGTGGAGCACAGCGCCCCACAGTGGCCTGTGAGGGAGCTGCCCCCCACCACATTCCTTAAACGGGAGGCTCCCGCACGCATGTGGAGATTGCCCTGGTATGGAGTGCTGTTTACAGTTTGATCACATATGATTGATGCTCTGTTACTACAGATTTAACTTGGCACATTTTCGTTTCAAGTGATCCATAAGAAGGCTTACAGAAGTGCCTCATTAATTCGGATGCTTGTTATGCTAAAGAGGCAGCAACTTCAGACTCTGCCATGCAGATGTGTAAAGAATATCAAACTGCTGTTTCACTATGAGAAGTGTCCTTTGCTCACTCTCTTCTTGAACACGGTGCGTACTACAACCCTTCCCAGTTTTCTTCATTGGCATCTGAAGAACTTTGCAAGATCAGCTAGAAATCATATCTTTTTGATGGCTGTTTAGGCTGTCGGTGTTATTCGGAGTGCCTTTGCTTTGCAGCCAAGTGATGATGATGATGTCGGATTTAAGATCGCAGAGACTGATTTCTGATGGGGGGCATAAATAATTCCTTCACATGCCAGTGAATGACGGCAGTGGCTTTGTTTTTTGTATGACAATTCAGTCTCTTAGGTTCGTTGTTATTTTCTCCTCGTGCTGGACACTCACCCAGTAATTCTTCAAGCGTCCTCCATTTTGGAGCCCCGGCCTTGGCGCTGAGGAATGGTTGACATCAAATGCTCCTAGACAGCACCTATAATGCAGTTTTATGTCAGGGTGCAGACATTTTAGGCTGGCTCCCCACGTTGTGTCAAAGAGCCGCACGAGGAGAGGATGGCCCTAATTTCTGGGTGCGTGGTCCTTTGTTAATCATGGCCTGTCTCAGCCATTCTTGACACACAGGATGTTGTTTACTGGACTTGTCAGAGTTCTTAAATGGTACCTGTTGTCTTTAACCCACTGGGAGGTGTAAGAGGTAAGTAGAGTATTTCAGGAGGACATGCTCATAAAGACCCCCCAAACCAGTCAGTGTTGAGGGGGTTGGGGTATGTGCCTCTCTGTCATCTGGTGCTGGCACCTTCCCTCTGCTAAACCACTGGAGCAGAGCTTAAAGGGTGTAGAATATGAGATTATGTGAAGGTTTTATGATATGTAGGGAGTCAAAGGATACTGTGTGCATCTGGGGGAAACCTTTGGTGGAAGACTGATGTCTGATCATCTAAAAGTGGGATTGTCTGTTTCTTAAACAGCGAAGGACATTTGTCAAGGCATAGCACTACTGGGCAAGATAGATAGTTCTAGAAAATTTTAAATGCAAAGCTCCCTCAAACAAACTTAATGCCTTGAGCCTGTGCAGACCATGTGACCATATGGTTCAGTCTGGTTCAGATCCACTCCAGTGTATTATCGACTGACTCTGTACATATTTGTATATCTTTAGCACTGCCCAGCCAGGTGTGTGTGAGTGTAGACTGCATTACAAAGTTTTTGTCAATGGTTTTTCATTTGTACATCCCCCTAAAAATCAAAACGTTGTACTGTTGCTCCTACCCTAAGAGGGGGCTGCCGGACTCAGGTGTCCTCTTGTGAATCATGACGGACGGCTCCTCGGCCTTCCACCAAATTGCGAGCCAGGTTGCCCTTACAGCCTGGTACCGGGTTTGGCTTCTGTCTGGGCTGCTGGAGACGGACTATTGATCCAGCTGCCCGGGAAGCCAGCTGCCATTATGGCTGTGACAGCTGAACTGCTCCTATCGAGCGGCCTCTCAGGGTCCCTTAATGCTATTAATAGGGGCCCCACTGTGAATGTCAGCATCTGCCACACCTCCCTCTTTTGGATGCTCACTGATGACCAGTGAGGCATGACCCTGGCATGTGGAAAGTCATATGGGTCACATCAGACGCGATTATGACTGATATTATCAAATTACACCTCGCACGCCAACGCAGCACCCAGCCATCCTGTGTGTGTGTGTGTGTGTGTGTGTGTGTGTGAGTGACAGGGTGGGAATTTGTACAGCTCCTTCTAAATTCAGACCTGGCAAGACGACAGAGTAGAGTAGCCCCTTATGAACACAGTACGAGGTTGTTCGAGTTCAGCCATGAAGCAGCTACACAGGCCACCTGGTGCTCTAAGGAGAATCAGGAACAAACACATGGACATTTAATCTTCTGCAGCTGCTCTATTCAGCACCTCAGTAATACCTGGCAGTTAATGCCTGATTATTGATTTATTTTTGCTTTTCTTAAAGCAGTTCCCAACTGGGCAGGTCTTCCGACTGTAAGTGTAACTGCTTACCAGGATGACACATGTCCACATTCGACCTCTGATCCTGATCAGGGTCACCTGGAGTCTGCCCCACGCAGCACAGGCCACTAGGCTGGGGGTGCTAGCTCTTCTCAAGCAGGGCCATAGCGAGGAATTATGAGCCCCGCCAAAAAGTGCCCAGTTATATACAGCTGAGTGGCATATATTGTGGGGACAGTTCAGTTGTGGGCTCTTAGGATTGCGACCACCTTTCACTGATCAGGCCACACAGACAAACCTCAGTCACAGTGATAATTCTGGTTTCAGATGGTGAATCTCGTGCTGTGTAGAGATTTATTTTTAAATCTCTGTAAACATAGAGGAGAGAAAAGTCTGAATCACAGTGTGAGGCTAATTGCCATGTACCTTTAAAAGACTGCCAGTCCATTGCCGTTTCCCTGCAAATGTCTTTTCTATAATCTAATTATTCTGGCTAAACCATAATGCAGTTCCTGTATGTGTTGTACTGGCTTAGACAATTGTTCTGTCTGATATAAACTGTGGAGTTAAATGAAGAACCACTTTGTCACTTAAAGCTGGAGGGAATCGATTTCATTGTGAGTGACATATAGATTTCTATGAAGCTTCATTTATAACAGAGATTTTTTAACATTTTTTATCCATTCAATAATACTGATATTTTACACTGTCATCACAACACTGCCCAGTGTGCTCATGTATTCATGTTTCAGGAAAAAACTTTAATAAATGTATTTTTTGTTTAATATAAATTTTCTGCCTGTCTAATCCATCATGTTCATTACTGATCATCACTGTACCCCCACCCCACCCCTGCTCACTGCCCACACTATATAATGTGGAGAAACAGCCGCCCATACATGGAGTGATTGACTGGGTGTATTGCCAATCGTACCGAGACCCTAACTGCACGTCCAGGTCAAATCCCCAACTTCAGTAGCCAAACTCCCCACTGCAATAACTAACCCCCGCTGCAACATACTAACCCCCCCCCAATCTACATTATCATAACTAACCCCCACTACAACAATTTATCCCACAACACCCGATATCTCTATTGTAGTAACTAATCCTCCACCACATCAGCCAATCTGCTACTGCAGTGACTAAGCCCACATTGCAGTCGCTAATCTCAGCATTGTAACAACTAACCCCCCACCAAATAGCACACATTGCAGTGAGTAATCCCCATCTACCAATCCCACAAAAATAGCTAATCCCCCCCACCCCAAGCAACATTAAACACCTGGTCATATTGGCTGGGTGGCCTGTGCCACACTTCCTGGTTGCTGCCTCTGTGTAGAGGCTGATTCAGGAACTTGGGTGTTACTCTTAGGGGCAATAAAATGAGTATTGGTGAGTAAAGACCGCATTCTTTCTGGTGAGCACCTGGCCTCATAACAGTAAAGAAAATCACCGTAGTAATGGAAATCATGAGACATGAGTGGTTGTCAGGATAATTTAAGCTATCCACCTGCTTAATGTATGATGATGAACCTATTTAATTCTGCAACACTCTTAGGTGTGGTTTAAGTATGGAGGGGGATCATGGCTGAGTGTTGATATGTGGAAATGTGTCCCGCGGACTCCCTGGGCCACGGTTAGAGAGGGTGGTCTCTCACACAACACCTCGTGTCCTTCCTGCGCTCCTCTGTGCAGTTGGGGCTGCTACAGCTGGGGGACACTCAAGCACTGCATTATGGGCTATTTCATTATATGTCGAAACAATTCTTCTAACGTAGGGTTTTTGTTCTGTTTGGCATTCTAGATGGATGGCTGTCACATGATTATGAGGGGGCGTTAAATGTGTAGGACTGGCAGGGTTAGACAGCAAGCATTGCCTGACTGTAAGAGGATTCAGAGCGAGATCTGCCTGCATCTTTCTGAGGCTCTGAGGCCTACAGCACCACTACTAGGCCTGAATGCTGAGGCTCTAACAGCCCTGTAACAGTCAAGACTCCTGTGGTTAGGCAAATGCAGCCTGGGTGAGCGACAGTGACCAGCACCGTCCCCAATTTTTGCCATTTCCTCAGCTTTTGGCTTTCAGTCTTCCTGTGTCAGAGAGTTGGAAATGCAGTCTTCAACTTTACGCTCTTGTTCTCAGTCGCCAAGTTGTTTACATCTCTACAGTCTGTAGGAAGTGAATAATTGAGTGCCTTTTAGTTCTTCACGTTTACGGCGTAATTCTGAGAAGGTGAAAAACAGACTACCTTTTCTCCCCACCGCTACGCTTATTATCAGCAACTTTCAATATAAATATGCAAATCCCCTGCCTGAACTCGGCACCCTTCCGTTGAGGCTATTCATCTCTTTACAAGTACTCATTTGCATCAGGAAGAGGACACATGCATCATTGCACGTCATTCTGAAACCAAATATTAATCAATTTTGCAAGGTGAAGTCTCTTCTACCACCTCTCTCCCTGCCCACCAAGCCCCCCCCCACCCCCCATCCCCAAACACACAGATCCCAATAGCGCACC
>JAACJT020000016.1:496859-559976 GCA_009936485.2 Gymnarchus niloticus | reverse complement strand
GTTTTTCCTTGCCACTGTCACCTTTGGCTTACTCTCTGGGGACTGTGGGCCCGGGACTATGTAAAGCTCTTTGTGACCGCGCTCCGTGTTAAAAGCGCTATATAAATAAAATTGAATTGAATTGAACCCTGCAGTGCGGCTCCTCCTGCTTTTTAACTGACGTCACCAGCGTTTAGCTCAATGTCGATTTCTACAAGCATATCAGGATCATTTATTTTTTCTTTTTTTGGCCTTTGAATGTCAGTGGGCAGCAGTGGGCCAGAGGAGGTGCTCTGGTTATGGTGACTACATCAGAAAGGTGAAGAGGTCCTTATGCTCCATCCCCCTGTGAGAACAACAGCACTCCAGCCCAGGATCAGCTCCAGGGAAATCCCCCGGTGCCACGGCGATGCCCATGAGGATGCCGGTCATGCCGACTGTGGCACTAAGGCTGGACCACTGGATTTGGATCCCATGTTGCTACAGAAAGTTTTTTTCCATGACATTTCCAGATAAAAACATTAAATGAAAGTCTTTGTAAAAGTTATATTTAGAGACGCACCTTCGGGGGATGGAAGAGCAGTGCCCAAGAGGAGCTGAACCTTCTCAGGGTCGTGTTTGCAACCCCAGGGGTCAAAGACAGCCTGCCTGGCCTCAGGTAAGGTCTCACGGCCCCAGGAGGGAACACAGCAGACCTGGGAGAATGACAACACGACACCTCAGAAACACACGGGCCTCTCAGGGTGTACACGTGCAAACACGGCCAATCCACCTTCTTTACTGGCTTAATGGCTGTCTGCTTTTATGCATGAACATGCTGCTGCAGGTCTGACATCCAACAGCAATGACAGACAACAAGATTTATCTGCAGCACACAAATGCAGGCAAGACTGTTCATCCCTCAGCACAGCAGCACACACCTGACACCATGACGCTGCTAATGTGCAGGGAAGCAGGGGTCTGGTTAGAATCCATTTTCATCAGCGCACCACAAATGCAACCAGTCCAGTTTCACGTGGCCTAGTGATGTTTACCCCGTCACAAATCCATACCAATTTCTTCTGTAGATACCAAGGAAACATTGAGCATAGTGTACACGAAGCTTTTATAACTATCTCTGTCCCAGTGATCAGCACTACTGGGCAACTAACCATAACCACATATAGTCAGGTTTTTTGAATATATTTTTTAGTTAAACTCGGTTAAATTTGCCATGATCCATAATAAAAAGTCATAGGTTTTCCTAAGGCAGCAGATAATCACACAATGTTTGTATGACATTTTCCTATGAATAAGCCCACTTGAAGTAATTATGGCTATTACATTTGTTTGTGAATCTTCTAATTGAGTTCTCCAGATGTCTTGATCATGCTCAGCATTATGGGTTCTTCTACATGCTTGTCTGTAAGCTGGCTCATAAAATCCGTCAGTCTGACCCACTGCTGCTTCACTCTGCTCCATCCATCTTCGATCCGCTCATCTTGGTCAGGGTCGTGAGCTACTGGCATGAACAGAAGTTCTGTGGACCGACACCAGGTCCACCTGCAGACAACGCAATCTCAGGATGGTGCTGTTAGTACCAGTGTAGATCTGGAAGCACACACATTGTTACAACAGCTTTTGAAACGTAACCAGACATCTAACTTGTCACATGATGCACCACACAAACAAAGCATGAAATTGTAAATTACACACATGAAGTCAGCTACAGGTGTAGCGGTTATCACAGCTCCAGGATTGGGTGTTTGAATCCTGTTTCTGTTCTGTGTGTGTGTGTGTGTGTGTGTGTGTGTGTGTGTGTGTGCCCTGTGATGGTCTGGAAAGATACACGCATTTATGGATAGCACTTATGTCTTACCAGAAACTAAGTAATGAGAATTATCACCTTTCTATGGCAAGGCTCCCTCAAGTGGAGCCTCTTGGTATTACATGCTTTAAAATTTCCATCTCTTAACTGTTGATTGAACCCAAGTAGGGAAGTAGTCTCAAACATTTACTGACCATGAACACTATCTAGTTTCCAATTTAAAGTAAAGTGTCAATTCAATTTCCCTGTCAAGTGATTCGCCTCTGTGTCACAGATTCTGATAATCAACGTAAATAAGTGCACTACCTGCTGGTAACACGCTCTGCTGCGCTGGTCCCAGTTACATCTCCTGATCCATTTTAATGACAGATTCTGGCGTAATAAAACTGGATAAACTTGCAGACAGTGAAAATCTATTGATGCACACTGCAAATAAAAGCTCAAACACT
Source organism: Gymnarchus niloticus (assembly GCA_009936485.2). Lineage (NCBI taxonomy): Eukaryota > Metazoa > Chordata > Actinopteri > Osteoglossiformes > Gymnarchidae > Gymnarchus > Gymnarchus niloticus. The sequence continues at coordinate 557,741 of JAACJT020000016.1, read as the reverse complement.
ATCGGACACCGCAGGCAATTCAGAGACACCAGTTAGCCTAAGTGCATGGCTTCAGACTGCCAAGGAAACTGCACACACACAGAGCTGGGATTCGACCCCCCAACCCTGGAGTGTTAACCACTGAGCCCCCATGTGTCCTTGTATCTCACGTCTAAATGATGGGGATGGGCTGAACAGCCAGGGTTTACAGACAACCCCATGATAACAGCTCATCAAGGTACCAGTAAGGAATGTTAAGGTTCATGTTCCCCAACGGCTAAAGCAACATGTGAATAAACAGGCACAACTATACTGTGTGCTGATTGGTCAAATGCCCATTATTATTATTATTGTTATTAGTTCATTAACCTGGATCAGATACTATAGGCTGCACATTGACACAGTTAGATTGAGAAGTTGAAAATGTATGCATCATAATTTTTCTGCATAAAAAATTAATTAGGTGGCACTGACATGCAGAATTAGAGGCTCCTGGTTAAAACTGGTGTAGTCAGCTGACAGGTTTTCACAGATTAGGATAATTTCTCTACATTTTATGGTAGCAAACAAGTAAGCAGCTTTTGAATTTGACCGTATTTGGCAGCCAGCTGCTTTGTCATCATTTTCAAACAGCTTTTCCTAGTGAGGGTCACAGTGGCAGCATGCTGAGCAGATCACACCAGACGTCTTCTTCCATGACCACAGACTCCAGCTCACCCTAAAGGATCCCAAGACAGTCCCAAGCCAGCTGGGACATATAATCCCCCCAGGGAGTCCTGGGTCATCCTGAAAGCCTCCTCCCAGTGGGATATGCCTAGAAAGGCTCCCTTAGGAGCTGTCCTGAAGGCATCCTTATAAGACACTCAGAGCACCTCAGGTGGTTCCTCTCGAACTGAATGAGCAGTGGCTCCATTTCCAGGTCCCTCTGGATCTCCTAACTGCTACCGTGTTGTGGAGTGTGAGTCCAGCAACCGTGTGTAGAAACCTCATTTCACCCACTTAGACTCAGCAATTTGTTCTTTCAGTTAATACTCACAGCTCATCACTACAGGTGAGGTAAACCATGAGCCTCCCCAATGCCTTCAAAACCACATCAACCTGACACTCCCCCTTTATTGCCCCTCATGAAGAAGACCCTGAGGTACTGAAGCTCCTTCACTGAGGGCAGGTTCTCCCCCCGTTTGTTAGAGGAGAAATCCTCCCTTATCTGGGAGAGCTCCATAGCCTCAGATTTAGAGGGGCTAATTCTCATTGCCTGCTTCACACTCTTCATCAAAATACCCAGGTGCATGCTGGAGGTTCTGACTGGGTGAGGCCAAAAGTACAACCTGACCAGCAAACAGCTGGGATGCTGCTTTTTAGCCCCTATACCGGACGCCAAGCCAACTGCAAGTATGGCTCGGGAAGGTTAGTTAGACAACAAATCACACTCTACGGGAATAAGCAACAGTAATAATAATTAATAATCTGCGTACCATTAACTTGACTTGAACAACCCAGCATGCCTTTGAAGACACAAAGACACTCCAGCCGATCCATACAAAACCTGTCCAACAGAAACACTGCTTTAATTCACAGTGTCTCCACCAGAAACTGAAGTCATACTGTGTGTATGGCACCGTTTTGCAGTTATAGCACAGAAATTTACCACTAGATAAGTGGACCAGGAGCAAACGAAGAAACACAGCGTTCTGCTGCATGCCAGAGGCCACTAATCAGCGACTGTGGCATGCCTCACGACCCATTTCCCCATATTCCTTTCAAACACTTGCAAGGCACTTAGCAATGAAAGGAGGTGCCACTGGAGACAGACAGACACACTGCACTTGTTTCTGAAGAGTGTCATTAGTCCTGACGGCTGCCTGTCAATAGTGAGACAGCAGGAATCATCTCGCTATGAACACACCTCAGTTCAATGGTGCCCGGGTCAAGTTACTGAAGGCATGTACATAATGTCACTGGCAAGTCACAGTTGTAGGTATGGTGGCCATGTTACATGTTGTTGGTTGGTCTGGCTAGACGGCTGTATATTCACAAGTAACACCTGAACAGTAATATGAACAGATATTCAACATTACCTAAAAACATAAGGCAATGCATAAATAAGCAAAGCTGATTAACTTCACTTTTCAATTCTCATTCTCTAAATGTTTTGGCCAGACAAACTGATGGCTATAAGCAGGACATACATAAATGACAGAGAGAGGGATGTGGTCATGCTAACATAGGAGAAGTACCAAACTCGCCATAAAAAAACACCAAATGTCTCAAAATTATATAATTCAGGTTTGCATCAGTCATAAGATGATTATAACAAAAGCATTGTAGAGGTATGGCCCAAACAACTCTGTTTTCCCATGAAACTTTTAAATGGCACGTTAAGTTTCCATGATTCACAACATCGACAGAACACGAAATCTCAGTGATACATCAGCAACGGCGTCGGCGGGAATGCAAGCACCAGAATACCTCACACTGCCACTAGGTGGCAATAAAACACACCTTCTGTCAAGACGACTTTCAATGGTGCGGCAGACAAGTATTCTTCCAAAAATTCTCTTTCCCTGAACTGGTATTGTTTGTTTTAAATAAGGCTTTCTAATAAAGTTATCAATTTCGTAGTTTTAAATAAAGCTGTTCTGCAAGCTTGGTATAAAGTATTTAGATAGTATTTTCAATAAAGAAAAACGTGCTTCTGTCATTTTATCAGATTATCACTTCATACGTAAAATACGTGAACACTCAAGAAAACCTTTGTAACCGTTCATCAGTGAAAAGACCTAGGCCACCAAGACACGTTAAGTGCTTGAAAAACCCGTGGTGGGTGGGAGTATCCTGGACTAACCAATCAATGCTGGTGCTAAAGGAGGCGTGAAAACCTGTGGCAGGTAGGTGTATCCTTAACTAACCAATCAATGCTGGCGTTAAATGAGGCTTCAAAATTCAGGGTGGGTGGGAGCACATCAAAGTTAGGTCGTTCAGGATACTCCCATGCACCACAGGTTTTGAAGCCTCGTTTGTCCCATCACTACCTGCTACGCTAGCAGGACCTCAGTTTATTCAGGGTCTTCTCATCCTGAAGATCTCGCTTTCCTGAATCTCATGTAACGTCTGGATACGTCCCTCTAACTCTTCAATCTTCTCCATCAGTCTCACAGGTATTGCGCAACAGTCCTTTTACAAGCCTTGCATGTCAAGGGTATACTAGAGTCAAAACATAAAAATAATGCACTTTCTGTTAAATAATTTGGATAAAATACAAACATTTAAAAATCACAACAACAAGTGACTTCATATTGAGCTATTACCAAAAACACACACACACACACACACGACTATCAAGATAAGTGACCTAATGGACCAAAAATACAATATGGAAGTAAGCGTGTTCCAGAAACACGTTTCCTCTAAGCAAACACACGAGATAAATTACACAAAAGTGGCATATAGCACTACTGTATGTGGCATATACCACAATAACTAAGGAGTACAACTTAACAAAAAAAAGCAACTCAAAAACAACAAAAAGAAAAAAAACAGAAGTTCAAGTGCAAAGACATAAAGGTATTTATATGAAATAGCCAGGCCATAAACCAGAAATCTTTGATCCAAAGTCAAAGCTGAAAGAAATGGCACAACCAGATTCTACAAACCTTTAGCAGGACTTCATTCCAAATGTCAAATTAGGGCCATTTGCTGGTAATAAGAGGAAGGTTTCTCCAAACCAGGCCCGGTGACTAACCCATAATACAAACTTATAATATTTGTTAAAGGACAACATTTACTCATGATTTTAAATTAACTGAATCTCAACCTACCAACAACCTGTCCCTTCCAGGTTATTTTACTGAGTAGCCTACTGCAATACTAGAATATTCTTAAATAACTCTCTGGACAACTAGAAGGGGTGTTTTGCATCTATATTTCACAAAGCTTTAAAATGTTTATCACAAATAAGTGCTAAATGTTGACTAGCGCAACTACTAAATATCTAGGACAGCTTTCAAAACACGATACAAAAGTGTTCTCATGGAGAAAAAATGCTCTTTTGTTCACATTACCTTTATTTTTGAATACAACAAAAATATGCTAAGCAGATTAGAAAGCCTTCAACAGATTATTAGGGCCACACTGAAGAGAAAAAAATCTGATATCGAGAATAAAGTGTAATTTTATAAGAAGAAAAAGTCCACTAAAATAGATAAAGTATTTCTAGTGAGCTTTAAAAAATAATTCTCATGATGCATCTCATGACCTGATAATGATTTCAGTTGTCTGGCAAACTGCCATCAGAGAATGACCTACAGTAAACCAGGCAATGTACTGAGAAAACTGAAACAAGTAAACATTTGAAAATATAATAAATATTGGCCTCATTTATAAACAACATTTCAAAGTATAACTTGGTCAGCTACTGGCTTAAGCTCCTCCACCTGGTTATGCATGAACTTAATTCATGGATGGAGACTAAATCGAACTCATATGTGACCTGTTTTCCAGCAGTGTGATGCTGCTTTTGGATCAGTTTCATCTTTCAATATATTTGCATCTATACAAGATGTAATTTTTTACCAAGAGAGCGGATAACATATTTTATCGCGGTTATTTATGGAATAAATTATGACTACCCTTCCATAATAATAAAACTCGTCCCTCGGTGCTATAATGTTTCGCTTCCTCTTGCCCATACTTAGTCTCCTCCCACACAGCGGTTTGCTATGCACAGCTGAGGCGATGCACACCCTGAACTTGTCTAGGATGGTCTGTGAGCAGGGGGGCAGGTGTCCTCACAGTTACTTTACAGGTAAGCGGGCAGGTAGGCTTTTTCACTGCCAGTTGTTGGGACCATTTGGAGTTACACTCTGTAGCAAGGGGTTTTTTAGGTAGTTAAACGAGTTTCTGAGTTTGATCTTCAGCACAAAGAAACAAAATGGTCTGGCGGTGAAGCTGAACACTTCCCCTTTCGAGCCGTCCTTCAGCGTGCTTCTTCATAGCATTGTGACAGAGTTGGGGAGTTTTGCCTTTCAGTTAGGCCATACAAAAAAGATAACCGTTAATGTAAATATTAACAGGCGACAAAATGTCTGATTTCTCTTCACATAACGGTGACACAGACACCAAAGTATCAGCTGGTGAAGACTAGAAGGAAAACAAGGCTTCCTGTTTGGTAAAACGTCTTTTTATGGTTTCATGCTGGGCAACATAATATTTGATTTTCATGTTATCTGGTGAGTTGCTGAAGCTCCGTTGTGGAGAGTTACTTTAAGGCTGATATTGAATCTTGAGAAATTCTTCATATTCATTTTTGCCATTGATTTAAAAGAATCGTTTATCTTTCTTAACAATGTTTCTGGAAGTTAACTTTGTGTTTTCTTAGTCAGGATGGCAGAAAGGTCAGCCCCTAGGGGGCGCTCATGTGACGATCACGACAGGCACGAGAGAAGTGAGCCGGTCCAGCCCCCACAGTCTCATTCCCACTTCACAGGAATGAAGGAGCAATTCAGCTCTGCTGTGCAAGGCTGTGACGGCATTGTCACTTTGGGTCAGTGGGCCACCGTCAGAGCTATAGTAATAGCCTCAATCGAGAAGCAGTCTCACGACCACATTGAGCTAAGTGTGGCATCTGTGTGTGATCGTCGCAGACTCTAACACAGGTTCCTGCTCCTCGATGACCACAAGGGAGCTGCAGCAGTACTGGCAGGGCATGAAGTCTGGAAGAAAGCCGGTGAAGCTGCTTTTTGATATCCCTTCCTCCCGTACCGTGGAACAGAACCCCTCGAGATATGTGGTGAGTTACACAGTGCTTTCCATTGCAGCGGGGATGAAAGAAAACTATCATATTCGTAGGTCTGAGGCACCTAGAAATGTGTTTGATGATCTCTGAAAAACATATTTTGGAATAAGTCAAAGCCTTTGACCTACAGACAGAGTGGCCTGCCGTCTCCCCGCACAGGTGTACCAGATCTTCGTGATCAAGTCGGGCAGCTACGACTCAAAGCAGGCATGCATCGAGAGGCGCTACAGCGATTTTGAGCGTCTGCACCAACAGCTGGTACAGGACTTCAGCGAGGAGTTAGAGGACGTGGTTCTCCCTAGGAAGTGGCTGACAGGCAACTTTGCCGAGGAAAGCATTACCAAACGCCGCACCGCCTTCAGGGACTACCTGGCTCAGCTGTACAGCATGCGCTGTATCCGTCAGGCACCGGTCTTCCTTGACTTCTTCACCAAGCCAGAGCTACAGGTGGCATATGGCTGCCTGCGCGGTGGACGGTACAGCCAGGCTCTAGACAGACTGTTGCAGGTTCTGGCCCTCCAGGAAAAGCTCACTCAGCACTCCCCATACCTTCAGGTGCCCACACTGTGCGCCGTGATGGTCTGTCAGCGCGACCTGGAAGAACCCGCCCACGCCTTCGCCACTGGTCAGCGAGCCTTGCCTCTGGTGCGTCACTATGCCCTCCACAAATACCGCTGCCCCCTGCTGACCGTGTTGGTGGATCTGGGCTACCAGCTGGGTAAGCCCATTGCTCAGCTGCAGGAGGAGCTGAACCAAGAGAAGAACGCTCAGCGAGGCCTGGTGTCACAGCTCTCCCTCAAGGAGCTGGTGGTACAGGAGTTCACCTAATTAACCCAAATGTGAATTTACCAGATCATTCAAAGGAGTCATGTGACCAGAGCGTACGTGTCTACGCTCAGACAACTGGTATTCCCCATTTTTGAGAGTCTGACCTGGGAAATTCCCCCTTCCACATTAACATAGACTATTAGCCCATCAAGCTGTTGCTCAGTACAATAAAAACTATGAACAGCAATGACAATGGCTTCCTGTAAAGCTTAGCTAAATGAGAACTCAAGCTACAGTACTGTAACTGAACCAAGAAATGGGAAAAGTCAGATGCAAGACCCAGAATTCACTATTTGGGGGTGTTATTGTGTTGACTTAAACTTCCAGATTACATACAGTAAGTTGGTTCATAAAACCAAACTCTTTAAAAGACCACAAAAGGAAGATTTAATTATTGTTTTCCAGATGTTGTTGTCATTTTAGTTGAAATGTGCAGATGCATTTGAAAATGTGTATACTATGATGGCAGTTATTTTGTAAGTGAATTCCTTTATGGATCTCTGTCTGTTTAAATAAGCACACTACCTGGGACCAAACACAGTTAAAAACAAGTGGAAGTCAGACATCACACACAGCTGAGAAAGTGGGAGAAAAACTGGAAAAATAATTGATTGGCCTTTACGGCTATGTATCCAATATGCAGCATTTCTGATGAATTCTTAAAAGAGCCCACCAAGCGTACATCGCTGGAAATGCAGGTCATTCTATTCGCCATTTCCTCTTCTTGCATTCTTTTATCTGAAAAATAAAATGTTATCTGAAGGCTTTTCTTGGACTGTGTATTTTTTCAATACCAGCCTGTGTTCTGTGATTAGATTACCACTCCTCCTGCCCACCATTAAGAAGCGCTCCTTCAAATGCCATAACGAAAAAGCCATCGTGGGAGGTAGGATGTTCGGAAATCTAAAAGCGGGACGCTGGCACAATCAGTTGCTGAGGAATCCGCAATGGACGGACGGGTGTAAATTGTGAGTGGTCAATGCACGCTGCTCCCTGGCCATCATTTTCTTTGCTTCCTGAAAGTGACACTGGGATATTCACATGGAACGCCCTCAGAGCTGTTCCACTACTGGTCATTTAACAAATCTCCAGCTCCAAGTGAAGAAATAACATACAAAACAATTGGTCACTAATGACAGCTGTTGACACGAAATTTCTGGTGGAACAGCCTGGCGCAATTCCATGGACATTGTCTGCCAAAACTGGAAACAAAGCAATCAGTATTAGGTTGCATTTAATACACCGTGGTTCTGGGCTCCTGCCTTTGATCTACAGGGACGGATCTGATAGTATCTCAGCTCACGCTTGGCGCGAGGCTGAGGGTGCTGTGGCTGCTTGAAATTTGGCATCATCAAACGCGTACTATGAAGATATGCAAAAAGATGGCTGGACCTGCATCCTTTCGCATCGCTGCCACACATGCCTTGAACAGTAATACTAGCCTCAGAATAAAGGCTTTCTGCTCAATCACGCAGACAGAGCTACTTCGGATTGTGTGTCTCTTATTATACAAAATCACTTTAAAGGGATGTAAATTTCAGACGGTTTTGTTTTCAGAAATTCAGTAATAAAAAAAGATTCCTTTCCTCTAATGTTGTGCCTTTTTACGTCTGCTCGAAGGGCGATGTGTATTCAAAGGTGTTACTGACCCGAGGTGGGAAAACAAACTTGCAGCCATTGAAAGGCCTGGATTAATGGTGTCATTGTGAGGTATAGATTAGGAGCCAGGGGCGCACACCCACCCAAAGAAAGATGAGGGCCTGCTTTCATCCACTGACACACAGTGGCCATCGTCTGGGTTTCTTTTGAAGACAGCGTCTGAAAATACTCCAGTGAAATCACTTAGCTGTTTATGGGTCTTATCAAGCAGGAAGCAGTGCATTTAAACCATGACCCTTTTGTATAAACTAGAAAACTGAACTTTTAATTACCTTCAGAAACTTTTCACCACCCTTGATTCTGGAACCAGGGTCATCCACTGGAAAACCAGGCCTGGCCAAACTCTGGAGCTGGAGGGCTGAATATCTAGAGGACATTGATGAGAAAAGGCAGATGAAGTTGTCAGGACTCTCTGTGACAACCGACCTTAATGATTTGTTGAAAATGAGTTTTTAAGATTTCAAAGCACAGAATGAAACATCCCAGTACAAGGTGAGTCTAGTACCCTGGATTCTTAGAAGCTTTGCATAGTATGTGTGTCTCTGCTGTTCTGTATTGAAGCACTTAATGAACACAGTCCTTCAGACTCACTACGCCATCACCTGGTAGAGCCTGTGACTCACCTACGGCTTGATTTCTAGTGTCACTTTGGGGAGGAATTACCACAGTGATGCGGTAACAAGAGGCCATTGTGATTGGACACCCAGGGCATTGGTGCCGCGCCATCACAGCCAAAGGTTTTTCTCTCGCAGATGTGTGGAGATGAAGAGGAAGGGGGAAAAAGACTTCATTTTGTACCAGCCCATGCTGAACATGTGAGGGGTCTTCAGAAACATCCCAGGGGAAACGATGGAGTAAGAGACAGGCTTTTATGAGGCAGTCTGCATCTCTGTTCTCACCTAACACAAGCACCGCAGACACGGCACGTGGAGAAAATGCTCCCTAGAATGTGGTTGACTTTAATTTAAGGCAATCTCTTAACGAATCTGAGGTCATTATAACTCCCAAGAGTGTATGAAATCTGTGACAAGCCAATAAATGTCACCCCCCCACCCCCCCTTAGGACTTCCCAGCCATATGCATCTTTCATTTCATTATATTAAAAACACATGTAACAGCATTTATTGGGACTGCATGACACTGAGCGCTCTAATGAGGCAGGAATGTGCTGGTTATGATTTATGAGTAATTCGATGACCAGACAGCTCTCGTGTTGAACTAATACTGCAAAGAGAAGGAGACGTAACTGGGGATAACCAGCAAAGTGCTGAAATGAGCATTCAGCTTGATTGATGCGCATGCAGTAAATACATTGTTGAGGGTTTTTCAAAACGTTGTAGACATCTACATCTTTTTCCTAAGTAATGAAACACCAGAAATGACCGCAAAATATATTGATTAGAACCGCCTCTAAGAGGCATTAGGATGGTCTCAAATGTTAAGTAATCCGTACCTCTTTTTTCACTGCACCTTAGCAGAAGAAACAAATTATCTCTGTGAGGTGCCTGAGGACTTTCTTACATTCTTAGAGAGGATGGCACAGCTCAGAGCACCGGCAATCAGATCCCAGGCACACAGAAGACCTTGACTGCTCGACGTGCTCGTGCCCCTTAACCTCTGGCCGTCTCCCTTTGAGAATGGTTAGAGGCACTCCTTCTAAGTGCAGAAGACAAGGGCCATGACCCAGGTCTGGTCTGCACCTGGTCTGCACCTGGCATGCACCTGGTCCACTCCAGTCTAGTGTTGCACCTTAGTGGATCTGTCCCTCCAACCTCAAGCCTCATTAGTATCCTACTCCATGAACACTGATTAATACCAGGAGGGGCCTACAGTGATCCTGGGACACGGGTTATCGAGCACCAGATAAGTGATGATTACTGCTATGGTATACAGGGCACATGACAGAACAGCAAGCAGTCTCCTGTCTCGTCACCACATCTGATTTCATTCCCCTCATCTTTTTGTTCTTTAAAAGCATCTAAATGGCAACAGTGTTTAAAAGTCAACTGGACCCTCCCAGCTTTGCCTGGTCATAATTTCGGTTGATGCTCACAAGGGCAGCAACTGTGAGCCTAACTAGAAACCAACAAGATTACAGTGGAGTCACAGCCGGACCCTCTGACAGCATTTGATAGAAGCCAGGCAGACTATTGTGTTACCAGCAATCACTGGGATGTTAATTGCTGCGCTTTGCGACCAGAGGAAAGACATGATGAAGTCATATTGCTGTTTTGCCATTTTTCCTGGGGGGAGGCCTCTCTGGCAGCCAGAAGCCTCAGAGGAAGGATGAAACACATGGATGGGATGGCACTCTACAAAAGACTCAAAAAGACAGGAGGTCTGTGTGTCCCCAGAAACCATCTGCAGCCAGCCCATGCTGATGACCAAGGTCACATCCATGACCTTTCCTGCGTGGCTCTTTTCACTTTAAAAATACACGATGTAGAAAAATGTACATATATACAGATAATCTGTACACGCTAGGTTTTGGAGGAAGGCTATCAGGCATTATTATATGATAGAAATAACAGGAATGTAGGTAGGAATTAAAATATCTTTGTGATGATCTGTTGCCAAAGCCAGAAGACCTCAACAGATGATTAGCACTTCAGTTTCATAACAAATGTCAAAATTTGCTCACCTCTAATTTATTCCTAATGCTAGCGTGTATATTTATTTACATACACAGTATATGTAAATGAATGACATTCCTTTCATATGACAAAGACAGATTGTTACATAGATGTTTTTCATCTTATTATTACCGCTATTATTTAGCTGAAGAGCCAATCCAGGAATGTAGAAAACAATTTGCGTGAGACGGTAAAAAGGTCTACAAGCCCACATGAAGGACCTTTAGGAAATGGGCTCTACACAAGCGCTACGGTGACAGGGCCGGCAGTCGACGAAGGCCTGTTTTTAAAATTCCAGCGACAGGCCTTAAATATGTAGGAAACAAATTGGAGAGCCAGTTTGATTCGCGGCCCGCTTAAAAGTGTGGGCTGTTAGCTGTGGGCTGCCTGCTTGTTGGACCTTCATTAGCCCTCTGTTCTGCTTTCATCTTCAGCCCTCTGCACGGGCACCTTACAGCTTGACATCTCCCCATTCATTCTGTACCTTAAAGAGCATGCTGCGACATCAAAGAGGAGGAGATGCCTTTGATGTTACAAAGAGAAAGAAGCCAATGATTTACTAAAAACCAATGAAACTTTTGGCTGCTCTCTTTTCTTCCTCCTCCACTTTTTCACCCCCTGCAGTTCTGGAAACTTTTCATTTGTCCTATTCTGTGAAATGGTGCAGATCCGGCAGGAATGGAGATGCCAGCTTTTGTTTATCTGAGGAGACGAAATGAATGTTGCCGTTTGCAGAGGATGAGTATGACCACCTGAGGAGGTAAGATGGGTAACGGGGGCGTCCTCCACACCTGTCCTGCTCAAATGAGATCCTATATACACAGAGAATCAGATCGAACAAAGAAAATTTTGTTCTGGGCCTTCCTTGGAATTTACTTACAGTCATAATTTCACAAGTAGATTCAATTCAATTCAATGTATTTTTTATAGTGCCTTTCTAAACGCGGTTGCTCGGAGGCACTTAACAGGAGTAACTACAGTGTAGATTGGTGAAAATGAGAAAAGACAGTGAAAACTGCTCAGTGCAGAAAAAACAGACTTCTGGGGGTCTGAGGTTAAATGGCTGCCCACCCCCTTAATTAGGCTACTATTACAAAGAACAGAGATAGATATGTGAGGACTGTTATTCAAACAGTAAATTATACTCAATCATATGCAAGCTGGTTCATCATTCTGATCTGCGTAGGATCTTGTCTGCAGACCACAGCGATGATGTCAGATTTGGACCCTTGGAACTGATTCTTAAGTGCTTTGTGTGGATGAAAAGAGAGCAGAGAAGGTAGAAGGTTAGAATGGATGCTTATGGCTTGCTGGCATAAACCCAGGGTAGATGTATGGAGTGGAACTGCACTGTGCTCATGAAAAACACAGAAAGTAACAATTTAGTGTTCCTACATCCTACTTGGTCATGAATCAGCTTGTAAGTGCATGGCATGAGCTGAACATTACATACATGAATATGTTTGCATTAATAAACAGCCAAGTCCAATTGCAATTGGACTGGAGCATGAACATGTAGGCAGATCCTTGACTTTAGGTTGTGGACAATCCAGGGAATGTGTGGCCTTGATGCCAAAGAACCACTAAATCTAAGAGTATTTAGCCCATCCATGGAAGCCTGTGTAGTACACTGTTTTGGTCACCTGTTAGATCAATCAATGTACAAGGTCACTGCTGTCAAGGACTCAAGCTTCATTTCATTTTTGCAGTCAGAAGATGTTGTCGTGCTGTTGGCAGATTTATACTGGTAAACAGCTTTAAAGGAGCCACCACCAGAGAATGCTAGCCTTTAGTGAAACATTTATTGGTACATCCATTCATATCCCAGAGAGCTATAATGCCTCCCTGTCAAATTACCCCCTCTGATGATGTTGCATTATACATTAGAAGTAATACCATATCATCTCAGAGTTTAATCCAATCACAACACGAAAATTATTGTGTTTTACTAATAGGTGAGGGCATCTTCACGGCAAACGGCACGAACAAAAGGTGTCTCCCTCGTCACCATGACGCTTCAAAGCTCCCAGCATCATGTGACATCAATGGACTCAACGCTGCCTCCGCTATGCCTACCAAGGCTCGGAGAGCTCTGCAAAACTGCCCTCTCATTAAACTTCATTAAACTAGCAAGATTCAATCTTTAGTGCTTTTGATTTCTCTTACTCAATTAAGGAACTTGACAATTACTGAAGTGTTCCATTAGCGCTCGCCGTTCAGTACATAAAAGACTGCCACACCAATTAGCCTTAATTCTTATTTCCTTTTTTTCTTCCTCTAGGCCGGCAAAAACAGGCACATTCCAATCATTGGCATTATTCCACCAATCTGCTTTGAACTTTCAAGTTACTGTAAGAAAAAGGACCTACTTTATCTGCACATTAAAATATGTTCAAAGCTTATAAACGCTCTGGAACAAATGTAGAATATCGTTGGATTTGCTGTACGCACCCTGTGCCTCTGTATTAATAATAGGGTACCTCGTGTCCTCCTCATCCTTAGCATTTTAGCATATCCTCTCGACAGAAGCTAGCACCCTGCCGTGCCGACCCACACTTCAAAGCTCTCTGCCTATCTGCAGGAAACAAAGCGCAAAGCAAAAACATATGGCTGTGTTTCATGTCTCCACATTCCTAAGTCAATATCATTGCTAGCCTGCTTTCAGCAGTGACATAATACGGCTAATCTTCACTCCTCTTTCCTTAAGAACACAAAATCTCATAATAAGGAATAAAGCACGCAAATGTGTGGTGGGGAGGATTTTTCTCACCTGGTAATAATTTTTAGGAAAGTAACAAAAAAGTGGAGAAAGACAAATGCAGACGAAATCCACATAAGAAGCGCAGTATTTGTGAAGTTCAGCGGGGTGGGGCTTTATGCCCATGTCCGGAAGGTCATGGGTTCAAATCCTGTAACCAGCAGGGTAATTTTGTCACCACTGGGCCTTTAACGATATCTGTTCCAGAGAAGCTGGCTGACCCTATATTCTGTCCCCAAACATTTCTCATGCTTACATTACTGTGGTCAAAAGCATCTGCTAAATGTGGAATTAATCTAATAACTAAGTTATTAGCCACAGCACCACCAGTCTGCTGAGGAAAGTGAGGTAGATAAAGCGGGCATGCTCCTTCAAAGGGCAGATGACACAGATACTGTAGTTATGAGGCCAAGTCACAAACATCTGGCCTGAAAGGCAAACACTTCCGTCTTCCTGGGTTCTCCTACTCACAAGACACACTCAGACGTTAGTGTGTGGCCTGCCCTCACTGAAATCCACATTAAAGAAAATCTTCTCTGGTTTGTAGGACTGTGCATGGCCTTAGTTAGGCGTAATAACGTTTCTAAGTGCTCTTAATTATATCAGTGCCTGAAATGATAGCAATTAGAATAATATATTATTGCCACAGCAAAGTTCCTTTTATCTGAAATATGTCATTGTGGGAGGAAGTGCTGAAGAATTTACAACCGGGATCATGTGTGGTGAGTCGAGGACCTCCCACCAGCGAGATTTACACATTGCATGCACATTTGCATCAGTAGCAGAGGCTTAATTCTCAAAGGGAAAATGCCCAATTTGAGGAACATGGCAGAATCACCGGCATTTGTTCATCTCTTAATCACTGCAAATTTTCACTACATCAGGCCCATTCTACACACTTCCAAACGGGATTGTTCTAAAGAAATGAGGCACATTCTGGCAATAATCATATTTGAAATAAAACAACTTGCCAAGGTAAATGAGGTGGTGGACGTGCCTGACTGTGACCTTCTCCCAGAACACCGTCAGTCGCAGGGTGGTCTGGGACCTTGGGAGCCAACGGGGGAGCAGTGCTGACCTGCTGCGGACCTGTGTAAGACACCAGCCGATTCTGCAAACAAGACTCAGCCCGCTCCGAAAGGCAGCCGAAATTGGGGGGGGTGTTGAGACATCTCCATGCTGACCTTTCCATCGCAGTAAAAACGCAATACCCACTTCACAGTTCTGACCATGAGGAGCCACGTTAATCCGTCTCTAACTTCCGTGACACAGGAGCCATTCGACGAACACAGTGGAAACAGAAAAGATGAATTGAACCCCAACACAAAAGCTCTCACTGCTATGTGGATAAAGTCAAAGACTCCTAATGTCCATGGAAGTTTGACCCTAGGAAAAACAGCCTTAAACATAACAGAGGTCAGGTCACTGCATGGGGAGAGGAAATGGGTTTTTCAACAGACACTGTGCAGTTACACAAAATCATCCAACTGTCATCCCGGGAGCAGGGTTTGAACAATATTCTGGTGTCACATCCTGCAACTGTGGCAGGGGAACAAATTAGGCAACAGGAAGGCTGGCATTGAATTTATTTTAAAGTAAATCAGAAAGATTTAACAGTTTAAATTTCAGCTAGCTAACGTCTCTCTTGGCACACTTTTGTTATGAAATAAATACATTTGAATGAGAATGTGTATTTACCATTCATAAGAGGAATAAGCTGGGAAACTAAGAGGTCAAATAAATACTGTAGCTTCTTCCCAGCTTGCACCTAACATGGGTTAAAGTGCTTAAATTCACTGTTTGTACTAGAAAGCAGCAGATGACTAATTCCTGGGTGCTTTGAATGGCACAGACAGAGGGAAATGAACCGGACCCCAGACAAACAGAGGTGACATAGGATCTGTTATTTTATTCATATAAATAAGCTTATACGTCCTACAAGATTCAGGAACATCCCTTCCGCAGTGCTTCAAATAGAGTATTTACAGTTCCTGTAGTACACGAACCTGGAATAACGTCACATAAACACAGGGGTGGCGTATATCTAATGTATTATTGAGGAGATGGTAGAATGTGGACCAAGGTAACAATTCAGCATCTCAGCATGACAACACAAGCTTGGTCTTTGTTTCCTGATGGCACGAGGACTCCTGGTGTTCCAGGAACAGAGGAGGGAGCCTTCGCAGTCCAACAGTCGCAGTGTAAGCCCAGAAGAGATGATATGACAGAAATGAAGACCGTACGCCTGAGCACTCGACCAAAAGAGAATTCCCAACTGCTCCTTAGAGAATAGCTGACATGGAGGAACTTCTACCCTGCTGGACGGGCCCCAGGCTAAACTGTACCCAGTTCTCCTTCAGCAATGCACCCTGTCGATGGGGAGTCCTAGTTTCTCTCCAAGTTATCCATCGCCTTCGACAGCTATGGACCCTCGATGATAGGGGGGTTCTCTGTTTTATGATTCCCCCAAAAGTTATCAGTAAATGGCAGCAGATTCCAACAATTGATGCTATCCGAAGGGCTGGAGACTGTAACAGACCACAGTTCCCACTTCCCAGCAGAGTGAGGGCTGGGGTACCTCTGAGGCCCCTTCAACAGGCAACCACAGTTCCCACTTCCCAGCAGACGGAGGGCCGGGGTGCCTCTGGGGCCCCTTCGACAGGCAGCTTGCAGCTGTGGGAAGCCATTGACTTTCACAGATGGCATAACGTTCAAGGAATTCCTGTGGAAAAAATGACCATATTTCTACTGCCCCATTCCACCCGAGAGTCTTGACCCCCCACACCTGGCCCCAATCGCCATGCACCTGTTGGCCTCAGAACCGGGGGGGCAGGACACCCGACACCACAGCAGCTCTCCATAAACACGGCTCTCACTAGGGGCCCCTTTAGCCCAGGAGTCCCTTTTTAGAGCCTGGATCCAGGCATTGCGGACGATAATAAATTGATGGCATGCAGCCCACATGATGGGGGGAGGTCACATGATAAGATGGAGTCATGAGTGGTCAGGGGGCCACCTCAGAGACCAATGGAATGGGACAGCTGGCGTACGGCATGTAGCCACATCTCAGCTGGCCAATCATAGCCCGGGCATGGCACATGGGCACCCAATGATGCCAGCGGTGACAGCTGACAGCTGGGAGAGGCCCCAGTCACGCGTGGCACAGTGGCGACTTGGCATGCGGCAGCCGTGCTGCCCTGTAGAGTGCCTGCCCGTCCTCCTCCAGGTTCCGAGGTCAGGTCAATGCGGGATGTCCCCAATGGCACACGGACACCTCAATATCACTGAGTCTACTATACGAGGCCAGAAGTCCCATGAGCCATACAACAGCACAACAATATTTACGTATTTTACAGCTTACATCCATGACATTCAACCACAGGTTTGGATTCTGTTTATTCCTTCGAAGAGGACGGAAAAATACCTGAGCAAAGCGTTTCCGTGTTAACCTTCCTGTTAATGAAAGTCTCCCACTACTGAAATCAGTATCACAACCCAGGAGCAATTCTACTGTGCTAACTTGAGGCAAAGAGTGGTCTTCAACAGCAGCTTGTGGGCTTTAAGGGGTGAGCGTAACAAAATACAAGCACGTATATAAAAATGGTCACAGCACCCATTACACTAGTGTATCTTACAAGTCCAGCTACAGGAAGGAAAACCTACATGGATTGCAAAACAGGGAAGTCACGATGAGGCACACAGAATGTTGCCAAACATTACACTTGAATATTAATAAGTATTAGAACAATCATAATACATGAGGTAGCAGCCACTTGGGTGCTGTGCTGGCTTCATCTTCCTCGCTCTTCATCCCCAGTGTGTGTCCAGTTCATGACTTTGACTTCTGACACACTTCTGAAGAGTGGCTGAGGTCCCCACTGAAGTGACAGCGCGTCCCCATGGACAGGCTGTATGAGCTGCAGACCCCCTGAAAGGTGGGATGACGTGGGGCTTTAGGAAGAGCAGAAGATGCCTGCAGTGCACCCTCAGGAGGAATCTTTCAACCCTTTTCACCACCAGTGAACACGCGGGCCAAGCGTGTCACATGACCCAAGCGCAATCCAAGTGTCAGATGCCCACCCCCCAAGCCACCGCCACCAACACTCCCACCCAATGGCCCACTGGTTGTCTGCCCCCCTCCTTCCCCTGCTTTCAAGCCCCACACTCAGAGGTCTGCTGGGTCACGACTGGTAGAAGTGGTGATAGTGGTGGTGGTGCTCATGGTGATGGTGGTGCTCGTGCCTCTGCACCACGGCACCCCCCAGCCCGTCGTAGTGCAGCATGCTGGTCGGCTCTCGAACCTTCTCCTTCTCTGCCAGGGAACCCAGTGCCCGGTACACCGGCTGAGGGTCCTTCATTCGCTGTTTGTGCCGCTTGTGAGGTACGCAGGGCTGTTGACGGGGGCTCTGGCAAAGCAGCACCAAGGGAGCGACCCCCCCCCTGGCCTTGGACACCCTCCCAGCAGTCTGCACAGGGGGGGTCCGACTGTGGCTCTTGGGCGAGCGCAGCGCATGCTTACTGGGGTCCAGGCCCCGCAGGCGAGGGCACTGCGTCTCCGAGGCCTGCACGCCATGACTCAGTCCCTCCACGACCTGTGAGCGGCGATGGTGCGAGTAGGAGTGGCTCTTCTCTGGTTCGTGGGAGCGAGACCTGGTCTGATTCGTTGGCCGTGCCTGGGGCTCTGCCTTCGCTGGCTCTGGGTCAGGGCCTGGAGTGGGGAAAGGGCAACGTTTAAAACACACGCAACACTGGTAACGTTTAATGTCCATTCATTAACCAACCGCTTATCCTGGGGCACAAGGTTGGGGTGCACCCTGGACGGGATGCCAGTCCATAACGGGGCACAAGGCTGGGGTACACCCTGGACGGGATGCCAGTCCATAACGGGGCACAAGGCTGAGGTGCACCCTGGACGGGATGCCAGTCCATCACAGGGCACATACACAAACTACAGGCAATTCAGAGACACCAATGAGCCTGACTGCATGTTTTTAAACTGCGGGAGAATACTAGAGGAAACCGCACATCATGGAGAACACGCAAATTTACAAGGAACGAGGTGGCATTCAACCCCGGAGGCATGAGACAACGGTGCTAACCACCGAGCCACCCTGCCACCACCCCCATTCAATTTAACGAACAGAGTCAAACATTGCATCATTAGCTGCATTAATTACACCAGCAGCCTTTTCTGTACATAAGCAGGCTTAAACAAGCCTGCCTTCTTTTTTCTTCGCGTCTTTGAAGATGAACGAAAAACAAACTGATATCCGATGTTTTTAGTTCACTGGAACAGCGTGTAATTAAGAGCAAGTCTTCTGAAGTGAATACTGGAAGCCAAACTTCCAGGGGTCTCACCGGAACCGAAACGGGATGTGTAGTTCTCGATACCGGCCAGGTCCAGGTAATGGTTCCGGCGTTCCAGGTTCTCATCCACGCAGTGGTGCAGGCACGGCTGATCGGTATGATGGTCGCTGCAGTGACGCCTGAGGGGGGGGACATTGTTTTTGAGTTTGGGAGGAGGGCATTTTTCCATTCATGGACACTCTGTCAAACTGTTAAAAAGTAAAATAAACATCGCTTCTCAGTCATCTTCCAGACAGCTGCTACAGAACACAGACTGGCCACGACACCCACTGCACGGGATAATCGGCAGGGCCCCCGGTACAAGGGGCAGATCAAAGAACAGCTGTGCAGCTATCAATAGCAGGTTGGGCTCAGCGCAAGGTGGGGGAGGGGGGTGGTATCTCTTCGGGGACAATCCTGCCCTTCATTTTGGCAGCCGGACACAGGCCACACGCTCAAACCAAAAGTTTTCCAGAACATTCCTTAACAATCACGCTTTGATTCAGAATTTGGACCCTTTTCCATTCTAGGAAACAAAGACTTTTGACCGCTGCACTGCTTCATGGGCGTCAACCTCACGGCCTACTTCCACTCCCAGTATCGTCCGTTTTATCGGCAGAGTGATCATCCTGTGTTTCCCCTGGTCACCCTTGACCACCACCCCTCAAATCCTACCTGCCAAGAAACAAGAAATTGAACAAATCTGACTCATTTTGTTCTATACCAATACCCATTGTACATCTTATAACACCTTTCTCTGAAGTCTTCAGGTACATTTGCGTGGAGAAAGGCGAGCATTAAAAACAGCGTCAAACCGAAGACAGTGTTTGACTTGGCTGCCTCTCACCCATCATCTGCACATTTAACAGTCCTCCCGTGAATGTTAAAATCAGCATTTCACTTTGTGGGGAAAAACAATGTCCATCCCCCCTGACACAGGGCCTGGGGTGACAAAATTGCTACATTTCGTCCGTGTAGCAGCTCTGTGGCCGAGAGGCAAGCGGCAGTACCTGACAGAGGCTCGGGCCTTCTTCTCTGAGTTTTTGGGGTCTTCAGTACACCTGTCAATCTTCTGTCTGAAATGGGTGTTGTCTAGGAGAGAAGAGGCTGTCAACACACGCATACATGTGTGCTACGGCACCGAGGAGAACACAAAACCCAGAAACTCTGGAACACAGGCACACCACCAACAAGAAAGAGCCTTTGTTCAAAGGCAGTGACTTTGAAGATGAATTCAAGTGGAAAAAAAGAATAAACAATGGATTTTCTTATTATTGAGATACAGATTCTCCTACTTTTTATTACAAAAAGATGGAAGAAATAGTCTGGAAGTAGTACACGTGCTCATTGTTAAAGACTACCAACCCATGAGAGGTGAAAAGGAACTCAGAGTCACAGATAAACTAACAAGTTTGCACTCGGTTTTTTTTAAATATAACTTAATCAAGTTTAAAAGTTGAAGAGTTGAGTAGCTTAAAGACATTTTCTTTTTCTACCACCTGCTCAGGTAAAAGCCCTGGGAAGTACACTGCTGTTATCAAAGGATCATGTTCAGCTCTTTAGATTTTTAAAAAAGTGAAACACAAATGAAAAGTATAGGAGGATTGCTCACTCTCTCACTACCACAGTCATTAAAAACCAACCCCCTCCCTCCCCAAACCACTGGATGATTCCTGCGAGCTCCAAGGCCAACAGGTGCAGGGGTCCTACCTGGCAAGGGCGGGGGGGGGCTCCTCCAATTCTGACTGGGATCTGGAGCCACAGACAGCTTAACACGCAGGGTTTTACTAGAGCTGGGTGAGTGGTTCACAGAAGCATCTACCACCTCATAGATGGTGTGCAGAAGACTGCTGATGTCCTGGAGGAGGTCAGGAATGGAAGTCAGAGCCGTTAAAATGGCAGGAGGGTTCCTACTGTTGTACCCTTAAATGAGGCTAGGGAAAAATGCCAGGAGGGTTCCTACTGTTCTACCCTTAAATAAAGTTCACTTTTAATTGTCAAATCAAGTGCTATTTGGAACAAATATAACTGTCAGCCATTTGTACAGGTGCTTTGGAATGTGGTTCTGCTCTCAATGAGACACACACGCACAGGGGAGAGCAAAGCCTAGGGTCAGAGCATGGCCCAGGAGCAGGTTCACTCAAGTGTTCAATGGGGAAACTGGATGTGGGATTTAACCTGGGAACCTTCCGGGCATATATATCTAACTGCCCTGTATGTTAGTATTTCATTACTAGTGTCAGTTATATTAGCACATTTTAGTATTTGATTTCCCTGAGCGAAATCCATTATCCAGAATGCTTTACTTAAAGAGGCAGGTTTCCTATTTCGATGACATTTGGAAATAGTCAAGCTCTTAAAGAAATACTGAAGCAGCAGAAACTCAAAAGGCCCGCACATCACAACAGCTCATTTCCATGGTGGCTCGCTCAGCGCACAGGAGGACGGTTCGTCACTGCCATGAGTCACAGCGCCCCCATGGGATGAACCTCCATGGACACTCAAGGAAGAGGGAGATGTTGCAAATCTACTGACGCCTGACACATAATAGACTGCTTAGGGATGAAGATGCCTTTAAAACTCCTTAGATCTAAAAAGCACTAGGTTTAAATATACATGCTTCCAGTCTCATTAGCCCACCTGCCAGGGGAATAATTATAGTTTTGTTACAAGCAGAGCAGCAGGTCCACAGCCCGACTATGGAGGTGAGCCATTTTACGCCGATTAGCTCACTTTAATTCCAAAGGTATAGCTTAAACAGGGCCGCTCGCTCCACCATCTCCATGAAGGACTGGTGCTTTTTGGGAACAACTCTGAGATTCTGTCTCAAACAGCAACATCAGTCATTCTGGGATTTTCTCCACATCCATGCACAAAAACCCACACATGTACAGCCCCCCCCCCCCCCACTACCACCCACACCCAGCCGGCTGACATCTTGTGTGCTGTAAGGCAATTCTGGAAAAAACCAAAGAGCTGAGGACGACGAACGACTTTAGTATGGTCACAGTGTTTCAGCTCCTTCCCAGATAACCCAATTTGTCTGACTGCAGTCTCAGATCTCCCTAACACAGAAGTTATCGCTTGTAGCTCAGCAGCTAAGATTTACAAGGATAAACACCAGACGTCGCATTTCACAGCTGACTGTGAAGGACAACAGGTCAGTTCAACAGAAAGGTCTGTTGAAAGATCTGGCTGCCATTTCAGTGTTCAGAAGGTTGAAGACATAACTGTCAGGAGATGTTACAAATGGTGTGCCCATGAGAGCTCCTACCTCTCTGGTAACCTTGCCGCTGTTGTCAAAGTCATACAGAGTGAATGTCCACTCCTGCCTGTTGTCATCTTCCAATGAGACGGCACACTCCAGCTCCTGAGGAAACAACACAGTCAAGGCGTCATGCAAATATTGAGAAGGAAGAGCAAGTTTATCTCCTGCATGAGCAGGGAGGTTCCCAAAAGCCATCTGTGTCTTATGGATAAGTAAAACCTGAACACCACAGCATGAATGCAGAGCAAATCTCGTCATGTTCCAGGTGAGTAGATCCATCCCACTTCTGGGCCAAACTCACTTCAAATTTGAGCTGTTTCTTGGCTGCCCCAGGATTGTTCCTGTCCTCTGGAATCTTGTCCTCCATACAGCAGCTCTCCATCTTCTCTGGGGGTAACGCCACTGTGTGGGAAAGACTGTATGTTGGCCAGTGAAAGGAACAGTTTTATCTCAGACAGAAGAGCTGGAAACCCACCCAAGTCTGACAACCAGAGATCAGTTAATCCAAGTCATTCTTCCATCTAAAAAAATGTGTGAAATGTGTCGGTGTTAAACATCTCCCTCTCCAGTCAATTTCAGAATGTCAGTTCAGCAAAGAATGAATCTAGACAAGTTCTGCGATGTAGCAAGGTTGGTTTTCAGCCGCAGGTAAGAAGTAACACATCGAATTTCCTCTCTCTGTTTCCTTCTGTGCTACTTTGAAGCTTTATTGAAGCACAAGCTTGCAGTGCGTTTTGGATAAAGATCTGACAGCTTTGAAACAGAATTACTAATTAATTAGCAAAGTTTAAACCATGTTTGTTGTGTTAGCCAAAAGGCCAGGCGAAACAGCTTTATTTTACCCTTCTGCTCTGCTTTCTGTAGATCAAAGATCCTGTCCTTTCCCTCAACAGAATGTCTGAGGAAAACAAACCTTCTTAGAAAGCTTCAAGAAGTCAAGGCGAACGCCCTCAGTCCTCTCTTGATCATCTGAAGAACACTGAACTGTTCACAGTTACTGCCCCATGCTGTTAAATTCTACATTAGGTAAGACCAACTTGGTCGTAACAATGAGCCCAAATAAAATCTACTTCAACACGACTTGGAAAACGAGACTCTCCTTTTGACGTGTTCAGAAAGAAAATCATCAACATTGAAAAACAACACAGCCTTTGGTTTTCATGCGGATTAGAATTAAACATTCATCGGTTCATCATAAGCATGTTACTTTTTCATATCCCATGAAAAAAATTCTACTGCTTTTGGTCATTTTGGCCCCAACCAAAGAGCCATTTTAACATTGAAGAATCTGAAAACTAGAATCATAACAAAGACTAAAATTCAACTCCCAAAGCAGCCTGAAGCATGGGAGAAGAAAAACATGAAGTTTTTTTTTTTTTTTTTAGGAAAACGACAGAACCAAAGTGCCCATGGGCCTTAGGGGGACGATTCTCAAAGCCATAAATCCACCTGAATTTATATTTACACACTTGCCTTCTGAATCTTGAAATATCAACTCCCGGATTTAAAAATGAACCAGAAAGCACAGTGGATTGGTGTGTTGCAACCTGAAGCCTAGTTCATACATCACTTTTCCAGCCCCGTTACGGTTCCCGCACAGTGGTCATAAATTTCGGCATCATTAGTGTCCATACGGACCGCACGCATGTAGCCCAGATTTTGAATCTAGCGAACATTTTGTGCATTGTCTACACATCTGCAAGGAATACATTAGTGCACCGCAGGGAAATTCCAGTAGATCGCAGTGCCGTCTTTAAAAGAACAGATGATGATGAAGAAGGAGTAGAAGAAGAGAGTTTTCAACCTGAAATTGCGGGGGTACCTGCACACTTACAATTCATCTCCCAAGGATGTATTCTGCTCCGTGAACTCAAGAAGAGAAATCACCCAAACACTGGGAAAAGGTGACAACTCATGCAGAAAAGCTTCATTCAGACCATGACGATAACATGTGCCCTCTGCTGGTCTGGTGGAATATCACTGCCGCCGACCGCGAACATACATGTACACTGGTAAATGTGGTACGGACATACAGGTCCATGTGCTCGACCATGTGTGCACCATGACGGGGCACAGACAAGTGAAGTATAAACTAGGTTTTAATTTCTCTCCCCCAAACCCCTCCCACCATTTTTTAGGGTGGGAGCCACCCCCCACCCCTCATTTCTTTAGTCTGGATGCTGCCCCGCCACTACCCACTCACTCGAGCCTTCAGAAGTGACACTTGAGTCCTCACTGCCCTGGGTCCTTCCGCTTCTCCAGCTGAGAGGCCTTTCACGCAGGGCTAATGAAGATTCTGGCTAACAAACCCCCCCGGTCCCACTCTGAAATGCTCCATATACTCTGTAAGAGTATAGCTCTGCTTACTGCAACTGTGTGGCTTGGAAATCCGAGGCTACAAGTGCAGGTTGAAAAGCCCAAACTGCAGACGGAAACACTTTCATGCTGAAAGTAGAACGTAGAATAGGGTTGGTATGCTGACGTAAGGAGTAGCAGAATAGCTTCACACCTCCAGGCTCATGGAGCTGATTCCTGCCCCAGCTGTGTGTGTGTGTGTACAAGTTCATCCCATCATTGTATGGATTTCTCTGCACAGTCCAAAAATGTTCAGTTTTGGTTATGTCTCTAAGCAGCCCTTAGTACACCTGCCAGCACGTGTTCCACGTGGAGGAAAGTCCCAACCTGTCAGGTTGGACTCTGTTAGGCAGTTTTTGGGGGGGGTTCTGTGTACATCCTGTACATCCATACAGGGGATTCTGGGAAAATGAAACTGAAATCACTGTGCAAGAAAAACTTAGGGAGAAAAATATCTCCAAAAAGATCCACGGCAGTACTCCGGGAAACAGGAGACATTTTATCGGGCCAGCATCACTGCTCTACCTCGTGCCCATGGGGACAAACAAATACCACAACGTGGATACCCTGCTGACAGGCTGACCTAGACTCTGTGCAGCTTCTGTGCTGCTGTAGTGAAGGTGTAGGTTCTGGCATCTTTAACTTACTGTTAGAGCACCATGTGAAGCCAATCTGGGTGTGATTAGGCCTGTGAAGGACAATGCTACTGAAGAGCTGGTGTCATAGACAGTTTTTATGCTTTAATACTCCTGCTATTTATGGCTTGGATATAGATGGAGGGACTGGGCATGGGGAGGTTACATGTCAGATTAACTGGCCCCACCCTCCCCACAAAACAGGCTCTGCTGCAGCTGATAAGAGGGCTTTGATGCCAGAGGCTAGTATCTCCTCTCCACAGTCGTAAATCCGCGGGCAGAGCAGGCAGCACGAGAAACGGGGCTTGGGGGAGGAGAGAGCACGACAATGCAGGAGGGAGAGGACCTGGCCCTGCATCCACCCACGGGAGACCTGTGAAGGACCTACCTTCTAAGCTGCAGTGCTCGTGGCTGACCCGCTCTCCACAGCCTTCATCATAGGCTTCCTGCAGAGGCGACATGACAGTGCATTCTCAGTGAACTGAAATGCAGACTCCAACGTGGGAAACGGAGCCATTGGGGGCGCACCATTAGGATCGTTTCATAACATCAGCATTACATATGCAGAAGGTATCAGAGCAGAGCCCTAGTCTCGTTCCTAATACTGCGCTGAGGACTCACAGGCCTCGTTTCCCAGAAGCCCCTCGATGCTATGAGCATATTTTGAAGGAAATTCAGATCCAAGGCCCGGGACACACACACACACACACACACACACACACACACACACACACACACACACTGTAGAGGGTGCTGTTCCCTGTGCCAAGTGGAATCTGCATCAGGTGGATCGGGTGTCCACACACTGCTTCGAAACACCTGATCTGAATCCTGAAAAACCATTAGAGCACCCACCCTGCCTGACGCCCCCACTTCTGAAATTCGAGCCTCATTTCATGACTAGGGTCCCCAATATGGCCAACCTACCCCCACCCCCCCAATGGTCATCTCGGAGATGCCACGAGAGACCCCCGTTGTGGAGTGTCTGACAACATTGGCACTTTTCCGGGAAAATTCTTCCTGGAATAAGCCTTAACACTATCCAGTGTACACAGCTGTTAATCATATATGCACAGTCAAAAATTGTGTACATTGTACATACAAAGAAACTATTCACATTTCCCAAAACAGCACAATGATTTGTATAAGGTGCTATATTCCGCAAACATTTCCCTTCTGGTTTATGGTTTGGCTGAGAAGATGAAAGCTAACTGAAAAGATGCATCCCCCTCCCCAACAAACTGCTTTCCTTCAGTATGCTCATCCCCAAGGAAATATTTGTTAAATTAAAAGGCACAGAATTGTTAAAAGACTGCCTTGGGACAGACAGACAAAACCCGGGATGTGTGTACGTAAACAGCGAGGATCCATTAATAACCACATACTCTGCTAAAGACGTTTGCACAGTTGAAATTCTTGTTTTAGGTACTCATAAAAGAATGACAACCTTGCATAGAGACATTAAAATGTAAACGTGACCCAAAACTCCAGCCCCTGTATTAATGACATAAAGCAGGCTTTAAAAGATATTGGCAGAATTCTAAGGAGCTAAGTCAACTAGCAGGGAACAATCTTTACTATGGAGAAGCCAAGGTCAGTCCTTATAGGATTATCTCTTTTGCAGGCCATCTCTTCCTGGTCCCAGGCACAGCAGGTGGCTCCAGCAGGAAAAAAAAAAAGAAACAAGAATAGATATGACCCTGAACATCAATATGGTTCTGTTCTGATACCTTATCAGCCGTTATTCCTGAGCTCTGTCAGTAGAGCTCCTGAAATCACCATGTGGGAAGTAAGAACACTGCAATTTAAATGGCACTCAGAAAAGCTTGGGTGTGTCCTACACAGATGGATGAGCAAGCTGCAGATGAAGACATGACATGACGTGACCAAAGGGCCCCAACATGCTGTACCTGAGAAACACATGGACCCCTGTGAGCACCAGCCATCAGTATGGATGGGGTAAGGAGCCTTCGACAGCCAGGTACAAACCAGCACCCTTGAAGGCCACTTTAACCATGAAATTATAAACCCACAATTAACATTCCTCATGTCACAGATCAATCAGAGACTAAAGGGGAAGATGGCTCCTTGTTACACCACCCCTCACCCAACCCAGCTGCACGGGAGGCATCTGCCACAGACAGATGATACCAATTTATGGAGGGTGTGACGTGAGCATTGGAGAGACAGGAACGGGCCAATTGGCCCTTGTCTGCTACACCTGATGACAGCTGGATGATTAGCAGCTTCAGCCACATTTCAGGTCAATGAGATCGCCGCTCTGGCACTTCCGGTTGAAGCCAAGTAACAGAAACCCCCGAAATGCTTGGGCAAACGTGGCTGGCCACCACCATTTTGTTTTGTGAGGAAGAGTGGAGGGTGGACGGCACAGCCGCTCAGAGCTGAGAGTGAGCTCTCGCGCCATTTCGGGAGTCTTCCGGCCAACGTGATGGAGCCGATGGATGTGAAGACAGGAGGAGAGCACAGTGGATGAACCTCATCTCTGGTTCCTCAGAGCTTCCATGCAGTGGTAACAGAATACAGGAGAACATCAATCAGACCAACTATTTGAGAAAAAGGTTGGTATCGTTGATCAGATCATTTGCATAATCAAACATATATGACTTAGCCAGCTTACAAGAAACAATGTGTGATGTGGTACACTATTCCTATACCATATGTCTTCGAAGAAATAACTGGAAACAAACACATTATGTGTCCGGAGTAACACATAACAGCCAGAGCAGTAAGAGTAGATACTGTGTTTTTTTTCGAGACTGCCAATACTTTGGATAATCATTATTTTGATGATTGACAGTCTGGATGAGCGACATCCTGATATTGCCGTTCATTCACGTAAACCCGACAGCTGTCTCCACAGTGCTACACACCACCACGGGCGTCATCTCTGAGGCTCCCTCGGTATGAATGTCACATGGCAGAGCTGGAGGAAGCCGAGGTCTGCTGGGGCAGAAGCACAGCCGTGGGACAACGAGGTGACATAGGGACACCCTGCTACAGAGGTCAGAAAGCTTAGCTTGCTGAATGTCACTTAAGAGTGCTCACGTTTCATTCATTCCACGATTTGAAAATTTACATACATTCTTCTCTCGAAAATGTGTTCTGTACATATCTACAGTTATTCTGAGTTAAGATTAATTTTGAATATGATGGATTTCCTTAAGTCTGTTTCTGAAGTGAAATTTCTGAATTTGCTGAAGTACCATGCAGACAGAGACACTTCTGAAATGCCCCCTGGCTGAAAAATGGTCACAGTAATTGGGGGAAATGAATTACTAATGTCAGCTCCTTCACAGGATTCCGATATGATTTGAAGCATTCCCCATTTCTCTGCTTGAGGAACAGTCCGCAGTTCAGGCTCTACACTTTACTGTGTAACAGAAGGAAGTCAGCACCTTTTAAAGAACCCTCCCACCAGGGGACCAAAAATATTTCCCAGCCATGACATTTCTGGAGATGCAGGAAGAATGTACGAAAGCATTAGCTGAGGCTAGAGTCTTCAAGACCTGTGCAAGTCCCCCTGGTGTGCTTCAAGGCTCTAGAAGACCCTTCATAACTGAGTAGTGATTCACTTCCAAGGAACGCACTGGGCAGTACTACAAAGACATTTCTGGATCTGTTCCTAGACTCTCTGGTTTGGTGGGCTTATGAAGGCTAGTAAGTTCTCAGATAAATAAATAAAATAAACTGATGAATAAACAAACAAAACAAAGGAGTTTACAATGAGAGGGAAACTAAAACCTCATTACTTACAAATGAGGAAATGAAAACTTCCAAGGAACATGTGGTTTAGGTTTGAACTCCATTAGGTGTGAACATCGTGTTTGATGTAGGCTTAGAGTGGAGAAGGCAGCAAACCACAGTGTCTGGGCAGCTGGAGACGGGTCTGAACCTCTGTCAGGCCGGGCACCAAGGCACCGGGACGCCGGGCACGGCCCAAGGCGACTGAGGGGAAGGCCTAACAGCACCAGGGAAGAGGAGGCGTGTGTTTGCATGAGCATTAGCGCATATGCAGATGCTTGCCCGTTGACGCGTGTCCCATTAGCCTAAAAGCCTGCACTGTGTCTCTCAGCCACGTCACATGGGCCGATGACAGCCTCCACTGATCTCAGGCCAGGCTTTACTGGAGATGAGCCTGCTCGTTTCACTCAGGACATTGCTGGTGAGAAGAGAAAGAAAAAAAAAAACAACACATATTTTGCACCTTGCACTTTCCATGAAAACTGGAAAACAGTTGCACGTCTGACATTTAAACAAAACAGCCAGAGTGAACGGCACCACCGAAAAAAAATAACATGGAGGAGACATAAAGGGAAACACTAGAGAGAGACACACGGAGAAGACAGTGTGTCCTAAATACAGGACTACCTGCTGGTTTTATGACCCATTCCACCACCTGGAATTTCTTCACAGAGAATTCTTCGATCAAACAGCTTCTGTGAGATGTTCCCTAGGAGCCAACTTGTGTATGTTTTTGAGAGGGAGCTGAACATAGCAAGCTCTTTACAAAAGCTCCATGCCATGATGTCCAGGGAACCTCAGCAGCATCGTTCACATTGGCCAGCACAGGTGGTGAAGAGGGACCAGCAGTCCGGAAATATATTTTAACAACCGAACACGTCAACGTTTTCAAATTGACAGCAGTACTTCTTCACAGTCTGAGTCAACAAGGTCTCGGTCTAGTAGATCCAGCCCACAGCATTACTTATCTAGAGTAAACAGTCATTGAATCAATGCAAACGAGGGCCGTTTATCAAGTACAGTCCTGCAAAACGATGCCTAAAGTCCAGTTCATCCTTCACAAGCCACAGCACATGGTACCATCTGCATGGACAGAATGATGTAATGTCGATGCAGTTGTGGACAGACACAGAAGTGAACCAGCCTAAATATCTGTCTGCGTGAGTAAGTGGACACCATCAAACGCACACTGCAATCAATGCAATCAATGCCATTTATGCAGCGATTCCGTTTCACAAAAGCAAATGCAGGCGTTACGTGACTTTAGGAGAACCAAATGGAGAGGAATCAACACAGCAAACGTGAATGCTGCCTTGTGCGCAGAACTATGCCCCAAAAGGGTCTCCTGCAATGGATATCCTTGCTATGAGGTTCCCTCTATGCACGGAGAGGACAACAAAAACAGAGATGGGTTAAACAACTGGGTCCTTCTCATCAGGGCCGTGACATTTGTGGCCTACTATCCCTCTGCCGCTAATAAACTAGTAAGACCTGTGAAGCATCATCACCCTCCAGACGCCTTGCCCGGCAGCCGAACCCATTGGTCGCCGCATGAAGAGTATGGGCGACGGCAGGACTGGGGCCCGTGTCGGTGGATATGGATATTTACCCACAGCTGGAGGGGGTCCAACTTCCATGTAGGGTTGCTGATAAAACAACAAGCAAGACAATGGGAGGGGGAGAAGAAAGCCACCCACTTTCCTAGTGCAGATGATTGAGTGAGTCTTGGAAAACAGTCAACTTCACTTGCCAACAGGATCTCCCTCCAAAACAATTGTGAAAAAGGAGAGAGAAACTCCTGGAAGAACCGCTTCCGGCACAGGACTCAGCCATTTATACAGACAACACAAACAAAGCTGAACATCAGCACACAAACATGCTGTTTTTGCAGCTCAAACATCATTACTGATAAGTGTCTAGTCGTGTACACATTAAAAACACATCGTTTGATCTTTCACATTTAGTCAGATTTGGTATCGTACATCATTTTAAAAGCCAGCTTTTTCAGAATTAAAGCACAGAGCCCAAAACACTAAATGATTATAACTCAAACTGATTATTTTAACAGATCCAGCTGAATCACAGGAACTTACACTTTGGCAAAATCCACCTCTTTTGCAGCCTCTTACTTTCATTAGTGTAAATCTGTTAAAGCACTGCAAATGTTAAATAAGCTGTCATTTTATGAACAT
This sequence comes from Gymnarchus niloticus, assembly GCA_009936485.2. NCBI lineage: Eukaryota > Metazoa > Chordata > Actinopteri > Osteoglossiformes > Gymnarchidae > Gymnarchus > Gymnarchus niloticus. The sequence continues at coordinate 526,532 of JAACJT020000016.1, read as the reverse complement.
TTTTTTTAAAGGATTTTAGAACATTCCAACAAATTTTTAACACAAACTCAAAATCTACATGTGCCTTCTGGTTTAGGAAAGTAAGCAACAGCCGTCTTTTTGACAAGAAGTCTTCTTCTGTAACAAGTCCACCTTTTTAGTAAAAATCTTTCTCAAAACATCATTGTGAGAATTCTACAGGCAGAGCACCGCGCATGGTGGTTCAGAGGTCTGCACTACTGCCTCACAACACTGAGACTCAGGGTTCAAATCCTTCCCAGTCTGTTTGTGTGTTGAGCAGGTTCCCTTCCACACTATAAGACTATGCAATTAGGCTAATTGGCGTCTCTAAACTCTGTGTGTGTCTTGCAATAAACTGGCATTCCACTGAGTGTGTACCAAAGCTGTATCTCCTGTCAGGCACCCTCTTACCACAACAGGCAGTTAAAGGATGGCTGGAATGAGAAAGAAAGCAGCTTTTGAAAACGTAGCATAAACTAAACCCATGAGAGATATATAATGATAACCATCCTAGAACATTATCTTTCCATTAAAGGTAATCATCCTTCACCTATTTGGCCAGTTAAAGTCTTTTTGTAAGTCTAATACTTATTTTGGCTACTTCGTAGAATCTTCAAAATCACCCTATAAAACAGTCAAATATGAAATTTCCCTGAACTCTTAGCTCATTCTTAGCTGATAAATCTGGTCTAGAAGGTCGTGGGGATTGGAAAAGGAACAGAGATGCTTTCAGTCACTTAAAACAGATGTTCAGTCCACCCAGTCAGCCAAAAGACACAAATCACAACATTAGTCGCTTGTTATTGTCAGTGAAGTTAATCACATCAATGAAAAAGCCAGTGTGGAGTGGCCAGCTTCATCTCTAGGAATTCATTAGCTAGCACTATAATGAGAGAGAGCGACCTCCACCCTTAAAAGTAGTGGACTTTACAGCATCATTTACGACAAACTCCAAATTAGGATCAAAAAGTATTTCGTTCCAGGGGCCGTGACAGCGGGAGGCAACGGCTGCCATCGCAGCCTAATTAGCTGAAGTGTCCTGGAGAGGGACGTGGGCCGAGAGCCCGGACCACTGAGGGGGAGAGACCATCCCAGCACCCCGATTACGGCTCACTTCCACCTTCTGTGGCTCCTCCATTTGCACCTGGGGCCCCGTATTATTCACTCAGAGTCATAACTGGCTTAGCATTCCGAACTCAGCCTGTTGAATTCTCAAACCGCCAGGCTGTCCCTGGAGTCGCAGGACTTCAGCTTTATACTGTCTCCATACACCACATCCTGGGTTATACAGGATTTAGAAAACCAGCAACATGAAAAATCATTTTTCCTGTCTCATTAGAATAGACACTCCATTCTGCCAAATTTCAGCTGACAACAAATCTGCTTTGCTGAGAAGGACATTTTAACGTCTATTTACATGCACGTCACTAAAGCGTGGATTTGACACACTAAGCTCAGGTTAGGTCTGTCAAAAGAAGAAACGGGCCAGATAGATGTTGTAGCAGCTGCCCAGCTGTGTTCACCAGGTGGACACACGATGCAATCGGACTGCCTGGCCAAGGTCAACTGAATGACCTTCATATAGCTCGCAGTGTTCCACCACAGACATCACAGTTTTATACACCAGAGCAAAAATAAAAGGCGAGAAGCCATCACGTCCACTGCCTACGTCCAATTCTCATTTCCCTTGGAGGAAGACTTGCGGCCGAGACAGAAAACCACAGGGGCGTGGCCTAAGTAACAGGATGTGGGCCTTAACCATGCTCTTCAAAAGTTCTCAGCCCTTACAAACCACTGGGGTGAATTTTTATACCCGTCTTAAAGGAGGAGTTTCTCAAAAAGTCACAAACGGCATTCAGTCAGTGACATAAGCCTGAGTGGAAAAAAAAACAAAGTTTGAGCAAGGCGCTATAGTCCTCTTTCACTGCCATCATCCACAAGGCCGTGAAGTCATGTGTCTGCATGCATTCCTCTCCCTCGAGTCCGGGTTTATTCACGGTTAGCCTGCAGAAATGAGACTGTAACGGACTTCAAAGCCTCCATTTATTCCCAGCGGTGTTTCCAGGCCTTGATTCACTCATGTCTCGGACATTCTGGAAACAGCACGGGGGGGTCCACCACTGTTAACACAGCTGCTCAGCAACACAAAAACAAACTGCAGGGATTATCACAGGTGAAAGTGCCTGACAGACAAATTAAGGTTTTAAAGCGTGCAAAATGAACTGGCCAAGAGAACTGGTAAAAAGTCAGGATTAGTCCGGTTAAAGTCAACCATAAGGGAGCAAAGACGTTGCATCGAATTCGAATTTCAGCGAATGGTGTGACTCCAACTAGCAAAACGAGGGGATAGTACAGGGATCGCATGACCACCGCAGTGAGAAGTGGCCTAAATGACCCACAGGCAGCTCAGGTGAACTGCTGGAGTGATCAACACATACACACACACTGCCACAGACACACACACTGTTGTGGGGGCTGCTTTTTTCAGAACACACCTCCTGACAGATGTAACTTTACACCATCTGTGAAATGTAATGCTGAATCCACTCACCTGGGCTAATCTTTCATGACAGACATGGTGTAACACAGGTGGATGTACTGAATCCTGATGATAGTATGGGGGGCTGATATAAACTGCTGTTAATAGATGGAGTATACATATTGGCATTATTTAACCCTCAGCATGAGAAGGGGATGCATATTGCTGTCAGCAAACTTCACGTAGGGCAGTTTGATAACAAAAAAATCCATATCAATCTGCTCAGCCACATTTGGCAGATTATTAAAGGTAAAGGCGGTTAAAGGGAATGGCAATGAACCAATGCTGAACCAAGATGGAGTTAAGCGCTTTAAAACATACAGATGCTGCCACATAAGCACTGCACTGACCGTCTGTGGATTACTACGTTCAGCAGAACTGCAGCGTGCAGAAAACCCAAATGGAAAAGCTGTCTGGACCCCCCTTCCACGACACCGGGGAGCCAGAGCACGTCCTCCTCACTCAAAGCCCTCCTTGAAGCCGTCTGCAGGCTCACGGAGGCCGCACAGAGGTACATAATTAGTCAGGCTTATTATGTTTACATCTCCACCCAGAGCCACATCACAGAGCTGCAGTTCTTCAAATGAGAGCTTTCACAGTCCGTCTCAACAGGAGAAAGGCCAGATTGGGGGGCTGGTCACATACGGCCGCTTCAACGGCCCTTATTTTATCCAAACACAAAAGTCCTATATTTTGAACGCCGAGGGCCACGTTAAACAGACTTTCCCCAGCCTAAATCCGATTCACGCCCCAGATGAGGGTATTAAATTGGGGTGTGCACATTCGTCGCTTCTTGTGACATGCATGAATGTAGCTACAGGTTCCAGAAGGGGGTCACTGAAAGGAGCCCAGCATTACCGACACGCACTGACTGGATGAAATGGGATCCCGAGGAAGGCAATCACGAAGAGCCATTCCCGTCATCTCCACGGCATTCACGTCTCAGCTTCCCTGACCCAAAATATCACTTCATTACATCATCAGAGCCCCACTTCTAGAGGCGAGACAGATGCAAGTGTCAGAGGGAAGCATGTGTCTTCTGAAGCACCGTTTAGACTTTGTGAGACCACCAGGTATCCGAAACCCACACCGCCAGCTTCCAACGCAGCTTCAGCCATGCTGCCCCCCGTTAGCAGCCACCGGGGCCTGTAATAGTCAGGGTCTGTCCTTCACTCAAAGTGAACATTCACACAGTCATACACCACTTTACATGACCAGGTGTTGTTTCAAGTCGTCACTCGGCTACAGTGCAAAATATGAAAAGAAGCAGAGCGGGAAACTGTGGCTCTGTTAACCCGGCACGACACGAAATACAACTCGCAGGTGAAACCGGAGAAGATAACAGGCACGATACAAATATCAGCGCCAAGCTGTTTGGAGACAGGCTGCTTTGGAACGAGCAACACTGCGGTGCCAAAATATGGCTCAAAAGTTCAATGACACGGTCAGATGTACTAACAGAGTCTGATTCTGCCATGAATGCCACCCTGGAATTTCAGAGGGGCGCTTTATTATACAAGTTCAATTTAACTGTTTTACCCAGGACAACGGCCCAGAACCTCAGAAGAGTCCTGGTCAAAGCCTGGAACCAAAAGCTGACCCGGACAGTGAGCCCCGGAGGTCCTCTCTGCTATCGATCGCTTGGCGGCATGGCGATATTTTGGAAAATGAAGTTGAAATCTCTCCACTGCTAATCCTTAGGGACCCTGTGCACATTCGCTGGGAAGGCTTTGATCTCCGGAGCACATCCGTGGAGCCAAGGCGCCACGCACGCCGCCACGCTGTTTCACCACAAAGCTCCCGGGCCCCAGATGCGGCATCGCTATTTTTACGAACACTCTCTCACGCACACACAGATAAGCAGGCAGACGTATTAAAGCATATCCGGTAACACTTTGACTGCATTAGCCGTACTGCAACAAACAATGCGTGTCAGCACACAAAAGCCTTTTTTAATCATCAGGCCAAGCCCGAATGGGGTCCAGTAAAGATAATCAAGGGGGAACCAGGCTGAATTCATGTGTCTCTATACTTCAGTGAGGAAGTCAAACTGGGACTAGCTTACTGACACGCTTTTAAAGAATGGCAATGCTTACACAGATAGTAACCTAGTTAAAGTGAGCATTTTACCACTAACTAATTTCACTGAGTGGTGCCGAAATGTCACGAGATAAAAAGAAAAAACAAAGAAAGCACTGGCTACATGTAGAAATACATACTGCCTGACAGCATCCTGACTATCCCTGCTTCCGCTGAGATTACCTCACTCAGCCATTTCCCCGTCTACCCAAATCTGGGACAGGTTGAGCCTGGGGCCAATCCCAGGGAGCCTGGGCAAGAGGAACGGGACATTTTTCCATGCCAGGGCACACACTCAGAAAAGTCACTCCAACTGCACGTTTTGGGAAGCCCACCGGACACGGCAACTCCTCACACACAAGATAGCACTTTATGTCTCACCCACGATGCTGGTGTTGTGAGGCCAAAGTCCTACCATCCAAGCCAGTGTGTTTCTCTGCACCCATCCAGACTACCTTGGCCAGGATCAAAGAAGGGCCTGGAGCTTATGGTGAGCTATGACCTCCCTTCATTAACAATGATACAGCTAGCTAGACTGGCAAGGAATTTTAAGGATTTTATGACGTAGGTAAAATAATACAGTATTAGACACATCAGCTCTAACTTTCAGAAAATTATTTTAAATAATTAAACTCATACCGTTATCGCTACAACACAACTGACATCATGAACATGAAAATGCACTAACAGTGCAATGCCAAACTCCTGTGACAAAGCTCTCCTTCATCGTGGAACAACTCAAGGAACCCCAATTGGACCCTGTGAAGAAGGTCTCTGACCCAGATGGTTCTCAGCATGCCCTTCAAAGCACCCGGCTCAAGCTGAAGAATTTTAAATGAGCCACAGAAGTTTAAGAGGAGGCTAATTCCTTACTGCAACCAGGGAGGTCATCTGGCAACCACAACTTTGAGACAAATATGGCAACCACACAACACGATGTGCCAATCCAGGCCAGCCCCAGAGCCACATTTACTCTGGAGCTAGGCGTCTTCTCCTCAGGAGAAAGAAAACAATACATATATAATAATAAAAAAACAAAGCTATCCTTTGACCAGAAGACAGTCTCCCCGAAGGCAACCCATTTTCTGTGAGAACTACAAACTTCTCTGAACCTCTTCAAAGAGCTACAGGAACATTCTGCAAGGATAGGCAGTGCAGCATGACGGAGGTGGGGGGGGGGGGGGTGTCACAGAACATGAAGGGGGTGGAATAATAGGAAATTCTGTTTCATGAAGGTGCTGTGCCTAGGAGTTTACCGAAAAGTCAGGAAAAAAAAAAAAAAAGGAAAAATGCGGGTGAGGTACCAGAATCAAATGTTGCATTCAGTACAATGAAAACAGCAAGTGCTTTGTGAGAGTAGAATGAAAAAAATAATAAAAATGGGAGGAAAGAATGAAACCCTGCTGTGTTTTTCATATGAGGTACCAAGAAATTCTTCAAAAGCTTCACTCGGTCCGGAAACTCTTACAGTAGCGTTTCAGCTTAGCGTAGCAGAAGAAACTAAGCGTGGCGAGGGAACTGGGGATTGTACGGCTGTTCTGCACTCCTCCGTCTTTGGGAAACCATTTCAGAGTCTTTGCTGGGTTCCTGCTCAGTGCCCCAGGCTCTCCATGTCATCTTAGAGGGCAGCTCAGCTGGCTTCATCCACAAGTCGGAAGAAGCAGAAAGCCAGCCGGGTCAGCTCAACCGTGGGGGCTCAGCACCTAGGGCAGCTTCCCCCAGGGCTGGGAGGGCTGCTATTGAGTTTCAAGGCATCCATTTGCATGGCTCACTTCAAATTTAGTCATTCAGCGGCAACATGGCCAGCTGCTGGGTAAACGGGCGACACGGATGTGGGACACTCAAGCAGGAGGATTTGGAAGTATAGATCGATCATTTTGGGAAATGGAGGGATGTCCATGCTAGGAAATATAGGCAACTTAGTGCTTATTCTTCAGCTAAACTGCAGGAGTCCTACTTTAATAGTAACCTAGGAACAAAAGCCAAGTGGAAGGTAATTCACTCAAGCAGATGAGATTCCAGGAGCAACACTCAAGCAGGAGAACAGCAAAGTAAACAATAAGTAACAGAGGAGGAACAGCGAAACGTGGCCAGAGGTCCTGGCTGGCCAGTCTGAAATGGACAGACATGAATTGCAAACAGGTGGAGTGCCGGGGCTTGGAAATGTCCTGCGGAGTCATTCGGGGCTCCGAGGACCGCAATCTCACACGTTGGCCTCTCTCTGGCGACAGGCAGGCACCAGAGCAGAGACCCCCCTCAGGGTGAAAAAACATTCCTGGCATGTTCGCGGAGGGGGGTGGACTACAGGATGGAGAGTAGGGGCTGACAGAGGAACAGGAACACTGAGCCAGATCACCTGCAGGACACCCCACACAGAAGGAGACCCCAGCAGCTAACAGTTAAACTCAGCTCCAAGTAAAAAAGTCAAAGTGAAAGTAGAGAATTATCTACCTGAAATCAATAAGGTGCAGATTTTCAAAAGGGCATCTCATCCAGGGTGTACCCCAGCTTAGAGGCCTGTGCCGTATGAGATTGTTTCCAGGACTCCCATGAGGGAGGAGGATAAACAAGCAGGTAAAAAATAGATAGTCTGATATTTAAAACATAAGTTTATTTTCCAAGAAAAAGAAGTGGTATTTTAAATAGTTTAACTATTATTATTTTTAGCTTTGTAGCAGGGGAAGCTAAACCCCACATCCAGACTCTCTGACTCCACGTAACAGTCATCCTCTCAGGAAAAAGAATCACAGAGCCTTTGTTTATACTGCACATTACAGCTAAGCACTGGAGTAGACCCTCCCCAATTCTCTAACCATTGCTTAACATGGTCCTTTAAAATCTTAAAAACATTCTGGACTATGGAACCAAGGACATAAGTACAAACCGACATTACTTAAGCATGGTCAATTTCAAAACACTTCATTACACAATTCCACCAGATAATCATAAGCACATAACCTTAGCACAAAGACGTTAAAGTCCGGTTAGGAACGTCAGACTCAAAACTATAAAAGAGCATTTCACTAGTTTTCTTACATGACAGAGAATATTTCTGTTTCCAATGTTCAGTTTATATGTTTTAATAACCGCCAAAAATAGAATGTGGGGTTACCTAATGCTCCTTTGGTTTTGTGAAAGCCAAGTTAAAACACTCCACTCACAAAACCCCCACTGAAGTCCACACGGCTCAGACACAAAGACCAAAAATAACCCACGTCATACTAACATAACCAGCAGAAACTTGGACACCCCTTAAAGAGTAATTGAACACTAGGCTCACAGCACAGAGCTAAACACTGGGTTAACTGCCACTAAAGTCTTTAGAATGAATGTCTATCCACTCGCCTGCTGCCTCAAATTCCAGCTTTGAGAAGCTCACTACGTATACGTAAACAGCCCTCCAACTCACGGAGCTGACACAGGGAAGTAGTAAGTGCTGACTTGGTAACACCTAACTGGTCATAGCTTTTACCTTCATGGTCAAGTCTGATCAGTGCCACCATCTGGCTTCATCAGGGGCTCCATATCAACGGAGCCCAACAGAAGAAAGTGGGGCGAGGTAGGTTTATTGTCAGAGCAGATTTTCACATATGTGGCAGTTCAGGGCACTTTGAGTAAAAGACATGGAACACATGAAATAAATTTAAACAGAAAGAATATGAGAAATAGAACTAGAATAACAAAAGAAATGTGAAATAAATACAAGCAAGATAAAGTATTAAAGTGGCAGAAAATAAAAGGCTTTTAACTTCACTGTAAAAAATGGCAAAGTCTGAGGCTCACCTAAGGTTGTTGGGGAGCGCAATGCAACTAAGTCACATGACGACCATCTCACCATTTCTAGTTCGGACTTCAGACACCACAGACTGATTGATTCACAAGGATCTAAGAGACCTACCAGGTTTGTATTCTTTAAACATAACAATATATTTTGGGCACAAGCCATGTAGCACTTTACACACCAATAAAACTGAGAGTGACTGGGTGCCCATGTGGTGATTTTAAAATAGCAGTAATGAGCTCTTTCTCCTTGGAATTTGATGAAGTTCTATCAGAAGCAGTCTGAATGAGTTTCAGCTGTCTAAAGGATTTACAGTGGACCACTCAGCTGGAAAACAGGCGAGAATAACTTTCTGCGGGTCTTGTTTGTACATGAAGCCTCAAAAATTAGTTTTATTTTACAGATGAAAAAAATCTCATCAGGTTACTGCTTTAATAGGTGCACTGAAACTAGAGACCCTATTCTACAATTACACCAAGATTTTTGACCTGAGTCCCCCTCTTTAGATCCTTTAGGACAGTTCATACTTCATACGTTACAGCACGTATTACCGGTCACACTGACAAAATCACAGAATAATAATGCAATTGTGGCTGGACGGAGATAAAAAGACTCAACCACACACAAGCTAAAAGGACTGTCCACTCCACTAAGTACACGCCATCATGCACAAGTCACAAACAACACAGTCCATACACACATTTTGTTACACTATCCCCCTTGCATGTGTCATGCAACTTCAGGAGAACCAAACGGAGAAGTATGAACACAGCGACGTCCAAATTGCTGGGTTGAGAGCATGTGTGTGACCTTGTCAGAAGATGTATGTCCAGGACTTTAGAGTTGAAGTATTTACCAAATTTAAGCCATCCCTCTTTGTTACCAAAAAGTACTATCCAGGTGTTATATCTGGATAATTGAAGGAAGTTCATGGACACCCAATTTGATTTTCTCCTCAAAGCATTGATGCACTGAGCCTAAACGATGATGGACATTAGGACAAAGCTGTGGGTGTCATCTGCATAACTGTGAAATGCAAGCTTGATCTCTTGCAGGATTTGGCCAAGTTGAAGCATATTAAGATTGAAAAATACAGGCCCAAGAAGTGGTCCCTGGGGAACCTCATTCACCACAACAGTTCAATCATACTGGTAACTACCAACAGCAACAGCCATACTCCTGCCTTCTAAGTCAGCCCTGAAGCTTCCTCTAGGTCTCCCTAACCAAGTAGGAGCAAAGGCAGCTTGCACAAAATCCCAAAGACTCCCTCAAATATCGCTGCAGGTGGCAGGTTGCAGAAGATGGTGTCTCACATCACATATTTAATGAGGAACCAGATTGGTTTTACTCACCAAGTATACTGGAATGCTTACTCATTCAGCCACTGAGTACAAGGAACAACAGTGTACAATAAATAGAGAATAAGAATACAACAGACAGGCGTGCTATAGAAGAGTGAAGACAAGTAACACTTAGATTACTATTCAGGTGATGTGCAGAGTGCAGTAACACTGCAGTGAACCAGCTCAGCTTGGAATAATGGCCCCTTGTCTCTTTGACAGACACAGACCAATTATGATCTGGGGTACCATACAGGATACAAGGTGTAGGATATATGTACTTGTAAGCTAATCTGGATTTTGTTTGCAACAGGAGTTATTTACTTACTCAAGCTTGTCTAAACTGTCACTCCTCTGTACTTTCCTGAAATAGACAGAAGGCATCAATTGAATACTTAGACAAAGGCAGATTTCCACATGCTGGAACTTTGATTAGAACTTTGATCTGATGACAGTGGTGGATGAAACGAGGCGAACACAAAGGCGTTCAGAGACCTCAGATGACCTCCTTAGCTGCACATCTGCCCGACAACGTTATGATTTTCGCTTTTTGTGGAAAACGCTGGCTTACACCCACGCTGCTTTTCAAGTCATCCTCAGGAACCCACAAAATCAGCTTTGCTTCTTGTTGCCAGGAAGCCTTAGATTAATATTAAAACTGGATTTCAGAGCATGTGTGTTATAAAGTTTTAATCAGGAGTTGCTAAGGGAATAGACCCCTCCCCCGTCCCTTGTTATCCCTCGTGTATGGGCATACCATAAAACATAAAACGGGTTCCACTCCACTGGCTGATACTGAGATGCCAGTTCACCAAAAAATGTTTGTAAAATATTTGAAAATTGAATTGAAAAATAATTCACAGTATATAACAACACATTTCCTTTCCCCTCCCACAATGACCAGGATAGACGGTTAGAAGATGTCTGGATGTACGGATGGATTTATGTTCTGACCCACTGTATCAAGCTCTCCATCTTTAATTAGTAGCCTTGGTTTCAACAGAATTATCTGGAAATGCTTGTGAAGTAACACAGAGGGCTGGATGTGGTGGTGAAATTTAACAAATTAACACACATTTTAAATAAGAGCGCAAATGCACGAAACCATCAATGAATATTTGGAGAAAATTCTTTAAGGAGACAAATTATAACAATTACAATAATAATTGTATTAGTGGATTGGAAGTCAACTGACCAAAACTGAATGAGAAAAATGCCGATACTGCATCGTGCATAGGCTATTCTGTACTCAAATGATGATTAATACGTCTCAGTAGAACTCACTTTTAATCTTCGAGCAGCAAGTGAAATTAAAAATCAAAACTTTGCACTGTTTGCTAAACGCTATATTGCCATGAAATACAAAATTTTACACCCCTTCAAAGAATTCCAAGAAATCCAGCACAATAATTTCACTTGACAACCTCAAAAGTATGCATGTAATTGTCTGGTATAATAACAATTTTCATATAAGAGTATGAGAGATGTAATATGTTGGCTAAAACATTAACTATCTAAGAGCTGTGATCAAAAACATCGTTTCGACAGCAGGCAGTCGTGCAAATAAACAGCGCTCCCCTTGTCAAGGCAATGGAAAAGTTTATGGAAGCTGTATTAGGATAAAACAAGCAAATGATACTAATCAGACAAAATGTTACTAAAGACCGAGAAACAAAGCAGATATAATTATGGGAAAGATTTCGATGTTCAATTATAGGCTACTTTGACAAACTAGTATAAGAACACAGTTATGAAGTTATAAAAATTTATTGTTGGAAGCACGACTGAAGGTGACTTGATTAATGTCACTTTGTCACACATCAAAGTCAAAATCACTTTCTCCGTTCATACGTGAATCCTCGAGTGAAAGACGTAAGAAAACTTACTGATATCCTAGCAAGCAGGGAACGTTCCCATAACGTCCAATAACGTTCTCATTACGTTCTTAACGTTCCTGTAATGTACCTGTAACGTTCCCTGTTTGCTGGGCTGCTGCTCTTACATGAGCCAAAGCCCAGCTTCAAGAAACTAAAGGCAGGAGCAGAGAAGGCTACTAGCAAACAGGTAAGTCATAGGAACGTTAAGAACGTAATGAGAACGTTATGGGAACGTTCCACTCCGCTATACTCACTGGGGTTCTCTGGTGCCCGTCCTGTCGCTCCAGTCCGGAGCTGCTGCAGTAGGGTTTCTGTTTCATGATCCACTCGTCCATTCCTTTCCTCGCCAAACAGGCATTCACCACAAAGCTGTCGCCTATACCCAGGATGAAGAGATATATGGCCAGCCAGTTATGTGCAGGAAAATGTTATTTCATTATTTCAGTTCAGTATCCGTACAGAAGGATGTGATTACTTGAATAACAGGCTGGACCCATGTATTTACTGGACTTTGATCGCAAGTTACTTTGTACCATCAGGGTCATATAAAAAGTAACTTTCCTTCTCATTACCAGTCTTACCTTCAGGGCTCTCCCTCGGTTTACAAACGGCAGCTTATCAGGGAAGAATAAGGAAATAAAGGAGAAAAGCGGGAAAAAAAACGCATTAAACTACTTGAAAGAGAAAACGTGAAACAGCCTAGAAAGGGATATAACTGATAGAATGTAAAATAAAAAAAAAAAAAAAAGAAGAGTGAAACATACCATGTTTTGAATGAAGTTTACCCATTTCTCCGCATTGGGTTAAGAATAAAAACCATCTGATGAGACTAATAATCCAGAAGTCAAAAATGAGCTCGCATGTACAACCGTATAAGCAGAAGGATCCAGTACATCCTCCGACGACCAAGTGCTGGAAGTCTCTGATTGCCAAGGCGCTCCTCCCGTCTCTCTCCCACGGACTGGGTGGGAGGCGGCAGCCGCCACAGACACATGATTGACACACTAGATCCCAGATTAGATCGCTCTGTGTTTTACTGGGCCGGAGCGGCACATAAAGGGAGCCAAGATTCTTTTGGGGACTCCAAATATAAAGACGGCTGCCCCCACAAGCCATCCTCAGCTGGCAGGCGTAGGCGGAGGGTCGTGCTGTAAAACTTTATGGTATGACCGGTCTTCAAAATAATGTCCCCAATATCTGCTCTTGTTTTGTACTGATGTTCCAATTTTGTTGTGTTTACAGCTGACATATTAATGTCAGGTTATGTGACGTGGGTTTATAAAAACCTTCATCCAAAAGAATATTATGAAAATGTTTTCAAGTCAAATTGATTTTAGCCCAATATACAAAGCGCAAAAGGGGGAAAAAAAACTTCACAAATAATTCTGGTAATTGTTCATACTTCTTTTTGGGTTTTTAAAACTTCTGTAGAAGTCCTATAACTCATTATTAAGCCTTATAAAGTTATATTAGAGCACAATTTCAACTTATGCATTCAACTCTTATAATGATCCAGTTTATCTTGAATGTTCTTTTTCTCAGAAAACTCTTAGTCCTTCAAAACAGAAAATTAAATGAAGTCTATGCATGTGAAGAAGAGAATAATATCGTATAATCTGGGGCAGTATGTTGATTTAATGAGTTAACTTGCACAGACTATCCATAAAGCAGTATATCTAGTCTGGGCATGTATAGTAAAGTGTTGAGTGAAGTGTACGTTTAATATTGAGAACGCTACATAAAAGCCAGTGCAGCCCAATGCCTTTTTATGCTTGGGTAATGAAAGGTCAAATGATCTGCAGTGCAGACAGGGTGAATGACCTTCGGGAACCCAAGGATGTGATGTCAGTTCTAGCGGCGCCTATGATTTTAGAGGGAGTGTGCCAGGTTCCAGTCTCACAGATTTGCCTTTGCCATTGACTCCCTGGGATTCAGGCAGTTCTCCATTAGCAATGACTGTGACATAAAGACCACTCAGAACAGCCGATAGCTCTCAGATGTGGCTCAGATAGAGTACACAGGAATATCCCTCCCAAAGAGAAGGTGGCAGGCCTGGTGTCACGCTTTAGTACCCATTCCACCCTCCAAAGGCAGCAGGACACCCTGGTTTCATTCAGCTGCACCCAAGCATGCAAACCCTATAGTGAAAAAAGACTCAGCCACAAAGCAGACCGCAAAGCAGCCCGAAACAGCATGCTGCAACCATGGGCCGATGCCCATCGCTTGTTCGTGGAGCGGCCTCTACGAAATGCACACAAAAACTGACAACATAACAATTGTACCAGACCAAACAAAAGCATGTATCCTCCAAGCTTCGGATTCAAAGTGGCGTTCATAAGGAAAACTAACTGAAAGCAGATATTTGACCTAAATTTTCCAGGATGCATCTGTGAAGCAGTAAATTGCATACATTTACTGCAGTAAAGTGCTTATCTTGTTAATATCAACCCTCACGTTAGCAACACTACATTTTGTTAACAATGTATAGACCCTGTGACCCTGTAATTGGACGAATGGCTGGTAGATGGATGCATGGATGAATTAAATAGTAAATACAAGGAATCCTGCTAGGAGAGACACAGCAGGCTGAAAGGGTTAATCTCGACGTTATGCAGACTGAAGGATGTGCACCTGCTGCTTGACATTGACCTGACAGAATAGGAAGGCTCCTCGGTTCAGAGAAGCGCTCATGAGAAGGAGCCATCAAGTAGGCCACTGTGATTCTGTACCATGGGAGTCATACAATGACCATATGAGCGGGTCAGGGAGCGAACCTCATCGCTCATCGATCAACACACTGGAGCGCTCGGCTTGGTGAGCAGGCTCCAGGAAGATCAGCAAGCCATTCCACCTGGAAGCACACAACCACACCGTTCAGCTGGGGCCCAATAAGGGATCTGATTGTTTTACCGTGTCTATGTCCTCAGAACAATAGTCTCTTAAGAGGGCTGCTGATGAAAGGGCAAAGCGGAATTTGCAGAGGACAAAGAGCTTGGTCTATAGCATACAGCAAGTAAGAAGACACCCAATGGTCTGGCTGCGAGACTCCTAACCCAATTCAACCTCCAGAAAGGGCAGTTATAACTAACTGGTCAATATCATGTTTGTATGATCTTCCAGGTTCATGTGGACTTCCTCTGGGAACAAGCTATAGTGTTTTAGGTGAATGACTGTATACAGTATTTGCTTTTAATGCTCGATTTGATATGTGACTGGCATTCCGATCAGGGTGTAAGCTGCCTTAAGCTCTATGCATCCTGGGATGGAGTCCAAGCTTGCTGCTTTGCAGAATTAGATAAATACTTTTGGGGAAACAGATAGAAAGGAGATGTTGTAGCCCAGAGAGGTCAGCCGAAATATGGACAGATGACAAGTAATGAAAAAGATGAAAAACAAAACTGTTGGCAGTGTTTCAACAAACTGAGTGATGAAGGGCAGAAGGTAATGTGACAAGAACGGGGATTCCCTAATCTTGAAAATGAGGAATGATGGGGCATACAGGATGTAGAATGTTTACTTCTTGAAAAAATTAAATGAAATTTCCGAGCCCTCCAATTGCTTAATCACATACTTAAAGTCAATATCTCTGAGCATCTTATCGATTTGAAGAGTATGCTTTAGCTTTGCATACATCTGAAATGATTAATTAAACCTACTCTACCACCGCATAGACCTTTATGCTTTGTGAAAATGATTCCACAGTTTTTCAGTTCATATGTCACATTATGAGAGGCACGAGCTAAAGTGACCTCCTTGAATCCTTAGACAGAGCTGAGAAATCCAGCTTGTTTGATGCAGAAATCCTGATGATAAAGCAGTAAAGCACGTTTAAAATGAAGTCTCCGCCTCTTTTACCATATCAATGGGCAGGACATCAAAAGAGCTGGCAACATGAAATGATTATGCAAATTATAATATATGCAATACCTTAGAAATGAAAGCGTATATCTGATGGTGCACTATTTTAAAGTTTTCTTAATTAGCTGCTGATACTGTACTTTAATCTATTGGCTTATGGAGTTTAGGGGGGAAAACACCATTGCCCCAATTTAGGACTCCTTTTCATCTGACAGTCTTTGGATGAGCCTTGAGCTGGCCCATCTACCTAAGGAGTCAAACTGGGATGAAACAATGCCTCTCGTTATGCGGAACGTCGTGTTTTCTCCTTACCGTTTTGAAAGTGCAGACCCCGTTGTCTAAACACAGCTCTTGCCCAGTCCTTTCCGCCTCCAGTCTTCCCTTCGCGGGCTGTAAACTGTGCTGGCTGCTTCTTTTGAGGTGCCCCGGATGTGGCCGTCTCCGGGATGAACTCACAATTAGTGTATTCAATGCAACAGTAGGGTGTCCCCTTTGATGTGCGGATCAAATAAAGGAGCCGTGTGTGTTTTGCCTACAATGACAGGCTTACTAGGTTTACTAATGGGTGGCTAATATAAAGAGAAGTTTATGATGCTCATTAATTACCTGGCATGTTATGGCCAAGTGGGTGGGAAATGGAGCGGCAAGCAGACACAAAAGATGATGGGGTGAAAATCAAGGGGGAGTAAGAAAAAAAGGACAGAGTGGGCATCAGGATGGGGCATCGTGGGGGGAGAAAATTATAGCAGAGAAAGCATATTTGAATGAGCGTGGAATCATGGACAGAGAGGAAGAAGCGAATCAGAGATAGGATGAGGGAACAGGGAGGAGAGAAGATAATCCTTTCCCGAGATGAGAGGAGCCACCAGGACAACAGCTTCAAAGGAAGGGAGCCAGTCTCATGGGAGTGCCCTGTAAAGCCTGCCTGTACCATCACAAGCAAAGCAGGCCTTCCCCATGCACTCCCAGGCTCCTCCCTGCCGCAGCTCCAACGCCTCCATCTTGGCAGGCCCTGTGAGCTCCACTGCCTCACTGCCCCCCTCGGAGCTCAAATGCTTTACGGGTTACACCACAGACACTGTTTAAGAGCTAGTGCTGGGCCAGCAAGGTCGTAAACAACCCATTTCAGCTCAGGAGGAAGAAGGCAAGCTGTGAAATGCAAAAAAAAAATATAGGGCCTCTGCTGAATTCAACCACTGACAGGGCAGCGCCGTGGAGTGGACACTGGCTGCAGGGTGACCTGTGAGTGACCAGCGAGGATCCTCCCACTGCAACAGCAGGGGGTCTGGGCTACCATCTGTCTTGAGTGGCTGCTCCTAGAGGTCAGGATGTCAGGGTGATTTGCAGCTTCAGCTGGAAAAGAGCAGCTCTGTTTGAAAGGCTTTGCCTTCCTTTTGCGACCACTCTTCAGAGACCTTTCAGCAAAAAGCAAAAAGAAATGGGAGCTGATTGTCTTTTTTCCAAAGTCTAGCAAAAACTGATAATAACTTTTAACTTTATAGTCTTCAGCTGTAGCGTTGTTTTTAAAGAAGGGACTTCTCCCGAAAGTAACTGTAGCTCTGTCACAACTTCAGTGTAGTCTCATGAGTCCAGCTTCTTAACTGCTGCTCAACGCTCTGCTCCTTGTGGAATAATGGTGGGAGAGAGAGTTCTTCATGTCAGTCATCTGTCAGTTGGACTGTCAGTACCCATAAATGACACTACGTGACAAATCCTTAGTAGACGGGTTTGTTAGTAGTGCAGGATGCAGTTGTAGATACAGAACAGAAAATCGGCAATGTCTGGTGGTGAATTTTTCATAAATTCACATTCACAGCTTTACATTTCTCACACTGATACAACAGTTTACTAACTAAATTGGTTACGGTAATGTGCTTTTATTGACAATATGACGATAAAAGTTGCAAGTCAGAAATTAAAATCCCTACATTGATCTCTACATATCTGCTAGGCCAAGCAGAAGTGAAACCATTCCCCAAACATCTCATAGGTCCTCAGAGAAGCACCACTGGCTTCTCATAGTCCTCCTCACGGCAGTCATGTGGCAATGTCTGGAGAGTGGCCCAGGTGATAATAATGTAAAGTCCTCTTCTCCATCCTCCCCTCCTCGTTTAGTCTTTTACTCCATCCTCCTTTCACCATAAGACCTCTACTCCATCTTCCCTTCCCCATTTAGTCCTCTACTCCATCCTCCCTTCCCCATTTAGTCCTCTACTCCATCCTCCCTTCACCATTTAGTGTTCTACCCCATCCCCAATTCACCTTTTCCTGTTGTTAAAGATGCCAGCTTCACAATCCCGCCCTTTAGCATCAGTTTCATCACTTAGACAGCATTAATACTGGAGACAGCAGGGCCATTTATCCATTCCCCTAAAATGCAGTGTTAGGGAGACTGGGCCCAGTCTGGTTCAGGAAGAAAGACCACCACAGATGAGAGGTGGGAACTGAGACCACATGGATGCCCCAAAATGCCAAAAATGTCTCACTGCTGGACCTTTTTGTTCTCCAACAATGCCTGCAATTACAAAAAAAAAGGAAAAGTGAAGCTCACAGCCCATATATCCAGCTGAGATCAAGGACAAAGGGAGATATTAGGGGAATAGGAATGGAAGGATGGTGAGAGGGTGGGAGGGAGGAGAACTTTAGGGTGAGAGGAACTTAGTGAATGTGAGGAGTGATATTTAGCTCACCTGACATGATCGTCCATCTCCGGAGTTTGCTACAAACATAGACCACAAAAGCGTGTCTTTGAAAGAGACGCCTGGCAGGTGATTTAAAATGAGATCAGCTTCCCCTGGAGCAGCCAGGACATAAACAGGACTAATGGTAGCAGTTTCATGGCACAAGCTTGGCTGGAGAGCTCCTGCTCAGCAACAAAAGATAAGAAAATGAATGAAACCACATAAACATATGATTGCCACGCCTACAGCTGTGCCTCATTTTCTGTCTCCGAATCTCCATGCAGAGTAATCTATGTGATATGATTTTTTAAAGCAAAATTAATTCACATTAAATCAAAAGGACCTTGAGCCAACATTTCAAAGACTGAGAACTGGTACAGTTTACAGCTGGTGTTCCAGCCAGTTCCTAGCTGCCAAAGTACATCATGGGGGGTAAAGGGGAAAATGGGGCCTTCATCCAGATAATCTCTTCTGGATGTCTTCAGCCATCTGCCGAGTTCAGAGGTTCCACTGCGTAGTATCTGACAAGCTTTTCTGTCGTTTAATAAACACAGAATGTAAACTACCTCTGTGTGCCCCCAAATCAATTAGACTCGTCGGTTTCAGGACCCTGCTGAGGCCTATTAAGCGGCCTCATACACCTGCTGATTCATTTCGCTGTGCAGTCTGCCTCCACCTCAATTACACAGAGCAACCAAAACAGCCGACTGCACAAAGAAGCATGGTGACCCAGGCTTCTGCAGAATGATGAGTTAGCCCATAAGGAACTGTGTAGACATTGAGTTTAATAAATTAATGAAGGTGTCTCAGCTTCATTACCAGAATTGCTTATTGTTGCAGCTCCTGCATTCTTTTATATCTAAGTCTACAATTTAACAAGACAAAAATTGGGAGCCAATGTGTCGTTGTAGAAGAAGCAAGGAAACTGTGGGAGTGAGGTGAGAGCTTAGTCTATTCAGAACCCTGTATTGACTTGGTGGAGCTCAGTTCAGTATTGGTTTACTTGTTAGTCTACAATACTTATGACTATGTGTTTTTATTGCATAGTAGCGACCAGTAAGTTTTAAAAGCTGGTTGGAGTTCATTTTATTAAACAGAGTTACACGTCAAAGACCTCCTGTTTAAACAGTAAGGATCTTATCAGAATAATATGGAGAATGCTTTGTTCAAACATCACTATATCCATTACTTAAAGGCTAAAACAGTTTTTAAAGGCTCTATACACATGTAAGCATTTTTCCATATTTGAGAGTCCATTTATGAAACTTTACTGGCCATTGAATAAGTTCAGGTATGCAGGAATTCATTTCTTTTTTAATCTTCCTCTCCATAACACACAAACATACAACTGAGAACAATCCTTGGGCTCTGACCGCAGGGTCAGCCATCTATCTGGGGCTGCTGGGGGAGTTTTCTGAGGTTAAGGGCCTTGCTAAAAGCCCTGTGGCCCTGGTCACTCTGCTGGTCATGAATACCAAATCAGCAACCTTGCAGACTTGGGCAGAGACTCAAAATCCACAAAAGCACACGCCCCCACTATAGCATCTTTTGGGTTTAGAGTCTGACACTTCTGTTGTATGACTGCGAGCAATTCAACTGCTTCAATGTGTTAACGTCCAAACGTAATCATGGTTAAACTATAGGCCACGGTGGTTGGAATGCTATGTTCTCACAGCTGCAATTCCTACAGGAAATGAAAGAGTGTCCATAATCTTTTCATGTCAGAGACAAATATTACCCTGTTTCTGGTTTCGATGTTCGGCAACACGTCAGTTCCAAGGACCTCCAGGAAGCTCTCAGAGTCATCAGGGCCTTAGAAAGTCAATTATCATCTGTTTTATTGAGGTTTCAAGGTCTTTTCTCTCTCTCTCTACATCATTTCCTGTTCTTTCCCCCCAAAGCATGTAACTTTATAACTGAGAGTTGACCCCAAGGCTCGCCGCGCTCTCCAGTGAAGTCACCATCAGTCGTTCCACTCCTTGTGCAGTTAGAGGGTGAAGGCTGAGGGCTTGCTGTGTGGATCCCCGTGGATAGGTGCAACATCTGCTGAGCTGCGTGCCATTGCAGCTCCAAGTCAGCAGATGCAGAATTAAGACAGGTGCCAACTCTTTGTTCCCACAGGCTGGAGATTTGCAGAAATAACTGTCAATATATCCCATAATCCACACAGAAGGAGCACTGCTCACCACTCAGAGCAACTCTCGGAAGAAACATCACTCAACATTGTTCCTTTCTCCAAAGCCACCAAAGTGGTTGCTTTTCTCAACTCTGGTGAAAACTTTATCAAGACCACCAAATGAGCAGCTAGGCAGCAAAGTACAATCCAAAGCATGAAAGTACCTTAATTTTGTGTCTTCGCTGGAGATCCCTCACGCAGAATGTTAATCTATGCTTCAGATTACCCGTGCTTATTTGTTCCACCTGAAACTTTGTCTATTCTTAGACTGTCAAGGTGCTTTGATATAAAAGCCCCTTTCACAGATCTCCTATGACAAGGAAACCCGATTTTGTCACTGCTGACCTGAGCTTTTTGGCAAGTCTCAAAGCTTGGATGAATATTTTCAAAGCTATCAAGAGTGCTGTGAAAAAATTATTCAAATGCTTCTTACATACTTCATGAGTGCTGACGATGGGTTATTGTACCATAGAGGACATGTATTTTTAGTACAACTTCGGAAAAGTTCAGTTTCTTTTTTCTGAAAGATGATATGGTTTGCCAGTTTATTGTATGCCAGGCATTCCTTCAGATGGGGTGAGATCCTCCAGTGTGATTCTTTTCATTCTTCAGTGATTCCACCTGATGTTGCATGGAGTGTCACTGACTGACACGATGTCTTCATTGGCCATGCAATGTACGGTGATGCCATCATAAAACCTGGAGAGAACAGAGAGGGTGACCTCAGGTTCTCACACGTAAGCTCTGTGTCTGTCACCTTTGATCATCTTTACCTGTGTCCTCCCACAGCTTTCATTTAAAGGTTCTCAATGCTACTGTAAGCACTAGCAGATATTTACAAAAGATATGACTAGCAGTTTCTGTTGTAATGATGCTGGTCGTTTTCCTCTTCTAATTTCACATGCAGATCACAAACAAGGATATTCAGAGTTATAAAAGGTAAATTTATATATAGTCCATCTCCATAAATTAATCCTTAAAGACTTTAACAGTTACAGGGATGCAAACAACTTTGAAAGCAGGTATTTCATGAGACATGCAAAGTACTTAAGAGGGAGATGTCAGTAAGCGTGGGAAACTCTCATATGCCACTTCTAACAAACTACCCAGCACCTTTGAGCTGCCACCTTCGAAGGTCATGGTCCTGCTCTGGGTGACTCGCTCCCGGTGAGAGGGGTGTCCCGAGGAACTGAGCACATTCAGCTTCCACACAAGCATGGAAAAAAATAACATAACAATTACCACTTTCTCCTGGGGGTCACATCTGTAGTGAAGGGACCATTTGGCATAATTTCACTGTGCTATGGAGCATTGTTCCAATTGTAATTAAATCATTCCTATGAAAAGTGCATGCAATTACAACGTTTCTAGAGTGAACTGAACAAGGTTGCCAACATGTTCTGTATAAATAACATCATTTTTGCTGAGAACACATGTTTTTTTCTCTATTTTTAATATGCCATTAATATTCATAAACATGATTTACGAAACTGCCAAGTCACGCATTATACTTAGATGTCAGTAGAAAAGCGGCAAAATAACAACAAAGTACATTAAACTTAAAGATCATTCATTATCGTTTCTAATGATACAAAACTGTTTAAAAAGTTAGTTTATGCAAATGCTGAGCTTAACTGGCATTAGAAAATTGCTTTGGCGTGCTGTGGGGCTTTAAGATTAGCTGAAGAGAAAGAACAATGTAAAGCCTTCAGAAGGCCTGTTTCAGAGGAATTATAATTTCCTTTGAACACAGTCCAAGTCTGAAATACACTGAAGCCTGTTGGCATACATCTTTGGCAAAAATGAAGCTGTGATAAGGCATTCCAATGAATTTGTCATGAATCAAACCAAGGTTGAGGGGACAGAAGCAGGGAAGATGGGTCTGGACAGAGAGTGCCCTGATGCTCGGTCATCCCAGGCACTCCTTTGTTAACCCTTTTCTCACCCTCTTTCTCCCTTATTGTCCTTCTATATCCCTCGCTAAGAGCTTCAGCAGATGAAAGGAGCAACAGTTCACAGTTGCTGAAGCTCTGCTGCCAGATGCAAGGCGGAGTGGTGAACCTTCGTGTACACGGAAGCCATTTTGCACCACTTAGCTAATGGCCCCTGCGTAGTCCTAGCCGAGAGAAGATATTCAGCCCATGTTTTTTCCCCACCTAAACGCAGAATCAAAAATCAAAAATGCACCTCAATCATTTCAACAAACTCACTACTCATAGTCAGAAGCCCAGTAGATGATTCTCTTTTTGATCCTTTTTGAGTTTTACGACGAAGGCACACCACAGTAGGAACTCTTTAACAGTAGGATGAGCACTAGTACAAACTCAGTTACCTACTGCAGCTGTTAGTTTGAGCACAAGGAGAACTGCATGTGAACACAGCCTTGTAGGTCTTTTAGATTTTTAGAATCATGAGGGAAAAGCATGCAAAGCTATCAAAGTCTAATTGTACCACGAGAGTTCAAAAAAGAGGGCCTTCAAATGGTCAGTGCCGATTTCGAGGGCCAGTCCTGGATTATGGACTGGGCCATTGGGGCCAATACCCAGGGGTCTCAGTCTGCCAGGCACCTCGCAAACCTCAAGACATGCAGCCCAAGACTACTGAAGGAAACCAAATACCAGGCCCTTTGATATTTACAGTGCAACGTGGGCACCAGGGCCCCTGGTGCCCTCGGCATAGTCACGAAGGGAGGGGGCCTCCAAAGACATACACACAGTGGCCTGGCAGGGCCATGATTGGGCCCTGTCATGGGGCATAGTATCATTACATTGCATACCTGAGGGCCCCAGGATACCAAGGAAGTGTGTTGGAAATTAACAGAAAGCCACTTGTATGAAGGGCTGGTTAGGACGCGTTGTCAGTGATGCGGTGAGCTGAAAAATCACTGGACACTCGAAGACAGAAAGTGCACCTAGTGTCGCTAATCGGGCTTAGGTGCACATCAACAGTCACCGTCTGATATCTACTGTAATTTTTGTAACTATATTAGACACCAATGATACTACAGTTGGCCAAAGACAAAGGAACAAGACAACTTCAGACAATCACTTAATAAATATACATTTTTTAGAGTCTTGTGCAACAGAGCTCTCTTTTAAATGAATAAATTAGACTGACAATAATACATACGCAGCATTTCTCATTAATGTGACGTGAAAACTCAACACCAATACCGAGGCTCACCAATCTGTGTAAACGACTTTGTGCCTGTTGCCAGCTTAGCAAGAGTACGGATGCCCAGCAGACTGTGTCTCAGAATTGAGATTTCAGTACTGAACTTTATCAAAATTATTTATCTTAGGAGGGAGCTTCACATCTCAAAGATGAATAGTGACTTTAAAGCCTGCATTTTCAAAAGGCTGAGGTGCTTCATTTAAACCTAAGGGCGCCAGGTTCAAAAAGTAAGAAAATCATGCAAAGGACAGCCTTATTAAATAGGAAAAAATTGAAAGAGGCTCAGTTTTAAGAGGTGCAAGTTCACGGCCATCGCAGGATCCCATTCAATCTCTTACCGTTCCACAACGATAAAGGACATATAGCTTAAATTCCGTTGACGCCTGGACTTCATGAGCTGATTCAGAATAGGTAACACCACAAAATGTCTGGAGAAGTTTGTTTCCGGAATTCTACAGACGCCTTCTCGCCGTTACAGCAGGGCAAAATTGGCCATTTGCCACTTCGCAATACATACAACATGAGATTGCTGTGAGATCCCTTGGCTGGTTGCATTATTCTGAAGATGACCAGTTTAAAAACAGGGAGATTAAGATTATACCTGTTCAGAGTATGGATCAATGCACTGCTATAAGCTCCTACTAGGGTGCCCGTTGATATGTGCATGTTTTTACTTTGCTCTGAATATGATCCTATCTATTGAAATTAAAAGTAAGCTAAACTAAAAGACATAATTACAGCAATAAAGACTTGATGTGGAAAATTTTATATGTACGACAAGTCTGGGAAATCTGCTAAAAACACATCTTTGGATTCTTCTGAGAGAGCATGAATATAAATCTTTATCACATGTACAGTCCTGTGCAAAAGTCTTGAGCCACCCCTCATTTCTTTATATTTTGCTAGGAAAATGGGACAACAGGTACAGCGATTTATTGCGACATCATCCGATCATCTGTAATCATCTGCACCTGTTTCTTCACTGGTTCACGCCTTAAGTTAGACGGCTTTGTTTTGCTTAAATGATTCATACGTAGGTCACTGTGTGGCTTAACAAACAAAATACGTTCTTCTGAAACTGGTCAGGTACAGAGACTGGACTGAAAATGAGAGCCAAAAACTTTGAAAGTCCTTCAGGAAGCCTGGAGAACTATTCCTCAAGACTACATTAAAAAAATACAACTCTGGCTCTTTGGAAGCAAAGTATGAAGAAATGAGGGGTGGCTCAAAGACTTTTTCACAATACCGTACATTGTACCCTACACAGTAAAGTACACACTACAGCCTTTAATTTGAGTGAATATTTCCACAGATTTTGGATGGGCGTTCAGACTGATTTGAAACATTTCAAAAAATGATTCAGACCTGTCATTTCCATATGAAATAAAATAAGGGCTCTTAACAGCATAGTGATTTAATGTAAACACATGGATGCATTGCAACATTGTATAAAGACTCTGGATTTCAAAGGGATCATCTCTGAAGAAGTACATAAAAAAGAACTGGAGATACATTTGAACAATCCATGATAAAATTTCAAATGTAAAAACTGAAATGCTGCAAATTTATTAAGAATCATTGAGTGCATTTTAAATGAAACACTTAAATAGCATAAATCTATCCATCAATCTTATAGCCACTTATTCTGGTCTAAGAAAATATATAAAGAGAATTAATGAGACCTTAGATACACAGCAGAGAGGAGTGTTATTGAAGACTACGTAGTGCACATCAATCAGAATCAACTTGGAACTCAGAATCATCTCTTGCTAAAGTTTTCGCAGGCTGGCTGGTTTGTGCATTTGACAATGTTGATGCAAACGCTGCATCCGATTGGAAAGAATCCAGATATTTCTGATTGCTAATTAACATGCCAGTTCTGAGACGTCTTTCCGGGGATCCTTTGAAGCTCTGTAGAACCGTGACTGTGGACCAGCAAAGTGGGCTCACAAAGTCCCTGTGTTCCTTCCTGATGTTATCTCGAAACTGAATCGAGCCGACCTGCCTTCCAGACCCTAAATAATAAACGGAGCAAGGCTAAAAGAGCCAAGCATGGCTGTGTTCATGGGCTGTAATAACAGCATTATAATCCACGCTGGTCTTCCTGTGACCATTCATCGCCTTTCCCCCTCCAAATATGTGAAGCCCTTCTGCAAGCTCACAGGAGCTTCAGTTGAGCAGCACATTGTTAAACCACAGGAAAAGTTTGGCCACTTTTCTCGGCACTGAGGAGCAACCAGCCATTAAACCAGTGGAGCGTTGTGACACCTCACCTTCATCCTGAATGCCAGCACACAGCAGGCTTCCTGGGAATCAGTGTTCAGCTAGCAAGAAAAGCAGCCAAGGTAAAATCATACAAATCTCATATAAATGAAATATTTATCAACTAAGTTGTGTCTGTTCAATTCTGTAATTCACCTGTACTGTTTCATATACGACCTGATTTTTGGTAGAAGTACAATAGACCCTCCAAATCATCAATTATCCAAAACACTGCAATTTTTTTTTTTTGGGGGGGGTGCAATCTCTACTTTTATTGGTAAATCACTGGTTAATTTACTACAGTATTAGCCTTTTAATGCAATCATTTGAAATTATTTATGTAAAGATATATACAGGAAGGCAGTTAAATCGTCATAATTTGTCATGATAGTATGTAAAAATTAAATGCTGGCTTTAGCTTCTGTGTGGACTCAGGGTAGTGTTCCGTGACCTTGGTTGTCCATTGTAGATGTGGTAGGGGATGGCAGCTAGCTTTCAAATTTTAACACAAATTTACTTCATATAAACTGGGGATTCTCATTTACCATAGATTTGATTGGGGCACAGTGGCTCAGTGGGTGGTACAATTTCTTTACATCAGTGGGGTTGGGGTTTGAATCTTGCCTCCAAGCTGTGTGTGGAGTTTGCATGTTCTCCCCATGCTTCATGGTGAGACTAATTGGCATGTCTTATTTGTGTGTGTGTGTGTGTGTGTGTGTGTGTGTCTGTGTGTGTGAGACGGTGTCCTGTTTGGATACCTTCTACTGTAGATATAAAGTACTGTAGTTTTTAATATTATGGGATGTATAAACCCTGGATCAGAATCCATTTTCTAACAACTTATCCTGACAGGGATCACCTGGAGACCATCCCTGGCAACACAGGGCAAAAAGCTGGGGGAACAGTCTGGACACGACAACAGTCTATCACGGGGCACAAAGCTGGGGGAACAGTCCGGACAGAACAACAGTCTATCACGGGGCACAAAGCTGGGGGAACAGCCAGGACAGGAGGTCAGTCCATCACGGGGCACAAAGCTGGGGGAACACCTGGACAGGAGGTCAGTCCAATCCACACACAGACATACTTTTCTGGCCACTTAGACACATGTATTTAGAAAGTGTTAATCATTTAGTCACCCATCTGGAACAACAGTCAAAGAAAATACAGGTAATGTGTTGAATCACCTGGGAAACATGCAATATCAGAATATTTCACCTGGGTATCTGCAGAATCCGTGGGATCGATTATGGCATGTGTGCAGCCATTTTCATAAACGGAGTAACATAACTGGGTCAAGGTATGTGAGCTGAGTCCTGTGACGAAGAGCTCAGAGACGCAGTACCCTGTAGACATGGGAAGGGTCACCTCATGAGCAACCTTGAGAATTTGATTATCCTGCTTTGCCGATATTAAGGTGACCAAGAGGAGGCCAAAGAGAAGGTGTTTGGCTCTACACCATTTCGGGTGGGGCAGGTCGAGACCAGTTGTTCTGTTGGAAGAACACCCATAAAAATGAGCTGCATGGCCACCAACTGCATTACAAATTAATAAAACAAACTCTCATCTGGTGGCGCCTGTGGGTGGTCCAGGACTATTGCCGTTGGGGGGTGGGGGGGGCACAGGCTCCCCCTGGCCACCCCCCAGAACCTCCCTGGATTTTAGTAGCAGTAAACAGGAACTAAAGTGATAAACAAAAAGATGGAGCAATTGTGGAGTGAGTGTAATGAAAACAACATAAGTAAGGCAACCAGAGTGCAAAGGAACCTCATTCTACCTTCAGAGAGAACAGCCTGTTTGGATCAGTGGGTCCTGCTTCAAGTTAGCTGTTAGTGTGAAGCAACCAGCTCACAGTAGGGCATCCGCAGCACCTATTTAAACCAAACATATGTTCAACATTCTAGTTAAAGATAAATCCTCACCTATAGGTAAATGCTCCTCTGTGTAGAATATATACATAGTATAGTTTACTGATGAAGTAAACTGAGAGCATTTTTCACGTTGTTTTACATGAGAAACAAGAGCTCTATTTGAGCTCACAGTGTAGCTGTTTGTTTGCTGAAACCAGAATCAAAGGAACCTGGGAGCTTAACCAGCTTGGCACATGAGTCCCTCCATGTTCCTGATCGTACATACAGAGAAGGAGCCAACGCCAATAACAGTGCTGCCCTGTAGGAGGCGCACAGATAAGCAGAAACTCCTACTGTGATAAACTGGCAGAATGTAATTATGTATATTATATATGTGTATGCAATGTGACCTTGCACCCCAAGAAGTTAATTTCTCCTTGCTAAGGAGCTGTTGGTTCTTCTCTTTCACTGTCTTTTGGCATTTTTTCGTTTTCATTGATGTACACCGTAACTACTGCACACTCCTGTTAACAGCCTTGGAGCAACTGTGTTGTGAAAACACCAAAATGCGTAATAAGCAAAGATGATCACCCCCCATCATGGGACTGAGGCAGACAGATGAGAGTAAGTTAAACTGACGTTTTGTAAATGATCACCCAAGGACCCACCTAGATGTTAGAAGCCATTCAGCCTGTAACGTCTCTAATAAGCCCCTCATGTCATAAAATGTGACATACTGGCTGATTTCAAGGTAAAGGACTATAGTCCTCATCTCTAGACACTATTCAGCTTCCACTAAATCAGTCATGCTTGTCTGCTTCCAAAAACAATGCACCGGTTCTATGTCCAGTTCACCTTGTCACGCGTGCTTGGGAAAATGACAATGACACAGGGAAGAGGAGGTACAAAGGGTGAGGGCCTGAAAGCACAGGGGAATCACAACCAGGAGATCATCAGTGACCTCGACACCTGGACATCACGAGTGACCTTGACATCCAGACATCACGAGTGACCTCGACACCTGGACATCACGAGTGACCTTGACATCCGGACATCACGAGTGACTTCAACGCCATGGCATTACGAGTGACCTTGACATCCGGATATCACGAGTGACCTCTACACCTGGACATCACGAGTGACCTTGACATCCAGACATCACTAGTGACTTCAACACCACGGCATTACAAGTGACCTTGACATCCGGATATCACGAGTGACCTCAACACCATGTCATTACGAGTGACTTCAACACCGTGGCATCACGAGTGACCTTGACATCCGGACATCACGAGTGACTTCAACACCATGGCATCATGAGTGACCTCAACACCATGTCATTACAAGTGACCTCGACACCGTGTCATCTCGATTGACCTCGACACTGTGGCATCTCGAGTGACCTCGACACTGTGGCATCTCGAGTGACCTCGACACTGTGGCATCTCGAGTGACCTGGACATCACGAGTGACCTCGACATCCAGACATCACGAGTGACCTCGACATCCAGACATCACGAGTGACCTCGACACCATGGCATCACGAGTGACCTTGACATCCAGACATCACTAGTGACTTCAACACCACGGCATTACAAGTGACCTTGACATCTGGACATCACAAGTGACTTCAACACCACGGCATTACAAGTGACCTTGACACCTGGACATCACGAGTGACCTGGACATCACGAGTGACCTCGACACCTGGACATCACGAGTGACCTCAACATCCAGACATCACGAGTGACTTCAACACCACGGCATTACGAGTGACCTCGACACCTGGACATCACGAGTGACCTCGACACCTGGACATCACGAGTGACCTCGACATCCAGACATCACGAGTGACCTCGACACCATGGCATCACGAGTGACCTTGACATCCAGACATCACTAGTGACTTCAACACCACGGCATTACAAGTGACCTTGACATCCGGACATCACAAGTGACTTCAACACCATGGCATTACGAGTGACCTTGACATCCGGACATCACGAGTGACTTCAACACCACGGCATTACAAGTGACCTTGACATCCGGACATCAC